>CM035427.1:136055127-136445127 GCA_020310875.1 Ceratopteris richardii | reverse complement strand
GGAAACACTTTAATACTAATGATTCAGGTCAGATGAGATTAGTTGAAGCCTTCCTATATGAGCATAAACATACAAAGGACCTTGTGGAGAACTGAGTCAGATTACCAATCCAGAGGCTTTATGCATGGATGACTCATGCTGTCATACATGTGCAGTGTATCGTAAGAGATCCCTGATTACAGCATTTGTCAAGTGCTTTCCCTGATTACCAATATCGTAAGAGATCCCTGATTACAGTCTGGAAGACGAGATGCTTTCCCATTGGTAAATTCTACACAAATATATCCTTTCTCAAGGAATTTGTTTTACAGAGAAGAAGACAAAATATATAAGTTAGATTCAGGTGACATGAAAAGATGCTAAAAAACTATGCCCAATTCAACTGGATTCCAGTTGCTTCTGCAACTGTCTGTGCTACTGTGCCTGTGATCTGTCTTCGGCTTCCTCCATTATTATCCTTACTGCTGCTTGGAAGAATATCCAATCCATATGAGAACTGTAACATCATAGTTTTATTCTTATTTATCATAAACACCCCTAGCTGCTAACACCAACAACTATCAAGCTCTACAATTGATGGTCTGAATTTTACAGACAGCATACCAGCAGAAAGTTTACAAAAGCATGGGGTAGGTATTC
This sequence comes from Ceratopteris richardii, assembly GCA_020310875.1. Taxonomy (NCBI): domain Eukaryota; kingdom Viridiplantae; phylum Streptophyta; class Polypodiopsida; order Polypodiales; family Pteridaceae; genus Ceratopteris; species Ceratopteris richardii. Next base: position 136,444,488 of record CM035427.1, on the reverse strand, counting down.
ACTCCCATTATGCATATCTGGGATCCAATGCCTTACACCATAATGATATATTAGTTCCATAATAGAAATGGCTTTACAGCATAAAAACAGTTACACAGGGTGTGAGAGATTTTTTACAAAGATGCCAAAGCTATATGCTGGTCACATAGGTGCTACTTCATTGGATTCGTTTTTCTGATACTGACCCGTCTCCATGATGCAACCTCCTCAATATCTCCACTACCACAACACAAAGTTTATAATTGGCACAAATCGTCCATTTGGTTCTTCACCTCAAGTATTGTCCTTCATTACAAGGGCCACCTCATCTTCCGAGGTCCACGTTTCAACAAAAAACATGGGAAAAACGTTAACTTCAGAGATAAAAATAAATATCAACAAGATTCAGATATTACAACAACTACCAGTATGAGACTGAGAGGTGGAGCAAAACAGAGCACGCTAAAATGACTTGTTATATGAGATAGGAGATTCACTAGGAGGTGTGTCCTCTCATCTTTGGGATGGCACATGAATGCCAAGTGGCATTCATGTAGCCATCTTCTATGCATAGAGAGAGAGAGAGATGGAAGGCTCTAGTTGTTGCGTGGTTGGGAGGAGCAGCTTACGAGCATCTCTCATTTTGTCTACATTCGGATTCATCTTCATATCTAAATATTTAATCCAAAATCTCATGCTCGTTAAGCAATCTTGCTTGTTGGATGACACGTGTTTGGTCTAAGTTTGATCAAAATCAAGTACTTACACAAGATCTTGCATATGAAATAGTTGAAGCTACACAAGGACCACTTGAAGCTACACAATTGTAAGGATCCAAGATGCAAGATAGATACAAGAGAAACTCAAATATACACACCAAGAGAGCATATACACAAGTAATGAATATAAAACAATAATGGCTCCAAAATTACAAGAGTAGCAATATACATAAATACAACAAAACCTAAATTGCAAACCTCTCACTACTCAATGCTAGTCAAAGAGAGCCTTCTATGGGAAGTGATGAAGAAGTTTTAGATGACGAGGTCATGGATGTAGAGGTTAAAGGCTGATATATAGCTTCCCAAAGTCCTTCAAGTATGTTCTTCAAGTATGGCTGTACACAAGCTGAATATACACACTTTCATGTAGCCCTCCAAACAAGAGGAGTATCAGCAATGAAGCTCCTCAAATATAGGCGATAGCTTCCTTCCCAAGTATAGGCGCTAATGGCTCGGTTTACCTTCAAGAATAATTGAAGAAGATACGTATGTACCTCTCTCCACAAGATACCTCCAATGTAGGTATAGGCTGCACCCTTCATTGGTTGATGGCTTCTACCTCCAAAGAGCACACAGGTAGACAATGGCTGCCTCAAGTTTGATTCTTTTGCTATGAGGATTTGGGCACATATTTATAGATATGCAGATGGGCGACAAAATTGGAAAAAAATCTTTTAGCTTTTCACAATCTTTGTAAAGATCCATAGAAGAGTTATGTGGCTCATCACTTATGTTTTTATGTGCTTGTCATTGGATTTTTAATCGGTGGCTGACTTTGACTGTTTATTCCAATGAACATTTTTCCAAGTTGAATTTTACTTTTAGGGCAAAAACTAGGATTAGGGGTCCATGGTCATAGTGAGGTTGGAAGGGTTCATGATGGGTACCATTAGAAAGCTCTCAATGAGTAGAACATATTTGAGCAAGTAGATTTCCTAAATCTAAAACTTCTAAAAATACTTAATTTCGGGTTTACAAAATATGTATAGAAGTTGCGTGGAAAAAATAATCACAAAACTACATGAAGATGTTTATGTATCCCAACCATTTAAGTTTGGCAGAGAATATATACTTTTACAAGTGTAAAAAGCTCTTTATGGCTTAAACAAGCTTTGATTATAAAGTCCATTTGTTAGATGTCTTATTTAGCTTTGGAATACCGAATTGGGCATACAATATTATGTTCTTGAGGTTAGAAGATACATGTGTAATCCTATCATATCACGTTAGAAAGTAGTTAAGAGAATTTTCACATCTCTATGAGGCACCTATAATTATGTTTTGATTTTTACCAAGAACAATAACTTTGCTCTTACACTTATATTTATATGGGCCGATGATCAAGACCCTAGATAGTCTACAAATGGTTTTGTTTTCTTTATTGGCAATCCATGTGTCTCTTATATGAACAAGAGGTAACCAATACTTGCAACTTCATCAAGAAGTTGAATACAGAGAAGCCTTTATACCTTCAATTTATATGGCTACAAAAATTATTAGTGGTCTTTTATCTCTCTAGGTGAATATTTCAACCAACATTTATATTAACAATCAAAGTGCAATTAGTATTGCACATAACCCGGTCTTTCATCAGAAAGTAACATATTTCAACCAACATTTATATTAACAATCAAAGTGCAATTAGTATTGCACATAACCCGGTCTTTCATCAGAAAGTAACATATTAAAGTACATCAGCATAATGTCAAAGAAAAGATGATGGCGAAAGGATAAGCTTATTCTATGTTACAACACTAGATTGTGGATCCATTCACAAAATCTCTGCCGAGAGAGAAATTTGAGGAGCTTCATCTACGACTTAATTTGAGATCCTCCATTCATTATTTGAAAGGGGCAAATGTTGGAGATCGATGCAAATCACAAAAATTAAGCTTTTGGAGCCATTTTTATTATTTTTTATGAGATTTCCCAATTATGACTTTAGATTTTCTATATTGAAGAGATAAGCCATCTCTCCCACCATACTCAAGGATAAACTTATCCTTTGGGAATGTCAAAACCTCTAGGTTGATCCATGAGTTTTCCCAAAAACAAGTAGAAGTTCATAAATACGTTAGGACAAGTGAATGAAGATTTCCTTATGGAAGATGTCTAGTTAAAGTCAAATTCATTATGTCATGATAACTTAGAATGCTTTTCAAATACATCTTTCTCAAAACGGACATGCCCATCAAATAGAGAAAACTGATGTAACTAATGGGTTAGAAAGTGAAAAAAAAAAAATCGTCCAAAATTTAGATGTTTAGCAAAGTAGGAAGTTGCCTAGAAAGCAAATTTATGGTATGCTATGGTTATGAAAAGTTCGGATCCCTAAAGCTGGTTGCAAACCACGAAGTTGTATGAAGTCTGTCCAAGTTTCCACTTCTCTAAAGGAAAGTGTGAAAGTCAAAAAGGATTTGCAAGTTCTAAGTATGTAATATGCAACCGTGATTACAATAATCAAGGTCTCTGGAAGGTAAAACTTATGTTTACCTATCCTTAGAGGGATTTTTTAAAGGTCAAATCCAAAAGCATTAATGCATCCTTAAACTTAATCAATAGAGAGATTCTTGCAAAATCCCATGGGTAGCTACTTAACGCTTCATGCAAAAAGAAATATAAAGACAAGAAGTAACAAAACTCTTGTCAATACAAATTGGTTGAGGAGAAACCGATAAGCCTTGAAAATAAGGAATTCAAATAACTTGGAACTATATTAATTTTCTTTTTAAAACCTTAGAAAAGAAGGATGGATGTTTATTCCATCAAAAGGTTTTCAAGCTTCCAACACACAATATAACTCAAAGCATAAGATCATGGAATGATCTTGAGGAGAAGCACTTGAAACCTTAGTCTTATGAACCTTGAAGAAAGATTGGATTCTCAAAGGGATTGAAACTTCAAATGTGAAGCTCAAGCTCAAAGTGGTCAATAGCATGACCCGAAAGAACACTTCAAGAACAAGTAAACAAGTTAGAAGATCAGGAAGTATGTAACTTCCAGGATCTTCATTTAGACTTCAAGTATGACAACCATGTTCTTACAATCAGAAATATAGTGTGAATTTCTCAAGACAAATCACTTAATAAAGATCCCTTCAACCAAGGTTATTCAGACTAAGTTAATCAAAGTTAGAAGCATCTAGTTCATAGTGCAACTCGGTGAAATCAATTTTACTCAAATTTATGCATTGGAATTGCATTCCAAGTAAGGAGACTTAAAAGATTGTGAAACGGAAAGATTAACTTAATCCTAGTTAAAGCATTAGTGTTTTCAGCAAAGAAGAAATGTCATCACACAAAAGCTCGGTGGGTCAACACACCAATGTTTGATACCACGCTAGTGTCTAGTGGATAAATGATGTTTTGGTTTTACACCCAAAAGCTTTTTGAGAATCCAGCTTAATTCTTAAAGATAGATAAAATGTTTCTTGGAATATATCTTTGAAAAGTCATGACTCATAGTTTTGAGTCACATAGACTTTGGCTAACATCAAATTAAATATCTTAGACGTTTGAATTGGTTACACACAATTTCGGTTCTTCCTTCCCACTTTACGATAACCTTTGGACTTGACTCGGATAGAATATCTACCTCATTTTTACAAAGATCAAGTTTAGCCGATTGAGATAGGTGACTAAATCAAACATCAGACATAGATGCATGTGGAGAAACCATTCAATCTTCAAAGATGCTAAGTCGAAATTGAATCATCCATCTCAGATTGTTTCAAGCAAAGTATTTGTGGCAAAATTACAATGGATAAAAGAAAGATTTCATAGTTCTCTAAAAGAGTTCAAAACATATTTGAAAAGAGAAGAGTTAGGAATAGTTTATACATTTGACAATTCCCAAGAAGTTCAGCTAAGCCTTTGAGCAAACTATCCTGAGTCCAACAAAATTCACTTAGAATTTGCTTTGGTCTAGTTAAGGTTGACCAAAGGTATAAGGAACACTTTCTCCTATATTCTACTTGGGACTTTAAAACCCAAAGGACAAAGTAGTCCTCCAATCGGGTAATAAGTTAAGTAAAAATTGTTTGGAAATGGATGGTAGACTACAATACAAACATCCAAGTTAGATGTTTGAATCAGCTGGAGCTCCAGTTTATTTTTCAAACCAAATTCGAGTGAATTTAAAGTAAGTTTTCAAAGTCTTAAAGTCAAGAAATCCCATCCCAATTGTTAGGTCCATGAACTAGTGCTTCCCTGCAATTCGGCTAGGATATCTTGAATCCACCCATTTCACATGTTAATGCCCAGATAGCAAATAATCAAAACAATGAAATGGCCAAGGATGTTTTTTGATCCACCCTTATCATTCATTCGATACTTTGCACTCGGTTGAGCTTACCAAGTTCAAAGCAAGATAATGTTTTGAATCATTTGGGAAGGGCTCATATAATAGATTCCCCTCTATTGATTTAGAACACGAAGTGAATCCCACGACAAAGATGAATACATGTTCTTCTAGACTAGAACATGAGACTTGGGGGTATGTCTACAATTGTTTTTAGTTCTATTTTCGAGGACGAGAATGTTTTCCAAGGGGGGAAGGATGTCACAAAATAAGATTATGAAGTGAGTATCCGAGTGGTTCAGACAAATTTGAAATCGAACATTGTTTGATCATTCTCGTGTAGGGCTAGAGTCTCGAGATTAGACTTAAGCATAGATTCATGTCCTCTCTAAAACAAGCAAGAAGCTTGGTCTAGTGGTTAAGTCAAATGGATGGGAAGGAGGACTTGGCATAGGTTTACAAGATCTTCCAACATATGAACCTTAGCATAAACACCTTAACACTCAAAAATAGATGAGTGAGAGAGAGAGAGAGAATAGACAAGTTTTCAAAGTGTAACGATAAGTTAATTGCTTACCTACACTATCTTATATTAAATGTCAAATTACAATGTGTTTAAATGGTTACAAAACTGAATATGAGCTAAATGTAGTTACAAAATCTAAATCTAGACAAAATTTAGGGTTCTAGATACAAAGCCCGAAGAGGTATGAAGAATGTGTGTATGTGAGTTTGAAGTGAATATGAACAGTTTAAAACTATTTTACAGCAAACCCTGATTCTGAAATTAGGGTTTCAAAAACCCTAAATCAGAAATTGGTTGAAATAGCAAGTGAAGAACTAAAGATCGACTTGATACTTACAAAACTCAGCTATAAGCTGATGGTTGGCTGCCAAAATCTCCTCCAAAGCTGCACCAAAGATAGAGCACACCTCCTCCAAGTCTTCAAGCTAACACTTGTGCCTTGAGTTGGTCTTCAATGATGCCATGAGTGGCTCCATATGCTTCCTTTATAGCCCAACGGGCCAACCCACGAATTCATCCACAAAAAGCCCAAGAAAGCAAAAATCTATCGCCAAAAATAGCAAAAAAGCTATAAGTAGCGATGGTTTTTTATTTTCGTTAGAATTGCTTTTTAGAGCTTATGCAGCTGCAATCTCATTCTTGAGGCATCATATGGACAGATGATGTTGCTTTCCTTGATGTACAAGCTGAGGGGCGGCTTCTTGCTCAACCAAGATATACATGAGCTACCAAGCATGAAGCAAAAGCCACTAGTGGACACACGAGTGTCATAGCAACCAGCCCAATCACTATCAGAAAGAGCATGCAAATCTGGTGGTAGTGATCCCCCTTGGGATAAAACAATCCAAGTAGCCGAATACCACTCAAGTAGCGAAAGATGCGCTTAATCACTTGCCAATGCTTGACACCTAGACAATGCATAAACCTGCCCATTTGTGAGACAGCAAAGTGAATCTCTGGCCGAGTAATGCATAGGTAAATCAAGCATCCAAAAGCCTGCTGATAAAGAACAGCATCAAATGCATCTCCAGCATCATGAACACTCAATCGTAAACCTGTCTCCATAGGAGTGGCAATAGGTTTGCAGTCTTCAAGGCCAAAACGCTGCAATAATGTGTCAATATATTTCGTTTTACACAAAGCTATTCCACCATCAACTTGCATGAACTGAATGCCCAAATAATGATGCAAATGCCCCAAATCAGACAATTTCAAATGAGGCATGCAAATCAGCCTTGAAATCAGCAATATGCTTCTCATGAGGACCAGTGAGCTGCATGTCATCAACATACACAACAATGATCAGAAGCACATCATTTGTACGCATAACATATAAGGTGCTCTCAGTTGGACTGTTCTCAAAACCATGTGCAATCAGATAGGCATGTATCTTTTCATATCAAGCATGTGGTGCTTGCTTTAAACCATATAATGCCTTCTTTAACCTACACACCTGGTTTTCATGCCCTTTCTGCACAAAGCCCCGGGGCTAAAAAACATAGATTTCTTCATGCAAATCACCATTCAGAAATGCAATTTTAATGTCCAACTGATGTACATTCCAACCATGATGAGCTACAAGTGCACATATGCTACGAACAGAAGTCATACGACATGTACGTGCAAAGGTCTCATCAAAATCAATGCCTCTTTCTTGCGCATAACCCTTTGCAACAAGCCTAGCCTTATACCTATCAACTGTTCCACCAGGCTTGTATACCCACTTAGTGCCAATGGCCTTCTTGCCAGGAGGCAAGTCACATAAAGACCAAGTACCATTCTTCATTATAGCATCATATTCAGATTGCATAGCAGCCATCCAATTTTCTGAATTTTGTGCTTCATCAAACAAAATAGGCTCATTCTCATCACAGAGACTAGAAGCAGCCATAGCATAGCAATCTGATGCAAAAGAGGCACTAAGAGAGCCTGAACGAGTACGATATGATAGAGGTGCATCTAATTTGCTGTCACACAAAGGCTGCACCAACCATTTTGGCATAGTTTTTGCTTCCTTAATATGAGCTCTCTCATCAACAAGTGCATCATGTATATTTGCATCAGAAATGGAGTGATCTACATCATCACATGAAACCTGTAAAGGCTGAGAAGTTGCCCCATTAGGACCAGCACTAGATTGTCCACCTGTAAAAAGAGGAAGGAAAGTATCATACATGTCTTTGGAGCTAACAGATGTCTCTTTATAATATGTTTGGTTGCTCCGCTTTCAAAATACCAAATATCTGAGTCTACTGCACACATACACTGCTCATGAGAAGATGGGTCAAAACTGCAAACAGTAGTAGACGCCCATTCTTCATTCTGCACAAGTTTAGAAGACTCTCTTTTCGGTGTAGAGGCCTCTGCAACAACCATTCCAGCCTCTTTCTTCTTTGCCTCTTTAGCATGACATGATCATTTCTTTTACAGTATTTGCAAAACAATTTCCTCTTTTCTAATTTCTTCTCATCTTTGTCTTCCTTCTTCGAATATGTAGCATTTGCAGATTTCTGCTTACTAGTAATAAATGAGCTCCATTTATCTTTGCCCTTTTGACTAGCCAGGAAAGCTTGATCTGCAACACACATAATAGACCCGTTCTGCCTAGGCTGATCTTCGTGCAACAAAACAAAAACTAACTCTTCAAATGTTAAGGCATTTAGATTGCCTTTCATCATCAAACAAAGAGTAGAAACAAAAGTCTGACATGAGTCAGGAAGACCATTCAGAACAGTCTGCACAAGTGGACTGTTAGGAAGGACTTCATCAACAAAAATCAATTGTTCCTTCAAATCCTTGATCTTTGTTAGAAAACTGTACATAGAATCACCTTCGATCCTATTAATACAACATTATGATGACATGAAGGTTCATAAGTAATTGGTTAACCATTGAATATACGTTTTCAAACACCCCTTTACTTTTGCGTTTTAGATGGCAAGTTAGAAGTTGGAACTTTCATTGTCAATGGAGATAATAGAGTCCAAGGTTTACCAAATACCTATTCCTTTGAAACTCGAAGAGAACCAAATTCCTATTCCTTTGAAACTTGAATAGAAATCCCGAGACTATGTCAAAATCATGCACATTCTTCTCCATGGAAAGTTGGACAAGCCCCTAAGAAGTGACCAAGTTTTCCACTGAAAAGTCATGTACCCATTAAATTTTCCCACATAAGATGCACAAGCGTGTCATTGATCTCTTCTATCATAACTTTAAGCAACGGGAGCAAAGACCTATCCACATTCCACATGACACAAATACAATGCTGATTTGGAGCAAAAGTGATGGCACATATAAAAAGTTAACTCAAATCCTTACCAATGTCAGCCACATTGTCTCATTTCACCATACATTGGGCTCCATGTTGAGGATGTTCCTACATGAATCGATGAAGGGACTCCTACACTTCACTCTCTTAAATGCAGATTGTTACTTGGAGCATTCAAGGGCTAGGCACATGTACTAAGTGGAAGATGCTTTTGCCATGGTTTATAAGATGCAAAGTGAATATTTGTTGCATATAGGAGCATAAGTTAGATTATGAAGAGAATAGTCTGAAGTGTCCTGGTGGCCTTTGGATTGCATCTGTTGTACAGTTTCTTCGTCTTATGCTGGATGTTATATGTATTATCCATTGCAAGTTACTCCAACAATTTTGTATAACAATCCTTCTTATCATCTCTCATATGCATGGCCTCAACTTCTTGTCAATGCATATGGACATAGCTTTTGTATTGGCCATTCCCAATTGTAAGTTACATTGACTACTTTTTCCACAAGTATGATATGATATTCTATGTTTATTGGGAAATTTCAATATAATTTATCGTTTAGAAGATTCTATTGTAGGATCTTTCTTCTTCAATGTTCTCTGCAAAAAATGAAATATAGCAGTCATGTATTGTGGGTTTCTTTGATCTCTAACAAGTGAAATACCCTTCCCCTCATGGTTAGACTTTTCATTCACATTTGCATTTATGTCTTTGATCTTGCTTAGATTGTATACACTTGTCACTACTCTGGTGATCTCCTTCACAATTCGCAATAAGATGTATCAATCGTTACATATCCTCATGATTCAGATCATGTTCCTCTCATGCTGTTCTACTGGGATCCAATTTGCATTTGCTGCTTACTCAAGCCCTTTATCTCTTAGGATAAAAAATGCCATACTTGGGATGCCTTTCTTCCACAAAAAAGTTTTACAATCGCTCTCTAGTATTTCAAATCTGACATACCTCGTCGTGATGGACTGGGATAATTTTATTCAGATAATGCAAGATGTCATGTGTTGTTTGGAGAATTCATTTGCAAAACTTCAAAAACAGAAAGATATATACATATACATATGAATCTAGGTAGGTAGATATGAATGAATGAATGTATGTATGTATGTATGTATGTATGTATGTTGTATGTATGTATGTATTTGTGTATGTATGTATGTATGCATGCATGCATGTATGTACATATGTATGTATGTATGACATATGTATGTATGTATGTACATATGTATGTAAGTATGATGTATGCATGGATGCATCCATGCATGTATGTATGCATGCTATAAATACAATAACTCCGTAACATATCTCTTTAAATCAATGATATTTACTTTTTGAGAATTTGACGTGATTGTGTAACACATTTAGCAACGAAAAGGTGTAATACAATTTCGCAAGATTTCTCCAGCGTTTTGCTTTTCAACTTGTAAGATTCATTTATTGAAGAAGCTTCCTGCAACCATTCTTCAAGTGTCACACCAAAAATTAATCATCAAATACTCAAATGCAAGAAAGTTTAACCTCGTCAACAAATCATGCCTTAAAAGATTTCCCCAAAAAAAAGTTTGGCCTACCATTTCCAAGAAAGACAAAGAATGAATCGAAGAGAATAAGTGTGTGCGTCCACAAAACAGAAAGCAGAGTTCTTTTTGTTTTTTCAAATAATTGGATTAGAACTGCTAGTCTGCAGGATTTAAGGTAACGTTTCATGGACAACATGTGTTGAGAATTCATGCCAACCAATGTATTGATCGGCACACATTTGCATCAAACTTTGGTACTGCTTCGTGTGTAGTAAAGCCTCACTTTTGTATTGTTTACAGTCTGCTGCTGTAGAATATATGTTCAATACGTACTTACCTCCAAGAGTATGAACACATCTGGCCTCAGTCCAGCAGCTTCTATGGCATCTGCCTGTGATTTACTCCTTGGATATCCATCCAAAAGCCAACCATTCTTCTGCGCATCCGGTTTTCTCAATCTTTCTTTCACCATCTGTAAATTCCCATGTTCCAAGAACAACGAAACTACTCAACCTCGACCGCAACCAAGCTTTTTAAGAGGGACCACACAGCACTCTTTGAGACAGGTCTTACACATAGAGAGAAGGCAACCTGCTTACATTCACAACTATTTCGTCAGGGACCAGTTGACCTTTGGTCATGTATTCTTTTGCCCTTATGCCATTTTCCGTGCCAGCAGAAACCTCTGCTCTCAATAGGTCTCCTGCTGAAACATGGACCAAGTTGTGCTGCAAACAAATGGAAATCGTTGGTTTATACAAATATAAAGTTCTATACAGATCTCATCGACTTTCCACCTGCATTCCTCTATTCTCCTTGCCTAATAAGTCAGCTTATAATTTTTGACAGTAGCATTAACGCCACAGCACATAATTAAAGGCTTACATGCTTGACAATCAATTCACATTGGGTTCCTTTCCCAGATGCAGGGGCGCCTGAGATCATCACTTTCAAAGGTTCATGATCCTTGTTAAACTCCATAGAAACCTATTCATGCCATAAATTTCGAAGAGAGTAGATCTCGTGTTAGAAACTTCAATATATGCGCGCAGAAGGAGTGCTGCATACAACGTAGGACGTTCGTGATCTTACCACAAAAATGGATGAATGCTTGGAGTTAACATATCCTTGGGACAAAGATCTATTGCCAGAGGAGGCTTTAGAAAAAGTGGACAAGGGTGAAGGCAGTTGGACAGCAGCTGGAAAAGAGCGAAGACGTGCACATGGAAAAGAACGCACCGTACTATGGTTGTGAGAAACGGTGGAAGGGGGAGACAAGTAAGGAATGGAAGCAACAGCCATGGCGATTTCGGACGAGGTGCTCGCTATAGCGAGAAGCCTGTCTCTACGTTCAGGGTGCGCTTGACGCGTTTGGGCTTAGCTTGCGTCCACCATCTCGTCTCAAATGAAGTCAAAGCCGCTGAGCATGCATCTGGATAAAAGTAGATACCCATAATATGACTTTTCCTTCACCTTCACATATTAGAAGGCTCATTTTTCTCCCAAGCCGCTTCTCCGTGGGTCTCTCACCTCTTGAGACGAGGTGAGGGTTCAACCTACACTGGCATCATGTAAAAGACATGTTTAACATGGAAAGTTGTATCTTGTGACTGATGTGTTATCATTTGTCCTACCTCACGGTAGTTGTGACCTCAGTTTAATTGAGCTATGTAAACTCTTGTTCTTGTGGGATAAGGGAGGTCCCATGTGTACTATGCCCTTCCTTGAACAGTTGCAATTTCAAAGTTAAAACCTAGAGGAGTAGGCCTCGGCCAAACCTCCATTTAAAAAAAAAAAGACCCATTCTATCCTTCCAACATTGTCCATATATATAGAATATAGTACAAATGCTCACATAATGTAGTATATAGTGTATAATATAGTAATATAAATTATAGTTTATAATATGCTTATAGTATATAATATAGTAATTTAAATAATAATATATCTATATATAATGTAGTACAAATGCTCACATAACATTGGCCAATAATAGTTAACGATGCTCACATGACATGGCTTATGCCCCACTAATTTGTAAATTGTAAAATTATATTTATAAATCATAACTTATAAGTTATAATTTCATGAATTATGATGACCATGGTCATGGGTTGTGGTCTATGTGGCATGTGGCATTCAATATAATTTTGAATGTGCATGCAACAAGCCAATGCACATAGGGCTCCAGCATCTCCAACATAGGGCTCGAGCATCTCTTCACAATTACATAGCTTTGTTGAAGTTGAAGTTTTCATGAGGGTGTAAACAATCATTCATATGACTCTCTCCATTTCTACTTAGTGCTCCAAGATTGATATATTGATCTTTATTTCTAAGGATCTAAGCAACAAAACAATAGAATATGGAGGTCAAATTATATGATGGTAGTTTATACACACAATTGTCTTTCAAGAGAGGCTCGCAAGCTCTTTCTCCCTTGTCCTCTACAATGTACGTTTGAACATTGTATGCTCTATCAACAACATGGGGAACTCTATTCTTCATAGGCAAGTGCGAGTATCTCCTTGCATTTCATCGGCACTCCTTTGAAAAATATTTGAATTTAGTGTCTTTGTTGAAGTTCCATAGTACGAAAAATCATGTAGTGTAGCTAAAGTTTTACATGCTCTCATCATTATCTCTAGATTTGAGTGGAATATTCTATTTGGAAATTTTTTTATTGCCATGTATGATGGTTATGGAAGTTTGCATGATGTCATATCTACGTTTGATTGCCTAGAAAATGGCTTCTCATGGAACAGTGAACTTGCTACTCCGTGCATAAGGACATCATGCGAGTTTAGCAGATGCACATAATCTTCTTGATTGGATCCCTCATTTGGATGTTTGCGCTTCGAACACACTCATAAAGTTGGTTAACCAATATGGTTGTATAGATGAAACTATATCAGTCTTTGACAAAGTGCCCCATAGCATCACTGAAGAGACCCCACATATGGGTGTCTCACATTTAAGAAAACCTCACCACGATCCTCTTTATCAGTGTCAAAAGCTTTATGCAAAAACGTAGCCGCTATATCAATGACCACATTGGCATATATAAGTGGTATACAAATAAGCATACATAGTATGTATGTGCTCAGTAATGCAATAAAATTGCACTGAATGGTTGAATTCAAATCCCAAACACTAGCCAACATCTGCAAGTGTTTATCATCTCTGTCTTTATACCCAAAAAACCTGCATAAACTTGCAGTGGCTGCTACCACCACAACTGAAAGCCTTCCCAGAAACTTGTAAGAAGACTCAAGAACTAAAAATTTAGTGTCAAACCTAAATATACACTATGAAGAGATGCAATCGCAAGTGCCTCTATCACCAAGATTGATATTTGGACCAATCTTTCCACCTCTATAGCCAAAATTGTTTCATGAAACGTTACGATTCTTGCATCTTCTCAATCAACTAGATATTACCACCATCCTCTATTCTATTTTTTGCATATGGGAATTGAGGGTGTTTTTCCTCACAAATTCATGTTTGCTTCTATCATCGATATGTACTCACCTTTAAGGTCCCTCCATGCAAGAAAGATTTTTCATGTTCATATTATTAACACAGGCATCACACATGAACCTATCGTTGGAATAAGCATGATTTATCTCTATGACTTTGAACTCATAGAAGAAGCTTTTAGTGCCTTCAAAACAATAACCTACATTGATATCATTGCATTGAAGGGTGTTTTTCCTCACAAATTCATGTTTGCTTCTATCATCGATATGTACTCACCTTTAAGGTCCCTCCATGCAAGAAAGATTTTTCATGTTCATATTATTAACACAGGCATCACACATGAACCTATCGTTGGAATAAGCATGATTTATCTCTATGACTTTGAACTCATAGAAGAAGCTTTTAGTGCCTTCAAAACAATAACCTACATTGATATCATTGCATTGATAGCAATGATTGCTAGCTTTTCAGATAGGGAACAAGGAAAAAAGGTGTTAGATTTTTTTATTCAACCCTCCCACAGGGTATGCAACCTGATAAAATAACAAATATTTTTGCACTTGATATGTGCACTAGTATATCATTGCTTAATGAAGGGAAGGAGATACACCATATAGTTGTGCAGGTTGGACCAGAGAGGAACCCAACAATATAGACAACTTCATCAACATGTAAGGTGAATGCTTTAACTTATTTGATGAAGTTTGAATCTTTTGGAATATACCAAATGAGATACTATCCCTTTGACACTTATGATTGGAATAACTTTACATCTATTGTGGTTATCTATATACTTTATAGTATGTAGATAACCACAATACATTTTCTATTTTATGGTATGTTATGCATATGTGGTTATCTATATACTTTAGTTGTTCATGTCTATGAATATGTATTTGCATGTGATTGTGATTTTGTGCTAGAGCCCACCAATAAAGATCCATTGTTTTAAATTTATGCCTTTTAAAATTTGATGAGAGTGGAAACCTTGTATTTTGTTTTAGGTGAAATGGAAATATTATGATTCATTTTTTGAAAAAGAAAGATGCCTCTTCAAAAAAACATTTTCCCTTTCAAACTACATGAACGGGGAATTTTATCTAGTTGATGTTTTGGATTTTCCCAAACACTATCTTCCAAATGGTTGGTACCTAACATAAGAAATGTTTCGGGTTCATCATCTAATGAGATTTTTTTTTTCGGAACAAAAATCTACCACTCTGATAATAGATTTTTGTTGATTATGTGAACCTCTTGATCAATAAAAGTACAAGTATTTGGTTCTGTGTGTTAAGCTATTTGGTTGGGCCTTTCACCTCTTCAAGTGGGGGTGAGGGTTCAACCCCTCCTTATGATCCGACAATTGTGGACCTTAGGCCAGTATATTGCCTTCGGGCAGATAAACCAGTTGCCTTTGGGCAATCCTTTCCAAATCTCACCTTCAAGAAGTTTAACCCTTACTTTGTGGGATACGCGAGATCCCATGTGTACTATGCCCGTTCACTTGTACAATCATTCTTTCAATTGAAGCAAGGGAGACTAGGCTTCATCTAAATTTCCTCTTAAAGAAAAGGTACAAATATATATGCACTTCAGTTTAGTTGGTTGGGTCCTTCGCATCTCAAGGCTATGGATGGAGTTTAACTCCTCTAGGCTCTAATGAGGTACTTATCAACATCTAGGTGATGAGTTGTTAAAACCAACCCCTTTAGAGGAACATTAACTCTTTTGGCTATTCTATTTCAAACTAGTCATCTTGTTTGGTTTAGAGCCATTCTTTTCCAGTGTCTACCTTAATGAGCCTTCAAACTCTATATCTTAATAATATCTAGACATCTAACCCCTCGTTTGTGGAATTCAAGGGGTCCATGGTAGACATCTAACCCCTCCTTTGCGGAATTTAAAGGGTCTATGGATGTTATCCTACCTTTCATTGCACTTTCAATTAATTCAAATTAGTGGTTCTGAATGATGGACTCGTTCACACCAGCTTTTAAGAACATACGTGTCCAATTCATAGTAGTATGGTTTTCCCTTTGAATACAGTTGTTCACATGCATGCATTGGGTGCGAGTCCTTGCAATGAGTGTTGTCTTTAGGGTTTTTGAATGTAAAATAAATCTAATGGTTTTTTATCACCCATCAAAAAATGAACTAAAATGGTAATATACAGATACGAAGCTGTATTAACCTGCAAAATGGAAGCACAGGGCTGCCCATCAAAATACAACACTATAGGCTACAATCCCTGTCGAGGGCACACTAGCCTCAAATAGGGATTGGTTCACACCAAGATTCTACCAAGATACACTTCCAAGTCATATGGGTTTCTTGATTCTTTTATCCTTCCAAGGGTTCCTATCAAACTTTGAGATTGCAAAAGAAACAAAATAACATAACCATCATAATACTCTTATAGGAAGGGTGATATAAATCATTGTTTTATTAGCTTCAAATGTCTTAGGGGATGATATACCCTAAATAATATAATATAAGTTGCAAATAATGTCCCCATGAATGAATCGATATTTTCATCATTTTGTGTGAGCCCAACATGAAATTGAAGTGTTACATTAACTGTACTATAGTTTCTTAAAGAGTTGTACTTCATGTTTCATCATTGTTTGGTACATAATGAGAGAACTTCAAGATAAAACATTACCATGAAAGTGAATCTTTGGGTGAATTAAAGCAATGCATCTAACAATTATTTCTATACTACAAACGAGAGAAGGCATAAGATTCAAGGAGGAGATTTCTAATGGTCTCATTATCCCTAGGTGGGGCCCAACCAAAGCAAAGGTGGGCCCAAACAGGCTTTGTACTAAGATGATTGTGCAAGAGTAAAGATGGAGGTTATGATCATTTCAAGGAGAGAAGGAGATTATGTACCATTTCAATGGTCTCTTGATCCCTTTGGTAAGAGATTCAAACAAGTTTCACTCTATTTTCTACTTGGATATATATTTGTGGGGAGGTACAAGTCTCAAAATCCCAAAAGGAGGAAATACGACCTTTTTATGGTTTCTCCATCTCTAGGCTAAGGGTCCAAAACACTTTCCCTCTAACATATATGAATACAAATACTTCCAAATATGTTGATTTACTTTCCACTTCCTAATATGAAATATTTTCTTTTAAGCCATGCATACGTTTTTCTTTACCAAAGTGGTCAGGTCTCTTTGTGTTCATACCCTCTAAAATGCCCCCCCCTTCCTTTAGTGCATTCAAGGCCTTTGTGCAACCTAACATTACTTCTCCCAATAAGGCTTGTTTTCATGGGAAGTATTGTTGCCCTTCGGATCCCGCAGACGCACAAACGCAGAGGATACTACAAAAACAAAATCACACAAAAGTACTTAGAGAATAGAAGAGACAAAAGACAACATCATATTGGGTATAATCTCAGATTAGTAAATGGTTATGCAATCATTCTTGGATTCGCTCATGCAAGATGTTGATAGGGATATGTCCAGACATATTGGTCTTGATGATGGTGCTTTGGATGCCTTGGATACATTCATGGCTGACATGCTTAGGTTAGCCAAGATAGCACAAGTTTTGTTAGCATTCGAGAGTCTGATGTATGAGTTATTATGCTTGAGACCAGACATTGCAGTTGCTATTGGAGCATTTGCACTTGGAATTGTTATTATTTTGATGATTGACCCAAACATAGAGCTAGTGGGAGCTTTGAAGGAACTTCCTCAATTCTTGCATGAGTAAGATGTGAGCTCAATTCTTGTCGATATGAGTCTAAAGCAGTTTAAGGTGCATGGATACATCTTATTTGAGGTAGTTGGTGTAGGCTAATTAGTATGAGGTGAGATCCAGACTCTTCCTGTACATACGTGTATAGTCCTATATCATTCTTTGCATGTGGCTACCACTTATGGTCACATTGACCTTAAGTAGGAGATTGTTGGGGATATAAGGGTCATATAACCTTACCCCTATATTCATATACATATATCTTTTATAGAGAATTGCCTCAAGAAGATCATTATGTGGGTTTCGAGGCTCCCACACATGTGTGTGCATCTCCTTTCTCCTCTCTCTCCCTCCATCTCCTACTTGCTCCTCTTGTTCATCCCACCAAATCCCTTCATTGCATATAACCACTTAATTAAAGAAGCTGACTACGCTTATCGAGAACCTATGAACAACTAGCATACATCTATCGCGAGGCTAGGTAAGTCTTCCATTGCATCACCGAAGAGACCCCACATATGGGTGTCTCACATTTAAGAAAACCTCACCACGATCCTCTTTATCAGTGTCAAAAGCTTTATGCAAAAACGTAACCACTATATCAATGACCACATGGGCATACATAAGTGGTATACAAATAAGCATACATAGTATGTATATGCTCAGTATATGCAATAAAATTGCACTGAATGGTTGAATTCAAAGCCCAAACACTAGCCAACAACATCTTCAAGTGTCTATCATCTCCGTCTTTAGACCCAAAAAACGTGCATAAACTTGCAGTGGTTGCTACCACCATAACTGAAAGCCTTCCAAGAAACTTGTAAGAAGACTCAAGAACTAAAAATTTAGTGCCAAACCTAAATGTACACTATGAAGAGACACAATCGCAAGTGCCTCTATCACCAAGTTTGATATTTGGACCAATCTTTCCACCTCTATAGCCAAAATTATCCCAAAGTTACAAAATCAACTTCTAATTTCCCCCCATTTTGCATCCAAAAGATTTCGCACAAAAATGATGCACAGAGACACTTTGAAGGCTCCAAAATAATGTTAACTTTAAGTAACTTCACTCCTACAATCATGAAGAAACCAGATCTTAGTGGTACGGAATTAAGCATGCCTTGGGGGAAACACTACTTGAATGGGTGCCCTCTCGGGAAGTACTAGTACTTTGTCTTCCTTGATCATTAGAGTCCTTCCTCACAAGGAGCCAACCGTGCCAATAGTGACTTTGGTAAGTTCGATGAATCACATTACAAGGTATGCCAAGTTCTATGTTTTGGTTGTTGCCTTGGTCGTAAACCTTGGAGGAATTCACCACAAACCACAAAGTTTCAAGAAACCACGACAAAGCCAAAGCCTTGAAGTAGAAAATAGAGCTCTGGGAATATGCACAATACTCTTCATAGACCTGAAAAATACATAAAAACTACACAATACAGAGAGACTAAACACATATTTCCTAATTTTTACAAATGTGGTTGAGGTTACAGTCTCTGGTTGACCAAACCACTATATGTTTTACTAAAGAACATATAAAAAAATGTATGGTAGCCATTTGGCCTTTCGCATGGGCACAAACAATAACAAAGATATTGTTTTTGTTTTTTGTAAGCATTGATCACTCCAAAAATAATTATAGATAAGAGAGAGAGATGTTCAAAGAATATATTATTTAAGAGCATCTAATATCTTGAAAATTATTAATTACAACTTATAGATGCTACTTGAAAATGAGAAGCTCTCAACTAGAAGCAAACATTTAGGGTGAATCGATCAGCTGTTCCTCAGTAGTGTGGCAATAAGAGGTGAGACCCTCTGGAACATATGGAAACATTGGTGTGCCACGAACTTTGATAGCCCTCCTAAAGAATGGTCCTTTGAAAAATCTCTTTTCCTTTTAAGAAAAAGAATTTCTAATTGTAAGAAGTGAAAGAACTTGGAGAAGCTTGTAGGGGGTAGAAAAGTGAGTTGCAAAGTGACGAAGTCCGGTCTAGTCAACTGGCACAAGACCAGCCCTTGAGCTTATGGAGACTCAAATAGACCTTATAGACATATGCTAAGTGCAATAAAATGCACTATGTACTTTGGAGCATCAAGGAGAAACAATTGATACAAAATAGATAGGTTTGCACATTGACTAGCTCAAAAAACTTACTATCTTTGGATGAGACAATGAACTTCAAATGCTCATAGTAGCCAACATGATTACAATTGGAAAAAATACTTTTGTAGGAGTGATACACATAAGTTTGAGTGTATAGAATTCACAAAAGTACAAGAAATAAGCGAAATGTGCTTTTGGAATGAACCTGACACTCAACAGTGGTACCTCCTATTTTCCTGGAATGTGCAAAGATAGACCCCAAGATAGAAAAATTGAGATTTCTCCCAATCTATCAAACCGAATACTTTGAAAACTTATACAAATACTAGACACTAATACCTTTCCAATGAGTGCTCAATCATCCAATTTGGAGCTCTATAGAGAGAGCAACAACCTCTGCAAGCTTACTATTGTTGAACAAGATGATGTAGAAAAATGAAGGAGCAAGACAATGATGGCCACAAGTGTATGAATATTGCTTCCATGTAATGTACAAGTGATTTGGAGTTTTTATATAGAATCTTGAAGTGCTCCACCATAATTACAAGTAGATTTTGAATTCAAATGAAGTGTTGAAGATAATCAATTCACTTTCCTACAATGTAGGAAAAGTGAAGATCTAGTTTGATCTACTTTTAGGTGATTGATTGATTCATTGATTGCAACTCAACCACCTCAAATTCATGGAAATTTTAGCTCTCTTTTTCTCCTTTTACATGTGTAAAGCTCTAGGCTTCTATAATGGTAAACGATCCATATTTTTTTTTAAGTACAATAAATGAGCATAGGTAAAAGAACACTTCAATGGATATTGTGGCATAATCTAAACTATAGCTTTTTTGATGTAGATCAAATCCACCTCAAGCATAGTGTATTCTTGATATTCCAACAGCTCCCCCTCAAGCTAAAATATGCTTGAGTTTTCATTTTCTAATAGGTTGAATACCTGCCATTGATTTAAATATGCAAAGCTTTATTCCATCAAGTGCCTTCATCATCATATCTGCTACTTGCTTTTCAGTTGGAACAAAAGAAATGTCAATCTCCTTTGCCATGAGCTTCTCCCTGAACCTCTATGTGTTTGGTTCTTGCATGGAAAATAGGGTTTTTTGCTAGATGCATGGAACTTACATTATCTCCAAATATGTGAGGTTTGGAACTCACAAGTCCTAAATTTGTATACATTATTTTAACCATAATGCCTCTTGAGTTGCTATGGTCAAACCTCTGTACTCTACTTCAATTGAGGATAAAGCAACTGTCGGTTGCTTCTTAGAACTCGATAACACTAGCTTTTAACCTGCAAATGCTAAGTTGCCAGAGGTTCTTCTTCTATCATCCTTAGCTCCTGTCCAATTTGCATCTGAATAGATTTTGATATCAAAATATGAAGAGTAAGGATAGAATATACCTTCATTGATTGTACCTTTGAGATACTTAAGTAGTCTCTTAGCTGCATCCATGTGTGGTGTTCTTGGCAAGTGCATGACTAAGCACTCCCACACTATATGAGATGTCTACCCTTGTATGAGTAGCATATATCAAGCTACCTACCAAGCTTTGATATTCTTTAATGTCTTCAATTTTCTCACCTTCATAAACACTAAGTTTATGATTCATCTCCAAAGGATGTCGAATCATATCCATACCTTTTTGGTTGTTTCTTCTCTCTTGTTGATCTTCTAGGAGCTTGCTTAGAGCATTCTCCACACTCTTGCATCTTTGCTTTGCCTCTTGAATTCCATATTTTGTAATCCTTTTCCCTTTCATCTTGTACATCATCTGTATCACTTCTTGGATCCTAGACCTGTGTATCATGCTTGTTTTTAATTGATGAGAATGAAATCAAGATCATATGGTAGAGTTACCTTTTGTTTGTCTTCATCATACCAGGATATGTGTCCTTCAAACACAACATCTCTACTTGTAGTGAATCTCTTCAAGCATTGTTCTGGCTTATCCAACCAATGTCTTCTTTCTTCTCTCTACAATTCCATTTAGTTGAGGAGAGTACCTAGTAGTCACTTCCCTTTTGATACCTTTACCCTACAGGAACTCATCAAACTCTTTGGAGAAGTCTTCTCCCTCTCGATCAGATATGAGCTTCTTGAGTGATCTACATGTATGCTTCTCCACATGTGCTAGATACTTTTTGAAGCAATCAAACACTTCATTCTTACTCTTGATAAGGTATAGAGTAGTCCATCTATTATGATCATGAATAAATGAGACATAATACCTTGGTCCTGCTTATGAAGGTTCTTGACTTGGTCCCCATACATATGTATGTACTAAGTCCAATAAGTTGTTGTTGTGGATGTGGTCTTTGTGGTTGAATGGTTGTCTTTGCACCTTCCCAATGTGACATGCATCACATTTATTGATCATGTGTTGCTTTGATATGTTTGGTGGTCCTAGAACACTTTGATCCTGGCATATATCCTTCAAGGTTCTTTCATTCACATGAGCAAGTCTCTTATGCCACACTTCAAGCTCACTTAGGGTTTGAGACCCACAAGTGAATAGAGCTATGTTCCTGGTTTCTCCTTCTTCAAAAGTAAAGAGCCTACCATGCTTCTCATCTTTGGCTATCTTCTTGGAGCCTTGACATGGATCTTCCACAAAAGCTCCATGTTGGGTGAACCTAACTTGCAAGCCTTTTTCAACTATTTGGCCTACACTTATTAGGTTTTTAGTGATAGTGGGTACATAGAGAACCTTACTCAGAATGTTTGTCATGCCATTGGAAGCTTTGACATTACCAATCTTCTCTGCATTGTGTTTTGTGTCATCTCCTGTTTTAACTTCATGTCTATGTTGTGGACTTTCCAAATTAGATAGAAGAACAATGTTGCATGCAACATGATCTGAACATCCGATATCTATGTAGAACAAATGATCATCTTCTTTACCTTCTTTGTGGATTATATATTTGAAGCAATGAGTCTTCATGTGCTTGATCTTCAAAATAATTGTTGCAGTCCCTTCCATTATGGCCTCTATTGTTATTGTTGAAGTTGAGTCCACCTCTGCCTCTATTGCTTCCATATCCACCTCTTCCACTTCCTTTCTTGGTTTTCCCATTGAACCAACAATTTTGAGTGGTGTGGTTGGTCTTATGATAGATGGCACAAGGTTGAACATTCTGAACTTTATCTTTGTCATGCTTTGGTCCTTTCTTCTTCCCTTTCCACTTGCTCTCCCCTTCATCTTCTTTCTTCTTCTTGCCTTTCAATTTCTTGTCCTTCTTATCTACATATAGAGCACTAGTTGAATTATCATGATAGGATTTACCTTCCTTTATGCTATTGTTGGTTTCTTGATTGAAGACATGTCCAAGAAAGATGTTGAAGTCTAGATTTTGCACATCCATGATGAGATCATAAGCCATGGTGAAGAATTGCCATTGCTTATCACTTCGAATCCCATTGAGAGTTTGCCTCATGATAGCCTCTTCTTCAATCAACTCTCCAATGGATGCTAACTGATCCACAACCTCCTTGACCTTGGTAACAAACTCTATGATGTTTTGTTTAGGTATCTTCTTCATTTGGTTGAACTCATTCCAAAGATGATTCTTTCTTGTTTTGGTACTAATAGAAAGTTAGAGATAGATTTTAGTATGTAGGACCTTTCTTGAGTATCCCTTGTGCACCAAAGTGTGAGCTTATCTGTCCTCTTGTGTAATGCCTCCTTTGGATCTTGGAATAGGCATAGCTTCATCACCTGCTACAATCCCATAAAGATTTCTACCTTGCAAATAGGCCTCCATTCTGATTTTCCAAGCCACATAATTGTGTCAATCAAGCTTCTCAATCATTGAAGGAAAGCCCTCACCCATCTTGATCTAGCTCTGATACCACTGAAAGAACTTGGAGAAGCTTGTAGGAGGTAGAAAAGTGGGTTGCGAACACATAGGGTTGAGTGTATATAATGCACAAGAGTACAAGAAATAAGCAAAATGTGCTTTTGAATGAACATGACACTCAACAATGGTACCTCCTATTTTTCAGGAATGGACAAAGATAGACCCGGAGATAGAAAAATTGAGATTTCACCCAATCTATGGAATTGAATGATTTGAAAATTCATACAAAAACTAGAAACTAATACCTTTCCAATGAGTGCTTAGTCATCCAATTTGGATCTCTGTAGAGAGAGCAACAGCCTTTGCAAGCTTACTATTGTTGAAGAAGATGATGCAGAAAAATGAAAGAGCAAGACAATGATGACCACAAGGGTATGTATATTGCTTCCTTGTAATGTACAATCTGATTTGAAGTCTTTATATAGAATCTTGAAGTGCTCCACGACATCTACAAGTGGATTTTGAATTCAAATGAAGGTGGCAAAGGTTGTTGAAGAGAATCAATTCACTTTCGTACAATCTAGGAAAAGTGAAGATCTAGTTTGATCTACTTTTAGGTGATTGATTGATTCATTGATTGCAACTCAACCACCTCAAATTTGTGGAATTTTAGCTATCTTTTCTCCTTTTACATGTGTGAAGCTCTAGGCTTTTATGATGGTAAATGATCCATAAAAAAATCTTTTATAGAAATACAATAAATGAACATAGGTAAAAGAACACTTCAACGGATATTTGGCATAATCCAAACCATAGATTTTTTGATGTAGATCAAATCCACCTCAAGCATAGTGTAAGCTTGATGTTCAAACAAGAAGCCCCCGCTTTGTAGACATCATAGAGTGTTTTTCCTTTAAAACAACAAGATTAAAAGCAAGTGGGCCCCACATTAGGGGAGGAAAGGGTTATCAACCTTCTTTGAATGTCTTCTAACCCCTGCTTTGTGGGATTTGGGTGGGCGCTATGGGTGCTAGGCGTGTTCACTTGTACACTTGTTCTTTCTGTTAATTAAAGTTTAGGAGAGTAGGCTATTGCCAAACTTCCTTTTTAAAATGAGAAGCTTTCCTTTGCAAGTACTTTCCCTTATTGATTATTGAGGAAAATTATATTTAGAAGGAGGATATACGTTTAGTCACTGGAATATGTGTCATTTACATGCTTGTGGAAGAAGATGTTCATTAGGACTAAGGTTGCATGCTAAGAGGATCCAATTCTCACATTCAAGATCCATAAGCCTTTTCTCTTAGTTTTGGACACATGAAAGTTTGTCAACGTTAGAGAAGGTTTTAGAAGAATTAATGCAAGAGACCTATAAGGATGGAAGTTGAGAATTTAGAGAGATCATTTCGTGCCCTTTGTAACACTTTCATCCATATACCCACCACACACACAAAAAAACCTAAAGAAGTGGCTTATGGACAGAAAATCTAAAGAATCTTCAACAATATGAAGAATATAGTAGTGATGCAATCATAACTAAGGTTCTTAATTGGAATTATCTCCATTATAAATTAGAAATTTTACATATTTCACATGTATGCCAAGCAAAGAAGTAGTGGCCAAGTAGATCAAGCTTAAGATTCATAAATCAAAGATATTTAATGTCACCTAGAGATCACTAGTGCTTGGAAATACCAAAAGGTATTAGAGGCCAAGAAAGATATAAAGATGGTAGTTGAGTTACACATACGTTCATTATCATATTCGGTGTTAGAGTCATGTGAGAGAGTTCCCTTTCTTTCTTTCTTAAAAGGTCCACGAGTAGAAAGAAAGGGAAGAGAACATGAAATTTCTATAGAGATCAAACAAAGAAGAACAGAGAGAAAATATGGCATAGACTTTTGTTTTCTACTAGTAAAAATAAAAAAAAAAGGCGAGGATACAAAAGAGGCAAGAGATAAAAAAGAGAATAGAGATTTCTCTTCTTCAGCTTTCAAATTCCATTTGAACTCATAAAAAATGCTTCTAAATTCTAAATGAATATGGACATAAGTTTTGTTTTTTATTATTTAAATACTTGCTTAATATGTATGGAAGTAAAGAAGTAAAGACGTGTCAACTAGAGCGTTATCAGACTACATACATACATACATACATGCACTTATGCATAAGATCTTTGTTTCCATCTAGAATATTGTTAGTATATTCAAGTTTGCAAATATGAGCATATGGGTGATCATTATAATGACCTGCAAACTTGATGTAATGTAGCCTAGTGATGATATGGTTGTGAGGAGATTCCTTGTGATTTTCATCTCCCTTTCTTTCATGAATATTGCTTCCTCCTATTGCAATCATCTAGATATTTCCAAAGATAGAGTTCTACGGGGTTTGATAATGTTAAGTGCCTATGTTAGATAATTGGAAGGTAGTATTAGTGTAAATGATATGCCTTTCATCTAACTTTGATAAAAATGATGTAGTGGTAGCCTCTGATTCAGTATTCTATTGTCTGGTGACCACATGCAGTTATTTTATCATCCTAGATGCCACCCCAACAAGAATAGAGAGTGTAGAGGATGGGAGGTGAGCTGAATGCACAACCTTCATTTGACTTTGTTACAATATGTCTATGTTCTACCCTCAAGGCCTTTAATAGCATCAAACATAATCAACTATACATTTTGAGCTAAAATCAATTGCTTCTATACCTTATTGAGATTGTTCATTGTTTAGAAACATTATGGAAATTCCACAAAAAAAATCTTATGTTTTCCTTTTCATGGACCCCTCTAGAAGGAAAATTATTGGATCCACTCACTCATAAACAAAAACCTGCTGTGGTGCACATTCATTGTAGAAAGGGTACCATAAAAAGAACAAAGTGCCCTCTTAGAGAGTCTCAGGTGCACATTCATTGTAGAAAGGGTACCATAAAAAGAACAAAGTGCTCTCTAAGAGAGTCTCAAGGGCTGAATTGCATTCTAAAGAGACTCGAGTGGAGAAATTGCACTCTAAGAGACTCTTAGGCTCAATCCAAATAGCAAATACATCCTTGTCTTCTTCTATCTTCAATTTTCTTTCATTCAAAGAGAGGTACGTCTCATGCTTTAATACATTTACATTCAAAGTAGGATTACTGTCCATGACATGTGTTGCATTGGTAGCACTTTGAGCCTCTAAATTCAAGAATTGGGGATCGGCTTGACATTTTGCTCTTGCATTTACTCTTACCCCAATCTTGATCTATTACAAGAGAATCAAAATCAAAAGTTATGCTCATAAGAATATTGTTGTTGGTATTAGCTCTTTTGATTTCAACATTGGACTTTACTGTTAAAATTCTATTGAATTTTTCAACACATCCTTAAATTTATAAAGGAATTCAACACTCAGACGACCACATGAGAAATGTAGTAATGTGTGGAGTTCATGTATTTCGGTCAAATCTCACATTCAATGAAAGGTACTAGAAAACATGATAAAGTGTCATATTGTGAGACTAAAAGAGAAAAAGAACATTGTGTTCAAGGTGTTGAGTTCTAAAATTGAGAGAAAGAGTCTCTACCCCTTACCCAATCTTACATATGATGTGATCTCATGTCAATGAGCTCCTTAAATCTGATGTCTCCTCAATTATTATATGCACAAAAGGAAGTCCCAAAGTGGCCTTCATAAACTTTCTCCATGTGTCAGCTTCTATACATATTTTTGCTTGCATGTCCTTTTCTTCAAGCTCTCTTTATTTCCTTTCAATGACACCTGACATAAGAGGTCTTGCAGTTTTGAAAGAAGATTTCAAAAGGAAAGGATTTTTTTTCCTGATCAAAGAGGAGTTTTCTCTTGTGCCTGCCTACTTTCTTTGATCAGATATTCTAGAAGTGAGAATTCCTCTTACTGAGGAGTTTACTTGAAAAGCAAGAAACAGAGAAGTGCCCATTCATGAAGTGCATGCCAAGTTTAGAAGTCAAATACAAATTTTCCTCCACTTGCTGTGATCTCCAATAGAAAAGCTTGGCTCTGTTCTTCCCCTGCACTTCCACAGCACATCATCCCTCCTCATTCCACAAGTAGCCCCACAAGAACTTGGGCAGCCTACAGGCGCATCTCCTCTGACAAGCTTCTCCAGCTTAGCTTGAAGGTGCGCTGCCTCTTCATCAGACTTCGTTCTCCCCAAGCGTCCCCCCCATCCACTGATCCGAACGCTCTGCTATATCTGATCAGCTAAGCTTTCATGGAGAACTCCGCAGGGACTTTTCTGCCCGCCCACCTTTACCGTTGCGAGTCTCCTGCTGCTGCGCAGCGACCAATAGCTTCCAATCAATCACGTCCAGCGCTGTCGTCACACTTCACTCCACATCACTCACCATCTCCTTTGTCAGCACCGCCGTCCTCCCCTCATCTTCGTCCCACGGACATGGATCCACCCAAGAGGCTTCCGACCGTTGCGTTTATCGCATCTCCGATCGAACAACCGCGTAAGATCGAACTTTACACTCCTCAGTTCTATGGAGCCTCCGCTGTAGGGGGCATCCTTGCTTGCGGCCTCACTCACATGGCGGTGACCCCGTTCGACGTAGCCAAGTGCAACATCCAGATCGACCCGAAGAAGTACAATGGCACGTTCGGTGCTTTCCGCACCATCGTCCAGGAGCAGAGCTTCGTGGGGCTCACCCGGGGTTGGGTGCCCACGTTGCTCGGCTACAGCGCGCAAGGAGCTTGCAAATATGGCTTCTACGAGTACTTCAAGAAGCTGTACACAGACATAGCAGGCCCGGAGGCGGGTAAAAAGTACAAGACGGCCCTCTACCTGGCCGGCTCCGCCTCCGCCGAGGTAATCGCAGACATCGCACTCTGTCCTTTCGAAGCCGTGAAGGTGAGGGTGCAGACGCAGCCGGGATTCGCGAAGGGGCTTGCAGATGGGCTGCCGAAGCTGGTACGAATGGAGGGCATTGCAGGCCTATATAAGGGGATCGGGCCTCTGTGGGCGAGGCAGGTGCCCTATACCATGATGAAGTTTGCAACCTTCGAAAACACAGTAGAGGCCTTCTACACGCATGTTGTGCCCTACCCGAAGGAGGAGTGCTCCGTCCTCACTCAGCTGGGCATCAGCTTCACAAGCGGCTACATCGCCGGGGTCGGCTGTGCCGTCGTCTCCCATCCTGCGGACAATCTCGTGTCTTTCTTGAACAACTCCAAGGGAGCGACAGTCGCACAGGCCATGAAGGAGATGGGAATGTGGACTCTATTCACGCGGGGACTGCCTCTGCGTATCGCCATGGTAGGCACTCTGACCGCTGCACAGTGGAGCATATATGACTCTTTCAAGGTGTTCATGGGCTTTCCTACAACGGGGGGCAGCTCCAGTCACGATTCCAAGGAGACTCTCGGCCATCCTGCCTTGCTATAGTTTTGCATCTCTCACTGTCTCTTCTCATATTCATGTTCTGATATCCATTGCACCCCTCTGAATTCACCAAAGGAAATAAATTTTCATTCAAGTACATCTCTTTGGAAGATAGGAACGAGATAAACTTTCTAGGAAATCCCATGAGTGGTATTCCAAGCTCCTTGTCTTTCCTCTCGAGATGGTTAGGCATTCTCTCATCTTCGTCATTTGAGGCAAAAAGTTGAACGAAAAAGGGATATCTCATCATTTGAAAAATGAAGTGTAGATAACCTTGAAACTATGTATTCCTTCATAAGTACAAGAAAACTATTTTCATGTGTTTCAAACTTTCCAAGTATAGACCTCCCAAAATTTCCACATCTTATTGAAGATCCTATTCAAAAGCTTCCGACATGAAATGCTTGGGTATATAGCCACGATTGTAGTAATGCTTTTAAAATGGTAATAATAATAGCAACAAAATACTTCTGACACTCATATCAATGTGCAATTGGCATCCATATGGCGATTGGTTCTCATTCTCGCCATAGGCAACTTTTGAGATGATGAAATGCAAAACTTTATGCCAGAGAATGACAATTCTGACCACCACCTACTAGACAGAGGACTTTTCTCCTAACCATATGCCCATATATAGCTCTCTCTAAGGGGCCGCCTTCTTGAGTAGGTGGATTCTAGCCATCCATGTGTCGGCCATGAAACTGCATGTGCATCAAGTGTCCGGGTTAACTCGAGTTAACTTAGGTGGATGCTTCTAGAAGGTTCTAGAACTCTCTGGGAAAAATACTCTTCTCATATACCCCATGAGGATTGAACCCAATATCTCCTCCTTCACACACTTGAGACTTAACCACTAAGCTAAGTGGATCACTTGTTTACAAGAGCACATGACATGCTACATAAGTCTAGTCTCGAGATCTTTGGTCATACACATGGATGACCAAACAGTATCCGATTTCAAATTTGTCTGAACCGGTTGGATTCTTAGTTCATAGACTTACTTCGTTACATTCTTCCTTCCTTTGAAAAATATTTTCATCCTAAAAAATAGAGTTATACATAATAATCATAGGCAATCCCCGTGCCTCATGTTCTAAAACTAGAAGAACATGATCTCATCTCTATAGTGGGATCCCTACCCAATTGATTCAAAGCACCATCTTGCTTTGCACTTTGATAAGATAAAAGTACAAAGTAGTGAATGAATAATAAAGGTGGATATGAAAACATCCCTGTCCAATTCACTTGTGTGGACTTAATACCTAAGGCAGGATTTGTATCTCTCGTAAGTCTTTGAGAGCTCTTGATTCACTTGAATTTGATTTGCAAAACTTGAATTTTGGTTCGCTCAAACATCTATAGTACCTTCTCACTTCAATTCTTTAAAATAATTTGAAGTTTGCAACCTTTGAAAACACAGTTGAGACCTTCTATACGCATATCATGCCCTACCCGAAGGAGGAGTGCTCCGTCCTCACTCAGCTGGGTATCAACTTCACAAGCACCTACATCGTCGGGGTTGGCTGTGCCGTCGTCTCCCATCCTGCGGACAATCTCATGTCTTTCTTGAACAACTCCAAGGGAGCCACAATCACGCAGGCCATGAAACAGATGGGAATGTGGACTCTGTTCACACGGGACTACCTTTGCATATCGCCATGGTAGGCACTCTAACGGTTGCACAGTGGAGCATATATGACTCTTTCAAGGTGTTCATGGGCTTTCCTACTATGGGGGGCTCCAGCCACGCTTCCAAGGAGACTCTTGGCCATCTTGCCTTGTTGTAGTTTCGCATCTCTCATAGCCCTCACACATGAGACATTCTCACCGTACTTCGGGGAAATTATGCTCTTTTTGGGTGACCCAAGATCCAAAATGCCAATGGACTGGTGCCCATTAGCACCACTCCCTTCGAGTCACCCAAAATGGGTTCAGAGCTTTTTTTTTTTTATATTTCAGGTAGTCAACGATCAAACTTAAATTTTTTAACAAAAATACGTTGTTGGTGAACTTTTTCCCTAAGAGTTCCAAAGTTAGCTTTAAGATTTAAATTCCAAAGACAGAACCAATGATTTTCATTCCTGAAGCACAAACACTAATTTGCATAGTGATTTTTAAGAAAACAATTCTAAAGACCCCTGACTTTGATCCCCCTGGGTATGGTCAACTTCAAAATACCCTATCTGAAAATCAACGCATTATCTTTATAAAAAACAGTTGAGGGCGTGTAGTATATGCCACGAGCTTTCCAACAAGCCCTAGAGCTCAAAAAATGGATTTCGTATGAAAAAGTTATGACTGTTCAGAGTTTAGGGGGTTAAAACAGGATTCAATCTGGCTGACAGATCCTATGATTTTCTCCCAATCACAAGTGTAGGAACCTCCAAAGTGCTAATGGATTGACTATTTTGCCCCAAAATTATCCCAATTTTGAACAAAAACCAAACCCTAAATTTTGGCCGAACACCATCCCCATGACTTCAGATGCCAAACCCTCTAAGCAAAAGCCCTATACATATAACGATAATTACGCTGCTAAGATCAAAGAGGAGATAGATAGACTGGTCGAAGCTGGATTTATCTATGAAATTGAGCACACTGAGTGGGTATCCCCCATCGTAGTGGTGCCCAAGAAAAATGGAAAGCTGCGTGTGTGCATTAATTTGAAGAAGGTTAATGCAGCCACAATTCGAGATAACTATCCGCTTCCCATCACAGAACATCTCTTAGAAAGAGTAGCAGGCAAGGAAGTGTACAACTTCCTTGATGGATTTTCGGGCTACAATCAAGTAGCCATAGCTCCAGAAGATCAGCATAAGACAGCTTTTGCCACAGAGTGGGGTATATTTGCCTTTCGTGTAATGCCATTTGGGCTTACCAATGCACCAGCTACTTTTCAGAGACTGATGTGCCATGTATTTAAAGAGTTCTTGAGGAAGAATTTAGAAGTCTATGTTGATGATCTTTGTGCTCATTCCAACATTAGACAAACCCATATCCCCGAACTCAAACAAATCTTTGACAAATGTAGAGAATATCAGGTCTGCCTGAACCCAGAAAAATGCGTTTTTATGGTCAGACAAGGCAAGATTCTAGGGCACATAGTGTCAAAGAATGGCATATCTACTGACGAAGAGAAAGTGAGAGCCATAGCAGAGCTACCTAGGCCAAGGAATGTCAAGGAAGTACAAGCTTTCATGGGGCATTGTGGTTACTACCGCCGGTTCATTCACATGTATGCTGTCATTGCAAAGCCCATGTACGGACTTCTGACTAACTTTGAGTGGACGGATGAATGTGAGAATTCCTTCCAGGAGCTTAAACGAAGATTATGTTCAGCACCAATCTTGACCACACCAGATTGGAATAAGCCATTCCATGTTCATGTGGATGCATCCAATTATGCTATTGGGTGTGTACTCGCGCAACCTACTGGTGAAGGTAATATGGATCTTCCAATTGCCTACGCTAGTAGACAATTGAATGCAGCTGAACGAAATTACACCACTACGGAGAGAGAAGGCTTAGGCATGGTATATGCAGTTAAGAAATTTAGACACTATTTGCTTGCAAACAAGTTTAAATTTTTTACTGACCATCAAGCATTGTTATATCTCGTAAACAAGCCATGCAATACAGGAAGATTAGTAAGATGGTTTCTCTTGCTAATGGAATATGATTTTGAGGTTGTGGTAAGGAAAGGTAGGACTCATTTGAGAGCGGATCATCTCTCTAGGCTCACATCTGGAGAAGCCCCACAAGGAGTGTCAGATGACCTTCCTGATGCTTACTTGTTTAACTTGGAAGTGGTACCGCAGTGGGCTAAGCCATTGGTACCAGTATTGACATACGGGCCTAACCATCCTGTAGTAAACACACAGAATAGAGAGGTTGTAAAAGCCCAAAAGTACCACATCATGGCGGGAAGTATGTACAAGCACACAGATCAAGGGATCTTGGCTTGTTGTGTGGAAGAGGATGAGTATGCTAAATGGTTGCAATTAGCACATGTAGGTGCATTAGAGCAACACTATTCAAAACAACGAACCCTACAGACACTCAGGAGACTCGGAGTGCATTGGCCGACTATGGAAGCTGATGTCCAAAAGTTGTGCAAGGAATGCCCAATCTGCTGCACTAAACCACCAGTGGAACATGCCACTCTTTATCAAGTTTCCCTAGTGCCAGATTGGAGTGAACCGCTAGTGTCCTTCCTAAGGACAAAAACATTCCCTCCAGATAAGACCTTGGCTATGAAAAGGAGTTTAGAACAAGAAGCCCAGGATTACTCACTTATTGGTGATAATCTATACAAACGCGGTAAAGATGGTTACTTGAGACTATGTGTCCATGAAAGCGAATATCTCAAGATCTTGGAAACTGCTCACCAAGGTGTAGCAGGAGGACACTCTGGACCAGATCGGGTGATCAAGGCAATACTATTTGCGGGCTTCTGGTGGCCTACCCTTCACATGGACGCACATACCTATGTGAAACGGTGTGATGTATGTCAGCGAACCCAGTATCCTATGCGTAAAGATGAGATGCCACTGAAACCTATGATGGGTGGACGTGCATTCTCCAAGTGGGGAATAGACTTAGAAGGTCCTATTAATCCCCCAGCTAAGAATTCCCATGCAGAATATATCATTGTTGCAACAGACTATCTAACTAAGTGGGTAGAGGTAAAAGCCACAACGAAGAACGATGCTCAAACAACAGCTAAGTTTTTATTTGAGAATGTGTTCACTAGATACGGGCTACCCATAGAGCTAGTTAGTGATAGAGGCACTCACTTCTTGAATGAAGTGATTGAAAATCTGCTCCAAGAATTCTTGGTAACACATAAGAAGTCTGCCCCCTATCACCCTCAAGCAAATGGCCAGGCTGAGAGCACCAACAAGATCTTATGCAATGTACTGACAAAATTAGTGAACACTAAACGCTCTGATTGGGACAAACAGCTACACCATGCTGTTTGGGCATACCGAGTCGCCTATAAAACGGTACTCCAAGCCACCCCCTTTCAGATGGTATTTGGCCAAAACGCGGTGCTACCCTTGGACTTCTTAATACCTACATTGAAAGTAGCACAAGAGCACGAATGGACGGGTCATGAACTCTCCTCTAGACTTTTTGACCTTGAACGATTAGGAGAAACAAGACTGAGAGCAGCTGCAGGGATATATGCAGCTAAGAAACGACAGAAGGCCTACTTTGATGCCCACGTTAAGGATAAAGGGTTGAAAGCAGGAGACCTAGTGCTCGTCTACACTTTGAAACAACATGCTAGGAAGCTAGAAAAGAGAGGCTACGGACCTATGATCATCAATAGGATCTCCACGAGTGGAGCGGTACAACTAGCCACTTTAGAGGGTGATGTTCTCCCAAACTATATTAGCGGATGCAGAGTCAAGTTGTATCAGGAACCCCTCATGGAGGAAATGCTAAGTCGACTCAATACTGCTAAGCAACGTAAAGAGGAGGAAAAACGAATTTGAGAAGAAGCTCAAGCAGAAGCCCTAGAGCGCATACGGAGAATGAAATTAAGAAGACAAGGTAGAGAGCAACCTGTGCCAGATGCATATGCAGATCCAGGATATCCCGTGGCTATGTGTGAAGTTTCAGGTGTTAGCTCACATAGGATAACTGATCGACGTCCTTTCATAACTTTAGATATAGGGCAAGGAAAGAGTGCAAGGACTGTAAGAGCCTTGATTGACTCAGGCGCAACCACTAGTGCTGTTAAATTGTCTTACTGTCAAGAGTTGCAATTAACTGTCAATCCTGTGGAAGCATATCTCATAGGATTGGGAGGCGTGGAAACCCCTTGCATGGGCGAGGTGGAACTTCCCCTCTACATTCATGATGAGGCAATGACAGTTAAGGTACTAGTGTGTCAAGATGAGGACCTCACTGAACCTCTTGTCTTGGGTCAAGACTGGATCTATGACCAAGCAGTCAACTTAAACCTAAGAAGTGGACTTCTTCAGGTATGGGTCAATCATAGTCGAATTACAGTAGAGTTAGATAATGGAGCACTCAAGGAACTAGGAAAGGCACACACTCCTGGTCCTTCCAGGAGTACACATGAAGATGACCATGCTGTTCTTGTCCAAAACTATGTGTTGCAGAGGAATGATGGTTGCAAAAAAGGAGTCAGGGATGCAACGGAACTCCCTTCTTTTCCAAAGGCCAGAGGGAGGCGGCAACCGAAGGTGGATCAAAGACAGAAGAAGCAGAGTAATACCTATGTCGGAGATCAAAAGTACCTGCGCAGCAAAATGTCTCAGCAAGTGAAACAAGTGTGGGTGCGGAAAGGCGAACACCCGGTTGCACTCAAGCCAACCACACGGGCAAAGCCTCTTATTAGTAACCAACAACACGATACTAATAAGAAGTCTTTCAGAAGCTCATCTGCTAACGTGAAGTCTATTTGGGTGCCCAAGAAGTCGATGAAGGCCAGCCCACAATCAAGACAAATTTGGGTGCCTAAGGCTTGTTTGCGGGCTCAAATAGCTACACCAAGAACACACCCTACACAACATGATCCATTCACTCACACAGCCGGCATCCACTCGTTTTCAACACTCAGGAACACACCAAGGCCCATGAGCACGAACAGAATCACTTGTAAATGGGTCCCTAAAAGGTCTCATTTTCAAGCCGACACACCCATAAAGCTCTCGAGAGTCTCTACGGAACCAAAAGCAAAACCCATCCACTGCGTTTGGCAGCCTAAGACTTGTAACAAACCCCCAGACCCCAATTGTAAATCCATGATAACCTAATAACCCCATCACTATCACACTACATCATTCCACTTAACTCTTAGGTGTACTGAACTCCTAACCACACACACACTCGCACCGAGCACTTACTAACCCATTAATCTCTCCCAACCCTCGTGTTAATGTTGTAATGGGAGCAACAATGGTTCTCTCTTGTCCTGTACAATGTTAACACTAGTTTCTATATTCTCACAGAGACAGGAAGCAAGAAGTAACATGGCAGATACGGTAGGAACTAGCTCCCAGGAAGGCACCAGCCCCCAAATTGTGGACATTGAAAGCCTTCCGGTTGAGGAGGAATTAAAGGAACGACCAGCGGCATTAAGGGCATTACATGCCATACCGATTCAGAATCCTCCACAGGGTCACACAATGCCGGTGGGCAAAACCTCACACTGGTTCAGTGATGTTGCGGGACCTCTGGGTGAAGGCACATACATGTGGGAGTCCGAGGTAGAATTCAATGGACGTTGGGGCAGATACCACTTCTTTACCAGAGAGTTTGAAAAGCTACAGAATAACGAAGGACTGAAGCCGATATGGAAGAAGGCTGGGCTCTATGATTATTTCAAGTTCCAACTACCAAAGCCCGATTTCCTAAGGTGCTCATACTTGATTAGCACCCTCACTCCAAGCAAAGACAAAAAAGGATACAGCTCCTTTGTACTCCCATCACTCACAAGGGGCAATGAGCTGAAGCGTTTCCGCTTGACTATCAACTTGGTAAGAGAAGCTCTCGACATGAACGGAATGCACATTCCTACAGAGAAAGAGACTATGGTCCCCGATAATATGAAGAACAGGAATCTGACAAAATTAAAGGACATGGTCTCGATGACTCCCACGATCGCCATCCATTTACGTATGGTCATGCAACATTTCGCATTTCCCGCACAAGATAGGTTCACAATGCCTCCCAAGAAGATCTGGTTTAGCCTCTACTTAGTGGATGCCTTTGATTTGACAATCAACATGCCCCACTGGATTATAGACCAGATTCATATGGCTCATCAAAGATGGTACAAGAAGCAAAAATCTGTACTCTATGGATGTTGTGCGCTTACCAGAATCGTGTATAGATGTCTCGCTTACAATGTACCGGTGCAAAGGGCTCTCATTTGGTCCAGAGCACAGGAGTTTCAACG
This sequence comes from Ceratopteris richardii, assembly GCA_020310875.1. NCBI lineage: Eukaryota > Viridiplantae > Streptophyta > Polypodiopsida > Polypodiales > Pteridaceae > Ceratopteris > Ceratopteris richardii. Next base: position 136,407,634 of record CM035427.1, on the reverse strand, counting down.
CAGATTGTTAGCCGTCGGACCTCCCTCAAAGAAGATGAGAGGCACCGTACAGATGCCTTGTGCACAACCACGCGGTGCAACCCTAACACCAGAAGCAACTCCAAGGCTTCCTCGAAGAGTGCAACCATTTACTATCCGATTGCCCAGGCACAACACAGATGGCCCTAACCTTGTGTTTCCACCAGTGCCTACTGATCTGGAATTTCCTCACGGATTTACTTTGGAAGATCTCACGGATGAAGAAGTGGCTAGAATTATTGAAGCTGTTAATGCGGAAGTCGAGGCAGAGCAGGGTAGTGGACAACAAACGGCTACACAACAACCCCAGACGCGACAACCAGAAGTGGTAGAAGTGGAAGATGAAGAAGAAGGAGACCAAGAGGATGAACAAGAAGGATTTTCTGATGAAGGGGCGCATGACTATGAGCAAGAAGTTATACAGGAGCTAGAGGGTGCCCCAGCATATACAAAGGAGTTGAAAAAGCTCTACGATACCATCAACAGGGTCCAACAACAACATAAGTTATCCCTTGCCGCAAGAAAGGCTATCATGCACCAAATCCTTGAGGAGGAAGGAGTCGACGAACAGTATCGTGCCACACTAGATATGATCTCTGATGCCCTAGGAGTACCTGAGGCAGTGCAGTCGGCCCTGGCACAATCACGCAGAATGGAAAGAAGATACGGAAGACGTCCCCCACGAGCAGGGAAACAAATGAATGTATTAGGATCAGGACCACAAGGCACCCCCACAACCACGGGCACTGCACACACCGCTCACGACACCGAGAAAGCCCATATATCAAGTGCACCTCCATCACCTCCCTTACCACCTTCGCCTCCCTCTCCACCACATTCACCTCCCATTACCAATGTAACAACCACCATTACTGCCTCCGAGCCCACCGCCATGACTGAAGCACAAACCGCCAATCAACCCACACACCCTCTCAACACTTCCCGTGTATACACCTCCACTAACACTGTGACCCTCACGACAGATACTGACATCCCCATTCCCCCACTCACACTTTCGGGCAGTTCACATTCACAACTGCACACACCACTGTACACATTCACCACAATCACTGCACCCACAATTCCACTATTCACAATCACTCCCACTACTGCCTCCACCATGGATTTTATGGACATATCACCCTCCACTGCACCTCTCCCTCCCCCCATACCACCACAATCTCCCATTCCCCCACCACCCACTTCACCATTTTCCAGCACCGCATTCACACTTCCCTTCCCCTTTCCCTTCCCCTCTGCACTTAACACCCTCCCTGCATCCACCCCCATTAATAATGTATTTAATAATATGTATCAGTGCATGTCTCAGTTACAACAACACTATCAGCACCTCGATGCTCAGCATACAAGTTTGTTCAGGAGACATGAAGAGTTACAAGGAAGATTCATTGATTTAGAGAAAGAAAAGCATCAATTACAACAGCAGTTTAGTGCATTGCAAGAACAACATGAGCAACTAGTGGCGAATCCACTGCAACCAGATGCAGAAGAAAGACAACATATGGATGATTTGCTACACTCACAAATCACAGAGAACCTCAAGCTCCGCCGCAACATGGCTCTATTACAGAAGCATATGTCTGCAGCCCTAGAAGAAAATAGACGGCTTCAAACACAAAACGAAGAGAACTTGGAGTTAGCCATGGAAGGTTTCCCACAAGAAATTGACCCGGAGAGATTTAAGGCTATTCCCTCGGACAATATACAGATCATATTGGAAACCCATGCTGATCTCCTCGAAGCCCATGCAGCCTTAGAAAAGGAAAGAGACGAACTGCGAAAGCAATTGGCAGCTCAACCAGCACCACCCAAAGAAGTCCCAACCACAGCTGACACAACTGACGAAGTAGTAGCTCTCAAAGCACAACTCGAAGAATTACAAAAGAAAGTGCTTGTGTATGAACGCCAACCCTCCCCCTTGGTAGAACCAGAACCTGAAGACCTAGTACCAATCGAAGTAGAGGAAACCTTTGAGGACCCGTACGTTCCGATGCCAGCACCTGGGGGCAAGCGAACAGATGAGGGCATGGACACCCTTGAAATAGAGGCTCCGGAATGGATGCAGAAATTGGAAAAGGTGGCCACAACACATGATGACAGGGTGGCAGTCCAGATAGCATCAATGTCACACTTAGAAGAGGTGGTCATAAAATCGGACTATTTTAGGAACCTCTCTCATCACAGGTGGATCGGCACCTCTGACGACTTGTATGTTCCATTTTGCGTCTTAATGGCGGACTATAATGCTGAAATCAAGCACCACACCTCACGGGAACCAACCTCTGCCACACAGTTTGCACCAGACGATATCCCAGAAAGTGCCAAGCAGGGAAATATTCGCCAACCGACCTGGAGAATTCGGCTGCTAGAAACCTACCCGGAAATGAATCGCACATGGAATAACATGCCCCTGTATATCAAGTACAATCCCTGCTACTGTCCTGTTTTCCGAAGAAGGTCATGGCCGGAATACACAAAGATGGTACTGACAACCAAAGGCTGCGAGAAGTGGCTCAACTATGTCTACTTGGCCCCACCTAAAGGTCAACCTACCGTAGGATATATGATATCGACAATTCGGCATTGGGGTGTCAGGTTCAAAAACGTACCAGATGTCATGACACAGATGTGTCTTAAAATTTTTGAACTCATGATAGTCACCTTCCGGACCTTCAAGAATGTTAAGGAACCCCATCTCTCTGCGCTCGGATTCAATGAAGGCAATCAGGATCTGGTTTACGACATGAGCACAACGCCCTCTATTCATGTTGTTTATGCATGGCATGCCCGCATCAAATACCTACCGGCCTGCTTCAAACAGACATTTGAAGAGATGTTTGTCACAGGGTTCTGGGAATATCACTCAGAGATCTTCATTCCCAGGCCCTCACATTTATTACAATTGTTTGCAGTGGAACAAGCTCTCCACTCCGAAAAGTTACGAATGCCACATCCAGAGGTTCCCGGGCCGGTAGATTGGGACGCCCTACTCACAGACTTGGCCAAAGGATTGCGGATTGCCGAACATCACTTAGCGCAAGATGTTGTCGAATACTACATCCAACGACCCTCCCAACAAGGGTCTGTCAGGGACGACAGACGCGAGAGAGGGGGGAGTGTTAGCAGCAGACAAGGGAGTCAACGACGATCTGGCAAGTAGGCCAATAATTTTCTTCATGGAGAAGCAAGCATGAGCATTCACGCAGATCTAGCACTAAGGCAACCTTTAATTTTTCAAACCCTTACACCAATTAAAAGTGATTCTCATCACTAACAACCCTTGTAAATACCATGTTCACCTTTTTGTGGCTCCATTTTGTGCAAGCCGAGGAGTCCTCGAGCTTGAGGAGCCTTAGAAGTACCTACATATCGATTTTCGTATTTTTTAGACTCCGTTTAAGTCCTCAAATAAGCCTTGGAACCTAATTTTTAACTAGGCCGGACACTAGGTCTGGACAGTGCCAAAGCTAGTCAAAAACTATAAAAGGAGCTAGAGAGCTCATTTTTGAGGTTAGATTGTAAATGAAACGAACTTGTAAGAGCTTCTTGAAAGTAATCTAAGAACTCCATTGCTTCTCACTCTTTGTCTTACCGTGTGTGCGCGTGTGTGTGTATGTGTGTGCATGTTTGTGTGCTTCTCACTCACGCACTTGTGCCTCCACTTGCTTGAGGTCTTCATACCATCCTCACGTCTTCCCGGATTGACATTAAAGGAGGTGCTACTCATCACTGAGCTACAGCCGCCTTCTTGAGTGGGTGGATTCTAGCCATCCATGTGTCGGCCATGAAATTGCATGTCCATCAAGTGTCCCGGTTAACTCAAGTTAACTCATGTGGATCTTCTAGGAGGTTCTAGAACTCTTTGGGCAAAATACTCTCCGCATATACCCCATGAGGATTGAACCCAATATCTCCTCCTTCACACCCTTGAGAATTAACCACTAAGCTAAGTGGATCACTTGTTTACAAGAGCACATGACATGCTACATAAGTCTAGTCTCGAGATCTTTGGTCATACATATGGATGACCAAACGGTGTCCGATTTCAAATTTGTCTGAACCGGCTGGATTCTTAGATCATAAACTTACTCCGTTACATTCTTCCCTCCTTGGAAAAATATTTTCATCTTAAAAATAGAGCTATACATAATAATCATAGGCAATCCCCATGCCTCATGTTCTAAAACTAGAAGAACATGATCTCATCTCTATGGTGGGATCCCTACCCAATTGATTCAAAACACCATCTTGCTTTGCACTTTGATAACTAATAAAAGTATAAATTAGTGAATGAATAATAAAGGTGGATTTGAAAACATCCCTGTCCAATTCACTCGTGTCTCCAATGTGCAATGTAGGCACAAACATGTGAAATGAGTGGATTCCAATTGCTAGTCCATTTTTAGGCATGATTGGTAGCATGGACTTAGTACCTAAGGTAGGATTTGTATCTCTTGTAAGCCTTTGAGAACTCTTGATTCACTTGATTGGTTTACTCCCAACCAACAGTTAATTGATTTTTACACATGACTGTCCTAATGGATTTGAAAATACTATGTAAACTATGAGAGGAAGTTTTCTTGATATATTTAGGTACTGATGTATGTGAACACTCTAGGACCGTCGGGGCACTTTTTTCCCTCTTTAGGAGTTTTTTCCCCCCGCTTGTATATACGCCTATCGCCCTAATGGGCTACTTATCTTTGTACATTCTCTAGTAATTCATTCAATATTGTGTGTTGTGCTCCAAGCTTCTTCTTCTTCCTTGTGTTGTTCACATGCTTGTGCAGGCATCTAACTCCAACAATTGGTATCAGAGCAAGTCGCTGCTTCATCTAGGGCATCATCAACACATCTTCAGTTGCAGTCTCAAAATCGCACGAATTTTGGTGAGCATAGTTAGAGTGTTTTAGAGATCAAAACAGCTTTGCTATGTGGTGCCGAAATCGTGATCAGAGCTTGTTTCGACCTCCGAACGCACTATCACAACACTTGTGCAGGCTATTTTGTCTTTTTGTGCCAAAGGTATATACCAGTTTCGGTTGGCCAGTATACACATCTCAAAGTTTGCTACAGGTCTAGCAGAATTTGTCTGGATAGTTTTATTCAACTTTTTGAGATACAAACAAATTTATGCATCAAGGTATTTTAGTCACCACCATGGTTGAAAGTAGTGATGTATTCCATATGTTGGCTGTTGAGGATAAGTTGGATGGTACCAACTACCCATTATGGGCTTATATGATGCAACATGTATTGGTTGCAAAAGGATTGTGGAACATTGTGCAAGGTGATGAAAAATGTCCTATCACACCTGCAACTATTACAACTGTAGGTACTGAAGCTCATGTAGAAGGTGTCGAAGATGATGATGTTGGAAACAATGTCATATAATACATTATGTAGATGGTCAAAATTTTCCTCAGTTTCCAACATGTGTAACTCTAGTACCCTCTACAAGCAAAGGTGCTTGGCACCGTTGATAAAGCAATGTCCTTGTATCAAACCCACCCGGGCTCGATTCTTGGCAGCAAGGTGATGCGAAGGACGTTTTTTTGTTTTATGCTTTTCAAAAATCACGTAGGGCGGCAGATGGATTCACTTACGGGGAGCGATGGATTTATTTTTTGTAGTGCTTTATTATGCTTTTAGAGTGCTTTTCAAGGGACAATCTAAAGCTATATAAGAAGCCATTGTCTTATTGTTATTTCATCCTTCACCTATTACAACACAAGCTTTATTACCTCAATAGAGGTGGTGCTTCTTAGCACATGGGGCAGCCATGGTGCTATTTTGGAGCATGTGGAGGAGCGGCTATGGAGTTCTTCTTGGAGAAGAAGAGTGTGCTCACACTCTTGCTTATGGAGAGGCTATTAGCAACTTGGTGATGTGGATCGGCCATTCACATGATGTATTTGAAGATTGGCTTCTACATGAAGATTTCGGGTTACTTCAAAGACATTGGATGGTGGTTAACATAAGATTTACATCTTATGTTAAGAATTCAGGTACATGTTGGTTGGAAGTTTTTGCTCACATTTTGTATCTAGAGAGATAACTCTAGAAAGGTAATTCATCATTCAGGCAAAAGGTTGGTGAATTTAGTCATATCAGTCATTTGAAGCAGAATTTTGATTCAGAGATATGAGGAGATGATAAAACACGATTCTATATTCACTTCCATTTGTATACCATGTTTGTTTTGTCTCTTACTCTTAGCATTAGAGGACAAGAAAGAGTTCATTTGAAGAAGTCAAGAGTGTTTGCTACTTTAAGATGAAGAGAACAAAAGGTATGAAAGAGAAGTTTGAAGATGTTGACATCATCAGGTGGAAGCAAGATGCAGAAGAAGAAAGTCCACCATTTCAAAAGAAAAGTAAGACTTCCTTTTCTCATATATTTTCCATATACTTTTCCTATTTTATCCTCTACATCCAAAGACAAGTCTACGAGATCATCTTGTGTAAGGATAGTTTAAAGAAGAAGCAGTTTCTTGTTTTGCGTGATACTTGGTCATGATTTAGTAGTTTTGACAAAGAATTGCATTGAGAGAAAGAAAGGCAGCTTATATGTTTTAACTCATATGCATGAGTTATATATAAGTTGAAGTTTTTAAGCAGGCAGATAATATGTTCCCTCAAAGAATTCTTGGAGTGTCAATACAGAGCTATATGATAAGTTGCAGAGAAGTATATTTCTTCTTTATCTAACTCTTGAGGTAAAAGAGTTTTTTGTCGCAGATGTTGAAGACTTGGGTTGAGGTTTTATGTTTGGAGAAGTTACCTCATATTCAGTATTTTCAAAAAACTTCAGAAAATTCAGATTTTTGATGTACCAGTTAGTTGAAGAATCTACTTTCTATGATTGTCTAGATTTTTAGATACATGCTTGTATTCAAAAAGGTGTTCCATCAAATCCTATCACTTGATTGAGAAGAGGAGTTAGCCAAAGAAAGTCAAGCAGATACTATCACATTTCACCCGGGTAGAATATAAAAAGATGAAGTATCAGCTTGCAGCTTTTGGAGTTCTCAAGGAATTTGTCCACTTATGTTTCAAGTAGGAGTTGCAGATTCTTGAGAAGGATTGTTGAATAAAAGTTTTATAACCTTATGTGATAAGCATGGACACTTAGAGACATTCAGGTAACAAATCAAACATTCAGTCATGAAGGTTTGATGAGAAGTAGATTCTATATAGACATTTTGTTGGAAAGATCATAGATCATGTATGATCTTGGAAGATCTTGAAGATCTTGAACATTTATGAGTCAGATATCTATTCTTTGTTTGAAAGGTTCTTAGCATTGGAGGAAGTAAGTCAAAGATTTAGATTCTATCAGATTTGTGTTAAAGAGGAATAGAAGAACATACTTGTTATGTTGCAGAAGTTTATGAATTCTAAAATGCTTTCAGAAAGGTTTTATTGGATCAGGTAATCTTATTCTAGATTTTGGGACATTGAGGAATGACAGTGGAAGCTATTAGCAACTGCGCAGTGCTAATAAAAAGGGTTCAGAATTTTTGTTTCAGATACAGGTATTTGATCACTAAAGGACAGATTTATTGAAAGAAGGAAGACGTTCCAGATTTCATAAAGTCTCATATACTTGAAAGAATTCTGGATACTAGTGTTAAATCATCCAGGGGGTGATGAAACATGAAGACTTATTTTCAGCCATATGTGAAAGAATGCAGAATCATACCTATAAGTATTCCAGGTATTCCTATAATTCCTTTGTCAGTTTCTCTTTATGTTCCAGCTTTGAAAGAAGAAGGAAGAAGGAGAATGTCTGGAGAAAGTTCCTGTTAGGATGTTCCTGTTCAGGAGAAGGTTCCAAAGTTCTATTGAAGAGAAGCTTGATATTTCAGAGAGGTATGTTTTAGAAGTGCACACATATATGTTTATACTAGAATCTGAAGGAAAGAGGTATGAAGGATTTATAGTTAGAACAAAGATGAAGACATGGTGACATCATAGATACGAAATTTTGATGACTCATGAGTTGATTTCAGATGAGTTGATTTCAATTAAGTTGAAACCAACAATGTTCATAATACACTAAGTTGTGAGTTGTTAGTCACAGGTTCCAGGATTCAGTTCTTGATTTTGTTTAGTGTATCTACATGATGCAGCAAAAGTATGTTGAGAAACCTTTTTCGTAAGGTAAATGCAAATATGTGGATCCTAGTGTATGTTTTCAGGTTTGAGAAGACAGGAGATAGCAGGTTCAGAGTCAGTTCATGCTATATATATTGTCAAGCAGTGATTGCTTGATGTGTACACTAGTGGATATCTAATTTGCATATTTTCTCAAGTATAATGGTTCATATTCAGCAAGTTCAATTTTTTGAAGATTGAAGGAAATTCAAATTCAGTTTTGAAGAAGACTTTTGAAGAAAAGATTTGAAGGTCAATTTTAGGAGTACAAGTTTGAAGCTTATGAAGTTTTTAGATGAATGAAGTTACATGTTCAGTTCAGTTTGTACCAATATGACATTGCAGGGGGGATTGTTGGAAACAATGTCATATAATACATTATGTAGATGGTCAAAATTTTCCTCAGTTTCGAGCATGTGTAACTCTAGTACCCTCTACAAGCAAAGGTGCTTGGGGCCGTGGATAAAGCAATGTCCTTGTATCAAACCCACCCGGTTTTGATTCCCGACAACAACGCGACGCGAAAGACGTTTTTTTGTTTTGTGCTTTTCAAAAAGCACAAAGGGTGGTGGACGAATTCACTTACAGGGAGTGATGGATTTATTTTTCATAGTGCTCTATTATGCTTTTAGAGTACTTTTCAGGGGACAATCTAAAGCTATATAAGAAGCCATTGTCTTATTGTTATTTCATCCTTCACTTATTACAACACAAGCTTTGGAAGCTTTGTTACCTCAATAGAGGTGGTGCTTCTTAGCACATGGGGTAGCCATGGTGCTATTTTGGAGCATGTTGAGGAGCAGCTATGGAGTTCTTCTTGGAGAAGAAGAGTGTGCTCACACTCTTGCTTATGGAGAGACTATTAGCAGCTTGGTGGTGTGGATTGGCCATTCACATGATGTATTTGAAGATTTTCTTCTACATGAAGATTTCGGGTTACTTCAAAGACATTGGATGGTGGTTAACATAAGATTTACATCTTATGTTAAGAATTCAGGTACATGTTCTCTTTATGCACATAGGTACTACTTGAAGTATATGGAAGTGGCATCCATATCAGGAGGAGTCCTATTCGGCATAAGTACAAGAGAATCAGTACATGTATGCTTTATGCATATTTGGATGAGGTGTTTGAGAAGGTATGATCATACGAGTTTGAGGATTTCTGGTAGCAAACTTGTTAGCATTCTTTGCTACTTTTGTAAGTATGTGATCTTTTCACACACGTATCTGACTTAGGGTCTTCCATAGCCTAAAGTTAGATGAGGGTTTGCTCATTATGAGTTTCACACTGATCCTTCCTCTTTCTGTCACTCATATACACTCTTCTATAACCTATTAGGTCACACATCTCATATATATTCAGATTTCTGTCCATACATCTGAATATGTTTGTTACATTTGAATATACACTCTTCCATCTATTTCTATTCACATAGAGTGGTTGAGAGTTTTGCTCCCACATTAAGAAATTGACATTTGTATATATGATAGTGTGAGTAAGCAGTGGCTTACGTAACACTTTACACATGTTGTCTAATCTTTCTCTATCTTTGTATCATCATTTGTATGATTAAGTGTGGTATGTTCATGGTTTGTCAATATTGGAAGATTGCTTGAATTCATGTTGTAGGTCTTGGACTTATGGAACTTGGACCTATGGTATCAGTTATGGGCCTACTAAATTTCCGACAGATGATATTCTGCATATTCCTATTTGTGCTGCAGTTTTTGCTACACCTACTACAAAGCAAATTTGTTGGGATGGCAGAGATGCCTAGGTACATGCATTGATAGCTTTGTCTGTCAAACTTGCCATTATTCCTCACATACACTCTTGCAAAATAGCTAAGGATGCTTGGGACACACTTACCACATTGTACCAAGCTAGGAATGAGGCTCATGTTGCTTACCTCTGAAAACAGTTGGAGAGTGAGCACATGAATGAAGGTGATTCTATGGACAATTTTCTAACAAAGATCAAAGACTTGAAGGATCAATTGACTGCTGATGAGGTTATACCAGATAGCTCACTTGTGCAGACCATTTTGAATGGTCTTCTTGATTCATATCAGAGTTTTGCTTCTTATCTTCGGTTGATGATGAAAGGCAATCCAAATGCCTTGTCATTTGAGGAGTTAGTCTCTGTTTTGTTGCAGGAAGATCAGTCCAGGCAGAATAGGTCCATTATGCATGTTGCGGACTACTCAAAAATTGCAGCTTGTACATAGTGATGTCTGTGGTCCTATGCAGACACCTTCTTTTGGAAATTATCTTTACTTCGTGACTTTCGTTGATGATTTTTCTAGGCTTGCATGGGTATATCCATTGAAAGCAAAGTCCAAAGTATTCATGTGCTGCAAACAGTTTTTGGTTTTGGCTGAAAATCTATCAGCATGTAAAATGGGCACCCTCCATTCTGATCGAGGGGGGGAATATATGTCTTTTGATTTTAATGCATTTCCAACTGAAAGTGGGATAAAACACTAGTGTATAGTGTTGTATACACCTCAACAGAATGGAGTTGTTGAACAGAAGAATAGGTCACTCATGGAGATGGCAAGGTGTATGGTCGAGAGTCAAGCTTTACCACATAGTTTCTGGCTTGAGCCTATCATGTGTGCAACATATGTCTTAACAAGTGTCTCACTAAAGCACTGCAGTCTATTACTCCATATGAGTCTTGGCATAATCGCAAGCCATCTGTTGCTCATCTGCATGTTTTTGGTTGTTTGTATGCATTAGTGCTTGAACAACATCGCAAAAAATTGGATGATAAAGCAGTAAAATGTATTTTTGTTGGGTACAGTTCTGAAAGTAAAGGCTATCATCTGTATCATCCATAGACTAAATGCATTCTGGTTAGCCGTGATGTTGTTTTGTGGAAGATGCTATTCAGCCATTGCTTTCATGTACTAAGGAGACATTTGTTAGCTCAAAAGACATGTATGATACTTTGCTACCTCTTTTTACATGTGGACAGTCTAGTGTTGTTCCTAATGAGGCAACTTCTCAGCCTTTGCAGGTTTCATGTGATGATGCAGATCATCCCATTTCTGATGCAGATTTACATGATGCACTTGTTGATGAGAGAGCTGATATTGAGGAGGCAAAAACTATGCCAAAATGGCTGGTGTAGAATTTGCCAACAAATTAGATGCACCTCTGTCATATCATACTCGATCAGGCTCTCATAGTGCCTCTTTTGCATCAGATTGCTATGCTATGGCTGCATCTAGTCTGTGTGATGAGACTGAGCTTGTTTCATTTAATGAAGCACAAAATTCAAAAAATTGGATGCCTGCTATGCAATCTGAATATGATGCTATAATGAAGAATGGTACTTGGTCTTTATGTGACTTGCCTCCTGGCAAGAAGGCCATTGGCACTAAGTGGGTATACAAGCTGAAGCATAAACTTGATGGTACAATTGACAGATATAAGGCTGGGCTTGTTGCAAAGGGTTATGCGCAGGAAAGAGGCATTGATTTTGATGAAACCTTTGCTCCCACTTGCCGAATGACTACTGTTCATAGCATCTCTGCACTTGCAGCTCATCATGGTTGGAATGTACATTAGTTGGACATTAAAACAACATTTCTGAATGGTGACTTGCATGAAGAAGTGTATGTTTTTCAGCCCCATGGCTTTGTGCAAAAAGGACATGAAAACCAGGTGTGCAGGTTAAAGAAGCATTATATGGTATAAAGCAAGCACCACATGCTTGGTATGAAAAGGTACATGCCTTTCTGATTGCACATGGTTTTGAGAACAATCCAACTGAAAGCACCTTATATGTCAAGCATGCTAACGATGTACTTTTGATCATTGTGGTGTATGTTGATGACATGCTGCTCGACTGAGTCTTCATGATGCTGGATATGCATTTGATGCTCTTCTCTATCAGCAGGCTATTGGATGCTTGATTTGTTGGGAAAGATTGATGGACACTCCAAGAAATGAGTAGGTACTGATAGTCCCTGCTTCACCAGCCCTCTTTTGCTTCAACGTTGAGTTGTAGGCCCTCTTAGCTTTCCAATGACACTAAACAAGTGCCTATGTACTTTGGAAATGATGTGAGAAATAATTGATTCAAAACAGACTACTTCCAAGTTCAAGAATCAATAAAAACTTTCTATTTTTGTTCACATACCTACTACTTGTTAAGCTCAGTGCTTCTAGTACAGTAGGAATCAGAAAAATCCCTTTTGGAGATATTACATTAGCTTCATGAGCTAATGATTCCAAGTGGAATCACTTGAAATGATGCACTATACACAGAGCAATCAATTTAGCAATCAAATCTTTACCCCTGATTTTTTAGGACCTCTGCAGAGTTTGACTAGTGACCACCTCGATGCACTTTTTTCCAAATTTACTGAATAGAATATCTTCAAAAATTTTCAACATATAAAGGACTTATAATTTCTTCCAACATGCTATAGAACATTGAAATTGGTGGAGAAATGACTGAGATATGAGCAATACAAAATGACTGTAGTAAGTAACAATGACAAAGAGACCAACATATATAAATGGATGATCTATTGTATAATGAAACAATGTTGTACATGATCATTGGCTTGATAAACAATGCTCAATGATGATAAGAGATGTAGGCTACGAAGTAAGCCACACTCTCCTACAATGAGATAAAAAAAGGACTTGGATATGGAGTGATCTGTCCCGCGAGCTTTTTTCAATCATCTTTTATACATGAGTCATTTGAATTTTGAATTTGAATTATTCATTGGCTTTCTCTAGAAAAGTAATCCTCTAATCAAGAAGATATTCACTCCAAATAAAGTCGTAGCTTTTTCTTCTAACAAACTCCACGAGTTTAATGGTAGCTATAAATATTCCTCTAAGTCAAATAGACTTTTACAATTGGTAAAAAGGTAAAGAATCCATAGCAATGGTTCTCATGGGTCCTCTATCATTTCCACATAAAGTCTTTATACCTAGCCAAGTGTGTAGGCTTAGTATTTGCACCAACAGATCCCCCTCAAGCCAAACATCTTGGCTTGATCTTCCTTTTTACTCCTCTTGAATGTCCTGTAATCCAATCATAGACTTAAACCTGCAAAGTTTTTTACCATCAAGTGCTTTAGTTATTAAGTCTATACATTTCATATTAGTTGATACATATGCGAACTGAATTTCCTTGCTCAATAGCTTCTCTCTCACATAATGATAGTGGACCTCTATATGCGTGGTCCTAGCATGATAAATAGGATTTGCTGCAAGATGTAATGAGCTTGTATTATCTCCAAAAATCATCGGAGATGTATGCAAACCCAAATCTGTATATAACAATCTGATCCATATGGCCTCTTGAGTAGCATTGGCCAATCCTCTATACTCTGCCTCTGTAGAAGATAAAGCAACAGTAGGTTGCTTCTTTGAAGACCATGATATAGGTTTGTTACCTGCAAAAGATAGGTAGCCTGAGGTACTCCTTCTATCATCTTTGAAACCTACCCAATCTGCATCTGAATATATCTTGATGTCCAAATGTGAGGTATAAGGAAAGTATAATCCTTGATTTTGATTGCCCTTAAGGTACTTCAAAATCCTATTGGCATCTTTCAAGTGAGCTACCCTAGGTTTGTGCATAAATTGACTTAAAACACTTACTCCATAAGCAATATCAATCCTTGTCAATGTAGCATAGTTCAAACTTCCCACTATGCTTTGGTAACCTGCAATATTCTCAAGCACATCACCTTCATGAGAACTTAACTTTTGGTTTACCTCCATTGGAGTGCTTGCTACCTTGGCATCCTACAAATGAAACTTCTTTAACATGTCTTGTATATACTTTCTCTCTGCTCCTCTTCAATTTCTTCTCCTATGCTTGCCAATTGATCAGCTACATCCTTGACTTTGGTCACATACTCTGAGATGCCCTGCTTGGGTTGCTTTCTTTGAGTGGCAAACTCAATCCACAATTGGTTCTTCCTAGCCCTTGTGTTGGAAGAGAAATAGGAAGACAATGTTTCCCAAGTCTCTTGGGATGTCTTACAGTTCCTAATATGTGGAAGAAGAAAATCAGAGATTGAGTTAAGTAAGTATGACCTTGCTAATGCATCCTTGGCACACCATGAATTGAGTCTTTCATGCTCCTCTCTTGTAGGTTGTCCTTTTCTTTTGAAAATGGGCATCTCCTCATCTCCTAAGATGTATCCATAGAGACTCCTTCCTTGCAAGTATTTCTTCATCCTCAAGGACCATGCTTAGTAGTCGTTCCTATCCAATTCATCAATGAAAGAAGGAAAACCATCTCCCATTTTACCTTAGCTTTGCTCTGATACCACTGTTGGGAAAGATGGATGGACACTCCAAGAAATGAGTAGGTACTACTAATCCCTGCTTTATACCAGCACTCTTTTGCTTCAGAGTTGAGTTGTAGGCCTCTTAGCTTTCCAATGACACTAAACAAGTGCCTATGTACTTTGGAAATGATGTGAGAAATAAATGTTTCAAAACAGACTACTTCCAAGTTCAAAAATCAATAAAAGCCTTCTATTTTTGTTCACACACCTGCTGCTTGTTAAGCTCACTGCTTCCAGTACAGTAAGAATTAGAAAAAATCCTTTTGGACATATTAGATTAGCTTAATGAGCTAATGATTCCAAGTGGAATCACTTGAAATGATGCACTACACACAGAACAATCAATTTAGCAATCAAATCTTTACCCCTGATTTTTTAGGACCTTGCAGAGTTTGACAAGTGACCATCTCAATGCATTTTTCTCCAAATTTACAAAATAGAATGTCTTCAAAATTTGTCAGCATATAGAGGACTTAGAATTGCTTCCAACAAGCTATAGAAAATTGAAAATGGTGGATAAATGATTGAGATATGAACAATACAAAATGATTTTAGTAAGTAAGAATGACAGAGAGACCAACATATATAATGGATGATCTATTGTATTATGAAACAATGTTGTACATGATCATTGGCTTGATAAACAATGCTCAATGATGCTAAGAGATGTAGGCTATGAAGTAAGTCACACTCTCCTACAATGAGATAAAAAAAGGACTCGGATATGGAGTGATCTGTCCCGCGAGTTTTTTTCAATCATCGTTTATAGATGAGTCATTTGAATTTTGAATTTGAATTCTTCATTGGCTTCCTCTAGAAAAGTAATCATCTAATATAGGAGATATTCTCTCCAAATAAAGTTGTAGCTTTTTTGTCTAACAAAATCCACGAGTTTAGTGGTAGCTATAAATATTCCTCTAAGTCAAATAGACTTTTACAATTGGTAAAAAGGTAAAGAATCCATAACAATGGTTCTCATGGGTCCTCAAACATTTGCACATAAAGTCTTTATATCTAGCCAAGTGTGTGGGCTTGGTATTTGCACCAACATGATTTACTTATGCATTGCTCAAACAGATATTCAGTTTGCTGTCTCAGGTTTATGCATTGCCCAAGAGTCAAGCATTGGCAGGCTGTTAAGTGCATCTTTTGCTACTTGAGTGGTACTCGGCTACTTGGGTTGTTTTATCCCAAGGAGGGGATCACTACCGCCAGATTTGCATGCTTTTTCTGACTCTGATTGGGCTGGTTGCTATGACACTCGTGTGTCCACCAGTGGTTTTTGCTTCATGCTTGGTAGCTCATGAATATCCTGGCTTAGCAAGAAGCATCCTACTGTGGCCACTTCCAATTGTGAGGCTGAGTATAGGGTAGCTTTCACATCGACTGTTGAGTGTGTGTGGCTCAGATGCCTTATGGCTGATTTGGGTGTTGGTCAGTTTTCTGCCACCACCATCTTCACTGATAGTCAGAGTGCATTGACAGTTGCAAGGAACCCTATGTTCCATGCTCGCACTAAGCAAATTGAGATGCATTATCATTATGTCAAGGAGAGGTTCTCTGCTAGGGAGATCAGCTTGGCATATGTGCCCACACAGGAGAACACTGCAGACCTTTTCACGAAGGCTTTGCCTAGGGAGAAATTTGAAGCTTTCCGCAAAGCTTTGGGCTAACTTCATTTTGTGGAGTGATTTCCACATAGCTTGACACTTCCTTATACATGAGTGCCAACTACTTGTTCACCGCATCACTCCCAAGGGGGATTTGTTGATATATTTAGCTAGTGATGTGTGTGAACACTCTAGGACCACCGGGGCAATTTTTTCCCTCTTTAGGAGGTTTTTTCCCCTCGGCTTGTATATACGCCTAGTGCCCTAATGGGCTACTTATCTTTGTACATTCTCTAATAATTCATTTAGTATTGTGTGTTGTGCTCCAAGCTTCTTCTTCGTCCTTGTGCTGTTCGCGTGCTTCCGCAGATATCTAACTCCAACAAGTTTTGCCATATACTTTGGATCAATTGTACTATAACTTGACCAATTTAAATCCAAAATGAAAATTATCCAACTTAGGACACCTTTCTCAAAAAGACTTTAGCTAAAAGTTCTTAGGAATTGTCAAATAGATGAGCAATTCCGAACTTCTCTGTTCTAGAGTGTACGAAACTTTAGAAAGTCATTAGAGTTATGCTAAATAACTGGAAGAAAACTCAAATGAATAAGTCAATTTTGGACTTATCATCTTTTGAAGATTGAATAAGTTCTTGTACAGAACATCTATCTGGGATGTTTAATTTAGTTATCTAGTTCCAATTGACTAACCCTTGACTTTTGTGAAAATAAGAAGATATCGTATTCGAATCAAATCCAAAAGATTTAGTAAGCAAAAAAAAAACTTTGTACAACCAATTCAAACTTTGAAGATACATGAACTTGCGATGAGTGAAATTCTAGATGACTCAAGACTTCAACTACTCAAAGATCTATTTCAACAAGGTATTGAAGCATTTTTCCTATCTTTAAGAGAAATAAAATGGATTCTCAAAAAGACTTAGAGAAAATCTAAAACATCATCCAACCACAAGATACTAGTGTAGTATCCAACATAGTGTGTCGACCCACTGAGGTTCTATTGATGAGTTTTTACTAAAATAATGCTTCACCTGAGATTAAGTTAATGCTTTTATTCAATCTTTATGACTACTTACTAGGAATGCAATTCTTGTGCATTGCTTTGAGTCAAAGGATTGAATTTACTGAGTTACATTGGGAACTTGGTGCTTGACTTAGTCAGTCTGTTCTTAGTTGAAAGGATCATTTCAATGTCAAAATCCTACCTCTTTAGAAATTTATCATCTTTTTGAATCAACAACACTTTATCTTGAAGTGTTCCATAATTCAAATAAGAACAGGTCTTTGTCTTATTTGGAAAAGAAGATCTTGGAAGTTGTTTACTTTGTATTTTCACACATACTTGATGTTGAAGTATCTTGAGATCATGCTTTTTGCCTTCTTGAATTCAAAGTTCTCCTTTGAAGTTCTAATTCCATTGAGGATCAAATCTAACTTCAAGATTCATTATAGGACTAAAAGATAATTATCATCCTATGGTTTGATGTCCCATACCATCTTTCGTTCATCAACCGGAGTATTAAATCTAGTGTCCCATACCACCCTATTTTATATTCACATTGACATGTGATTGCTACTTATCATGAAGTCTAAACCTATGTGGATATAGTACCTTCTCAGTTCAAATTTTTAAAATAATTTTGAAGTTTCAGGATTTACCTCTTACTTGATATTCTAGGTTTTGGTTCCTTCCATTGGTCCTTTCATAATCTCATCATTTGCCTTGGAAACTTGAAAACCTTCAGATAGAACATCCATCCTTCTGTGATAGTATTTTCAAAAGAAAAACTGTTTAGAATTTCAAGTTCTTGAATTAATTATAATCGAGCTCAATTGGTTATACTTGACCAATTTGTAGCCACAAGAGCTATTTACTTCTTGTCTTTAGATTCCTTTGATGGTATGAAGACCTCGAACAAGTGATGGCACAAGTGTGTGAGTGAGAAGCACACAAACATGCACACACATAGACACACACGTGCACTCAAGGTAAGAACAAAGAGAGAGACAATGGAGTAACTTATTTTGCAAAAGAGTTCTCATACAAGTTCAAACCTACAACAAGCTAACCTCAAAAATGAGCTCTCTAGCTCTTTTTATAGTTTTTGACTAGCTTTGGTCTTGTCCAGACCTAGTGTCCGGCCTAGTTAAAAATTAGGTTCTAAGGCTATTTTGGAGGCTCAAACAAGCTCGAAAAATTATGAAAAATTGATACATAAATACTACTAATACCCCTCAAGCTCGAGAACTCCTCGGCTTGCACAAAATGGAGTAGGAATAATAAAAAAATGGTATTTACAATGATATGAAGTGACTAAGATCACTATTTGGGAAGTATTGCTTCGTGAAAAATGATAGGCCTATTTGCCAAATCTCCGTTGACTGCTTTGCCTACTTGGCCCTTCTCTTTGCTCTGATTCTTTATGTTGGTTCCCTTGTCTTGACATGCCCTGACTACTGCCAGCACTCTCCCCTCTCTCACGTCTGTCGTCTCTGATAGACCCTTGTTGAGCGGACCGTTGGATGTAGTATTCCATGACATCTATTGCCAAGTAGTGCTCTGCTAACCTCAGTCCTTTGGCCAAATCGGTGAGTAAGGCATCCCATTCTACTGGCCCAGGTACCTCCGGATGTGGCATGCGTAGCTTCTCTGAGTGTAGAGCCTGTTCCACAGCAAATAAATGTAACAGATGAGATGGTCTGGGTATGAATATCTCTGAATGATATTCCCAAAACCCTGTGATAAACAATTCTTCAAACGTTTGTTTGAAGCTGACTGGGAGATATTTGATACGAGCATGCCATGCATATACAACATTGATGGATGGGGTGGTGCTCATATCATAGATGAGGTCTTGGTTGCCTTCATTGAAGCCTAGGGTCGAAAGGTGAGGTTCTTTGATATTTTTAAAGGTCTAGAATGTGACCAACATGAGTTCGAATATTTTGAGGCACATTTGTGCCATGATGTCTGGTACATTCTTGAATCTAATGCCCCAATGTCGAATGGGAAATCATGTATGCTACCGTTGGTGGGCCACGAGGCGGTGCCAAATCGTGCGATGTTTTTTCTCAGTAGTTTGCTGAGGGGATGGCTTTGAAGTGCTCCAGGTTGATCTCCTGTGGTGATCCTTCCATTGCTGCTTCTAGGTTTCCTTCATTCTGTCATTGGAGTCTTTTATTTTCTTCTAGTGTTGCGACATGTGTTTCGGTAGTAATGCGAGATTACGACGAAGCTTGAGATTGTCTGCTATTTGGGCGTGTAGCATTTCGTCGAGTTGTTGTTCCTGTGTATCTGGTTGGGGGGGTTGGCCACTAATTCGTCATATTGCCTCTGCAAGGTATCATAATTCTGTTGTAGTGGCTGCTTGTCCTTCTCCATGTTTGTAAGTCGCTCTTGTAGTATCTCATGGGTTCTGAACAGGTTTCTATGCTGAGCATCTAAATGCTGGTAATTATGCTATAACTGAGACACACATTGATACAAGGTATTGAATACATTATTTACAGGAGTGGGTGCTAGGAACGTGTTGAATGCAAGGGGATAGGGAGGAGGGAATGGGATAGTGAATGCTGTTGTGAGAAGTGGTGATGTTGGTGGTGGGGGGATGAGAGATTGTAGGAATATGGGGGGAGGGAGAGGTGCAGAGGTGGGTGATATGTCCATGAGGTCCTGTGTGGATGTGGTTGTTGGATTTATTGTGTACATGGGAATGGTAGGTGTTGTGATGGTCCTGAAAGTGTATAATGGTGTGTGCAGTTGTGCATGTGAGCCACCGAGAACTGTGACAGGAGGAATGGGATTGTCAGTGACTACTGTTAGAATTACATTGTCCGTGGTGGCAGTTACAATAGTGGTGGTGTCAGGTTGTGAGGATTGTGACGGTTGACTCACAGTGTGTGCTTCGACAATAGTGGTGACAGTGGTGGTAGGAGGTGAGGGGGGTGGAGTTGGAGGGGAGGGTGGTAGAGGTGGTGATGGGGGTGCACTTGAGGCATAGGCTTCTTCAGTGTGTTGAATGGAGTGTGTTGTGCCAGTGGTTGTGGAGGTGGTGCCATGTGGTTCTCATATTATGATATGTATCTACTTCCCTGGTCTTGGGGGACATCTCTTGTGTCTTCACTCAAACCTCTGAGAGTGTGCGAGGGCAGTGTGCACCATCTTTGGCACCCCCAATGCATCTGCTAGCAAGTCGAGTGAAGCTCTGAATTGATTGTCCACACCCTCTTCTTCAAGTATTTGGTTCATTAAGGCCTTCCCTACTGCCAAGGATAGTCGATGTTGTTCCTGAACTAGGTTCATAGTATCATACAATCTTTTTATTTGCTTTGTGTCGGCTGGGGCTCTTGCAAGTTCTGGTATAATGTGTTCCTCATATTCCGGCTTCCCTTCGTCGGATGGTCCTTCTTGTTCGTCATCTTGTTCCTCTTCTGCAGTCTCCTCTTCATCTTCATCTACTTCGACTACTACTGGTTGAGTTGGATGGGGCTGGTCTATGATAGTTTTTTGTCCAGTTAACTGCTCTGTTTCAATTTCCAAGTGAGTAGCATTGATTATCCTTGCTACCTCTTCATCAGTTAAATCCTCAAGCGTGAAACCATGAGGAAACTCTAAGTCTGTGGGGATCGGTGGGAAGATCACATTGTGCCCTTCTGCACTGTGCCTTGGTAATCTAATGGTGAAGGGCTACACTGGCCTTTGGGGTGGAGGAGTCATGTCTGGTGTTAATGTAGCACCTCAAGCCTGTGCACATGGCATCTTAACAACTCCCCTCATTTTCTTTGATGGGGGCCGTGCGGCTGATATTCTTCATTGAAATTCCTAGTTCCTTGAGTGCTTCATTTTCTATCTTGATTATAATGCGATTCTATTTTACCTAGATCTGAAGAAGTCCACTTCTTAGGTTTAGGTTGACTGCATGATCATAGATCCAATCTTGACCCAAGACAAGAGGCTCAGTGAGGTCCTCGTCTTCACACACTAGCACCTTCACTATCATGATAGCATCTTGAATGTAGAGGGGAAGTTCCGCCTCACCCATGCAAGGGGTTTCCACACCTCCCAATCCTATAAGGTATGCTTCTATAGGGTTGACACTTAAGTTTAGTTCTGACAGTAAAAAAGTTTAACAGCACGAGTGGCTGCACCTAAGTCAATCAAGGCCCGTATAGTCCTTGCACTATTTCCTTGTCCTATCTCTAAGGTTACAAAAGAATGTCGGTCAGTTATTCTATGGGAACTTACACCTGAGACTTCGCACATAGCCATGTGATATCCTGGATCTGCACAGGCATGCGTCCTAGGCTGATCTCTACCCTTTCTTCTCAATTTCATTCTTCGGATGCATTCCAATGCTTCTGTCTGTGCTTCTTGTCGAATTCACTTTTCCTGTTCTTTACGTTTCTTTGCAGTATTGAGTCAATTTAACATCTCCTCCGTGAGGGGTTCCTGATATAACTTGACCCTGCATCCACTGATGTAACTTGGTAGAATGTCACCTTCTAGAGTGGCTAGTTGAACTGCTCCACTTGTGGAGATCCTATTGATAATCATTGGTCCCTAGCCTCTCTTCTCTAATTTCTGTGCGTGTTGCTTCAAAGTGTAGATTAGGACTAGGTCTTCTGCTTTCAAGCCCTTATCCTTCACATGGGCATCAAAGTATGCCTTTTGTCTTTTCCCTGCGCTAGCTCTCAGTCCTGTTTCTCCTAGCCGTTCAAGATCAAAGATTCTTGAAGAGAGTTCATGCCCTATCCACTTATGCTCTTGTGCTACTTTCAGTGTAGGTATCAAGAAGTCCAATGGTAGACTGCATTTTGGCCAAACACCATCTAAAAGGGTGTGGCTTGGAGTACCGTTTTATAGGCAACTCTATATGCCCAAACAACATGGTGGAGTTGTTTGTCCCAAAAGCATTTATTATTCACTAAGTTGGTCAGCACATTGCATAGAATTTTATTTTTGCTTTCGGCTTGCCCATTAGCTTGTGGATGATAGGGGGCAGACTTCTTGTGTATCACCAAGAACTCTTGAAGAAGATTTTCAATTTCATTCAAGAAGTGAGTGCCTCTATCACTTACTAGCTCTATAGGTAGCCCGTATCTTGTGAACACATTCTCAAATAAGAACTTAGCTATCGTTTGAGCATCATTCTACGTTGTGGCTTTCACTTCTACCCACTTGGTTAGATAGTATGTGGCCACGATGATGTACTCCGCATGGGAACTCTTAGCTGGGGGATTGATAGGACCAACAAAGTCTATTCCCCACTTAGAGAATGCACGTCCACCCATCATAGGTTTCAATGGCATCTCATCTTTGCATATATGATACTGCGTTCACTGACTAACATCACACCTCTTCACATAGGTATGTGCATCCATGTGAAGAGTTGGCCACCATAATCCTGCAAATGGGATTGCCTTAATCACTCGGTCTGGTCCAAAGTGTCCTCCTGCTACACCTTGGTGAGCAGTTTCCAAGATTTTAAGATATTCGCTCTCATGGACACATAGTCTCAGATATCTGTCTTTTCCACGCTTGTATAAGTTATCTCCAATGAGTGAGTAGTCTAGAGCTTCTTGTTCTAAACTTCATTGCCTAGCCAGGGTCATATCTTGAGGGATGTTTTCGTCCTCAGGAAGGCTACCAATGGTTCACTCCAATCTGGTATTAGAGACACTAGGTACAGTGTAGTGTGTTCCACAAGTGGTCTAATATGACAGACTGGGCATTGTTTACACAACTTATGGACATCTACCTCCATGGTAGGCCAATGCACCCCAAGTCTCTTTAATGTCTGTAAAGTTCTTTGCCTTGAGTAGTGTTGCTCTAATGCACCCACGTGTGCTAATTGCAACCATTTTGCGTACTCATCCTCTTCCACACAACAAGCTAATATTCCTTGATCTGTATGCTTGTACATACTCCCTGCCATTATATGGTACTTTTGGGATTTTACTACCTCCCTATCTTGAGTGTTTACTACTGGGTGGTTAGGCCCGTATGTCAATACTAGCACTAATGGCTTAGCCCACTGAGGTACAACTTCCAAATTAAACAAGTAAGCATCAGGAAGGTCATCTGATACTCCTTGTGGGGCCTCTCTAGCTGTGAGCCTAGAGAGATGGTCTACTCTCAAATGAGTCTTGCCATTCCTCACCACAAACTCAAAGTCATATTCCATTAGTAAGAGAAATCATCTTACTAATCTACCTGTATTGCATGGCTTGTTTACCAAGTACAATAGTGCTTGATGATCAGTAAAAAATTTAAACTTATTTGCAAGCAAATAGTGTCTAAACTTTTTAACCGCATATACCATGCCTAATCCTTCTCGTTCGATGGTCGTATAGTTTCGTTCAGCTACGTTCAACTATCTACTAGCATAGGCAATTGGAAGATCCATATTACCTTCACCTGTAGGTTGTGCAAGAACACACCCAATAGCATAATTGGATGCATCCATGTGAACATGGAAGGGCTTGTTCCAATCTGGTGTCATCAAGATTGGTGCTGAACATAATCGCCATTTACGCTCATTGAAGGAGTTCTCACCTTCTTCCGTCTACTCAAAATTGGTCAAAAGTCCATACAAAGGCTTTGCAATGATGGCATACATATGTATGAAACGTCGGTAATAACCACAATGCCCCATAAAAGCTTGCACTTCCTTGACATTCTTTAGCCTAGGTAGTTCTGCGATAGCTCTCACTTTCTCTTCGTCAGTGGATATGCCATTCTTTGACACTATGTTTCCTAGAATCTTGCCTTGCTTGACCATAAAAACACACTTTTATAGATGCGGACTTGATATTCTCTGCATTTGTCAAAGATTTGTCTGAGTTCAGGTATATGGGTCTGTCTAATGTTGGAATGAGCACAAAGATCATCAACATAGACTTGTAAATTCTTCCTCAAGAACACTTTGAACACATGGCACATCAGCCTCTAAAAGGTAGCAGGTGCATTGGTGAGACCAAATGCCATTACCCGAAAAACAAATATGCCCCACTCTGTGGAAAAAGTCGTCTTATGCCGATCTTTTGGAGCAATGGCTACCTGATTGTAACCAGAAAATCCATCAAGGAAGTTGTACACTTCCTTGCCTGCTACTCTTTCTAAGAGATGTTCAATGATAAGAAGTGGATAGTTATCTTGAATAGTGGCTGCATTAACCTTCTTCAAGTTAATGCATACACTTAAATTTCCATTCTTCTTGGGCACCACTACGATGGGGGATACCCACTCAGTGTGCTCAATTTCATAGATGAATCCAGCTTCAACCAAGCGATCTATCTCTTCTTTGATCTTGGCAGCATAGTTATCATTATATGTGTATGGCTTTTGCTTAGAGGGTTTGGCATCTGAGGTCATGGGGATAGTATGTGAGCATATGTCAGGATCTACAACTTTCAAGTCCTTGTAGCTCCAAGCAATACATCTCTGTATTCTCTTAGCAAAGCGATCAACTCTTGCTCTTCTTCTTCCGTCAGGTCATGTCCTATGTATGTGCATCTTTCTTCTCCTTCTTCTATGGCTAGAACAATCTTCTTGGTGGTTTTGTTGTTATCATAGGCCTCTTCGGATTGTGCATCACATTTAAGCATTTTTACATGACTCTCCTATCATCTATCTCATACTTTTTAAAGTTTTCTGGGACCTCAAACAATGGTTCTTCCTCATTGGATGTGTCTTCTTTCTTCTTCCTCTTCTTGCCTTCGTTCTTAGTGGCCACTTGTGTGGTTAACCTCACATAATTCATAATTTCTCTGTGTATCTGAGGGTAAGATTCTACTTCGTAAAAATATTCCTCATCTGATGCAAAAGGAGGGTCCATTATAATTGAATCTAGATCAGATTCACTTGCGTCCTCGAATGCATCAGTGCTAGGTTCACATTCTTCAATAACCGAATCACCCATGATTGGTTCTATTGTGAAGACTGAAATGTCATAGCCATCCTCATCACAGTGGGGTGTCCATTGTTCTTCATTGATGGCTACGTCCATTGTTGCTAAAAATTCTGCCCAACCATGAGGTTCAAATTCTTCGTCCGGGAAAACTACAGGTGCATAGGCTGGGTCTTGAATTGATCTATGGGTTTCTTTAGCACCTACCTCTCTAGCTCTTTCTCTTTTCTCTTCTTCTACCGCTACTTTGCACACCCATAACCAATTGCAACTGTCATAGAAATGGTCTTTCCAAAATCATCTCATAGGCCTGATTTTTGCTAAAGTCACATATAGCAAATGTATGCTCAAACTCCACGCCGCATGTAGTGAAACTTATTCCTTCTAGCAGTCCTAAGGGTCTCTTAATGTGACCATCGACCATCTGCAATTTCATTCTTGTTGGCCTGAGTGCTAGCTTGCCCCAACGCTTCCATAGGGAAGTGGTAGCAATTGCAACTCCTGCACCCGAGTCCAGAATTGTTGTGGTAGTTTACCCTTGATGGGTAATGGGGAGATACGTGTTCCCTTCCTCTCCTTCACTCATGTCTCCTATCTTGTCCAAGGGTATTTCTGGCACTATTTTATGAGATCCTACCTGGGAATGAGGTTTCACTTCTTCTGGCACTTGATTGGCTACATGTTTCCATAGTTCCGGCCTAACCTTGAGCAGCTCTTCTAAAGTGAGTTTCACTGCACTTTAGTGTTCTTAACGACCTCTGTGTTCCTAGGTATGATTGAGTCTTCGTTTCTTACCATGACTGTGGGAGCTCTTATGCAAGTAGACTGAGCTTCCCATGGGCCTGTGAAATGGGGTAGTTCCTATAGGGGATTGGACTTGAAGTCTAATCTCTCATGAGATTGGGTACTATTCTTCTCTCCATAAATAGAAGGAATGTCTTGTGGGAATTGATCATGCGCATCATCCACAAGTTCAATGGGAGGAGGAACTTGACTCCCTTTAGCCCATTTCTCTTCTTGAATCTCTCGTAGGAATTCTAGTGAGTACCAGTTCATTGAACAAGATGTGTCAGGTTCAGTGGAGTTAGGCACATAAGCTTCCTGGGCAGGAAGGCTTATCCTTTCACTTGCCTTGTCCTTACTTTGAGAGGCGGGGTCCTTTTCTGATTGTGCAATTAGCCTCTCCAATCTTTTCTAGCAGTCCATCAAAGTGCAACTACGTCTAAAAGGCTGAACTAGAGAAGTTAAAGAGGTGACTGGCTTCAAACATGTGCCTTCGTGATGGTTAGAGCTTAGGAGTGAAGGAATCGTACTTGTAGAAGTGAATTCATTCGGTGGCAAGTAGTCAAGTAATTCAACACTTGTTACTTCACACTCTCGGGGTGTGTGTAATGAGCTTTTAGGTTTAAGGTTAGGAGTGAGGAAGTAAGGGAAGAGTTAGGGTTAGGAAAGAGAGAGGAGTAGAGTAGGAGGAAGTAGAATATCTCAAAAAAACCCAAAAACATTTGTCAAATTTGGTTTAGTTTAGGTATTAGGTAACCTCAAGCTTTAAAAACCCAAAAATTTAGTTCAGTTGGTTATTTGTGAGATCGAGTATTGCAACAATGGTATCGTGCCTAACAAGCAAGAAAAAGATCTACTAAGCCCAAAGTCTAGGCAAGGCATCCTTGAAGGTGAGTTATACAAACTTTTGATATCAAAAAAATCTCCAAAACACACATGCACGTGATTAAAATTGTTTCTGGTATCCTGGGGGATAGCAGAGAGTGATGACCCAAGTCTTGAGAGGGGACTTGATACTTGAAGGTGATTACCTATTGGACGTATATGTGATTCAGGGATCAGATCTACTATTACAAATAGATTCACCCATCCCAGGAGAGGAAGTAAGTCCAGTAACCATTTATGAGTATATGGGGCTGCCTGTATATGGGGCTGCCTGTATTCCCTCCTCGAGAGCAGGCAACTACCTCACACAATCCTTTCGAAACTCATCCGGGAACCAAGAATACAATGTAAGGACAAATGAGCTAGCAAAGTGTTCCCTGGAGAATTTACCAAAAGAGGGATTAAACACAACTCCTTATCCTTTATTCATAGTTTCAAACAAAACTCAAATGAAACCATAAAAACAGCTGCCCGAAGATTCAACCCATATGTCGATAGATGCCTAGAAATAGAAAGACTCTCCCATCAAAAAATGATATCATTATTCTTGGATTGATTGACTAATGGAACATTGAGAACCCTAGTTTATGTAAAACGGCTCTAGACATTGAGCAAGTGTCTCCAAGAATGCATTGACCTAGAAGACAACATAGCTGATGACCTCAAAAGTACACCAAAATCTACTAAATTTGAGGACACTAGGAGTACAGTGACGACTAGTTCTAGTAATGTGGAGGATCTTGCAGACTTGGTAGCCAAGAAGCTAGAGATCCACGGATAGAGGAATTACCAGAAGCCACCAATGAGAATGCCAATTCTATGGAGATGCAGCCTATGTGGTGGAGATCATCCATCTCACATGTGTGCAAGAGGAGGAATGGGGATGTCTCAAGCTTACCCATACAATAGGCAACTACCCCAAGGACCCAACCTATACTACCATATTGAGCAGAAATACACTAACCATACTACTGAAAATTGTCCATTCAATAGGAAGTCAAGGTCCATGAATCAACCTCAATATAGGCCTCATGGATACCCTCACAGAGAACAAGGACGAGAGATCCTGAGATACAACCCCTATCCTGGACCACAAGGAGCACCTAGACCATATGAACAAGGAGGATATGGACAACTACAAACAGTATTAGGACAACAACCACCCCATGCACAGACTGTAGTGCTAGTCAAATATACTCAACCAGAGGAAAACATGGAAAGAGTCATAGTACCCGCTATGCCTTTAGCTAGTACAGAAACAATGAATGAGGGATACGTGCATAGCTAAATGAGAATACTATCCCTATGACACTAGTTGGATGGATTATGACCAAACTTATGACAGAAGGGAGAAACTTAGAAATAAATGGACAAAAAATAAAAATAAGGAGGACAAGAAGAATGTAAAAAGAGGGTAGGAAATCACACGGACAAGAAGTACAAAATAATACTCCACCTAAACCCCATGCTTAGAAGCTAGATAAACTAGGATCAATCTTAGAAGATCCAATACCAGAAGACCTAGACATGTGGTTGAAAGCTTATCAAGCTAGAATCACGACCGGACCAAATATAGAGCAACATGAGAAACTCTACCCACAAGGGGAATTAGAAAAAGAGAGATTGGCAATATGCAAAAACCTCATAGAGGTAGCCCAAGTTAGTCTAGAGAAGATTATCCCTGCCCTTCCAAAAACAAAAATATTGGAGAATCAATTCAATGAATGTTTTGAAGCGAATGATCAAGAACCAGCCAGAGTACCTAAAGGGAATAGTAGTAAGGAAGAACAACAAAATGCTCAGATCAAGCCATCCTCAATAATCCTTGAACTAGAAGCGAATTGGCCAGAGGAATTATGGGCTAGGGTTCAGGAAGAGCAATGGAAAAAGAATGGGA
Organism: Ceratopteris richardii; assembly: GCA_020310875.1. NCBI lineage: Eukaryota > Viridiplantae > Streptophyta > Polypodiopsida > Polypodiales > Pteridaceae > Ceratopteris > Ceratopteris richardii. Next base: position 136,378,996 of record CM035427.1, on the reverse strand, counting down.
GTTCAAGACCACCCTTTGAGGAATTAGACATTGAGGAAAACTAATCGACTCTAAATTTGGAAGAAGTTTACGAAGAGGTTTCTATGTTAGAACAAAATAGGGAAAAAGTACACAAATTTTCCACTTTACCTAATTATATGGGAGGATCCAACTATCTGAGGCAAGGAAAATGAGCCTTCAGGTAAGACCTCACACAACCTAGCAGAACTCAAGAAAACCAAGGTACTGTTAGATATGCTCAATAATCCACCAGGAGGAGAAGCCATTATGAGAACCCAGCCATTTGTGGAACCCTAACTTCCAAGTTAGATGAGGTCTATGTGTGACCGTTGATGGTTGTAGATGATCTTTGTGAGCCTAGCCATTAGGTTAGGTAGGGCATAAACTTCCAAACCACTGGGTTGCCATTTAAGGTGAAAATAAAGGCCCTGTGGCATAGCACGGTTTCCACATAGAACCTTAATGGGGGGAGTGTAGAGGGGGGTTTGCCCCCTTTTGCGGGGTCGGGGGGCCTATCCCCCGGCCCGTAGGGCTGAGACAGTAGGACTTTTGGTCGTGGAGATATTGTTGGATCATATATTTTACCTACTATTTTGTATCTCTTGACTACATTTATCTATACTTAACCGCCTTGTAAAAGCTATATAAGCATGGCCCAAGTTGAGCTTTACATAGCATTGGGCACTAGTAAGCCTTTCATCTAGAGTCTGTCTAGATCACCATCTAAGCTCCACATTGGGAGCACACAGGTGGATAGCACCATCATTGTAATTGCATTATGCTTGGCAATTTGAGAATTTGAGTTCTCGATCTCTCAGTCTGCGTCTATCCTTGTTTGCGTTTTTCTCTCAACTTTGTCTACAGGTCTATTCCACAGTGTTGTTATTTTCTTACATGGTTTCAGCTTAGGATGCTCTAAGTGGTGCAGAAGTAGAAACGCAGAGGTTGCAAAGGTCTGAATGCCGAAAGAGAGAAGATGTCAAGCGACATGTCATCATCTACGACTGGGAGTCAAGGTGGTTCATCAACAAGAGTAGGTGGCACACAAGCAAGAGCAACAATGATGCCGGTCATCCCAACGTTGCGGATACAACCACCAGCCTTCAAAGAAGGTAAACTGGATGGTACAACTACACCCTGTGGAAGTATATGGGGCTGCCTGTATTCCCTCCTCGAGAGCAGGCAACTACCTCACACAATCCTTTCAAAACTCATCCGGGAACCGAGAATACAATGTAAGGACAAATGAGCTAGCAAAATGTTCCCAATCGAACTCATGTGCAATTCACAATGCCAAATGTATATTCACACAACCAAACCCACCCAAGAATAGGTAACATGATCCGTCCACCCATTAGACCAAGGCCATAGCCACGTGTGCCAGCAGGAATGCATCCAATTAGACGAGCAATTCCTGTGATGCCCATACCACTAGAACCAATAAGAAGGCTCATATCAATTCAAGTTGCTAAATGCATGAGAAATCACTATGATGGAAGGGGAGAACCATACGACCACGTAACAGAGTTTAAGCAGGTATTACGAGCTGAAAAAGTGGATGATTTCTTTGTGCAATATGAGTCCTTTGTACTGAACCTCACAAGAACGGCCTTGACTTGGTCCCAACCATTGGATCCAAATCAATTTGGAAATATTGAGCATTTTTCTAGGAGTTCATTGGAGAATTTACCAAAAGAGGGATTAAACACAACTCCTTATCCTTTATTCATAGTTTCAAACAAAACTCAAATGAAACCATAAAAACAGCTGCCCGAAGATTCAACCCATATGTCGATAGATGCCTAGAAATAGAAAGACTCTCCCAACAAAAAATGATATCATTATTCTTGGATGGATTGACTAATGGAACATTGAGAACCCTAGTTTATGTAAAACGGCTCTAGACATTGAGCAAGTGTCTCCAAGAATGTATTGAACTAGAAGACAACATAGCTGATGACCTCAAAAGTACACCAAGATCTACTAAATTTGAGGACACTAGGAGTACAGTGACGACTAGTTCTAGTAATGTGGAGGATCTTGCAGACTTGGTAGCCAAGAAGCTAGAGATCCATGGATAGAGGAATTACCAGAAGCCACCAATGAGAATGCCAATTCTATGGAGATGCAGCCTATGTGGTGGAGATCATCCATCTCACATGTGTGCAAGAGGAGGAATGGGGATGTCTCAAGCTTACCCATACAATAGGCAACCATCCCAAGGACCCAACCTATACTACCATATTGAGCAGGAATACACTAACCATACTATTGAAAATTGTCCATTCAATAGGAAGTCAAGGCCCATGAATCAACCTCAATATAGGCCTCATGGATACCCTCACAGAGAACAAGGATGAGAGATCCTGAGATACAACCCCTATCCTGGACCACAAGGAGCACCTAGACCATATGAACAAGGAGGATATGGACAACTACAAATAGTATTAGGACAACAAACACCCCATGCACAGACTGTAGTGGTAGTCAAATATACTCAACCAGAGGAAAACATGGAAAGAGTCATAGTACCCGCTATGCCTTTAGCTAGTACAGAAACAATGACTGAGGGATACGAGCAAGCTAAACGAGAATACTATCCCTATGACACTAGTTGGATGGATTATGACCAAACTTATGACAGAAGGGAGAAACTTAGAAATAAATGGACAGAAAATAAAAATAAGGAGGACAAGAAGAATGTAAAAAGAGGGTAGGAAATCACACGGACAAGAAGTACAAAATAATACTCCACCTAAACCCCACGCCCAGAAGCTAGATAAGCTAGGATCAATCTTAGAAGATCCAATACCAGAAGACCTAGACATGTGGTTGAAAGCTTATCAAGCTAGAATCACGACCGGACCAAATATAGAGCAACATGAGAAACTCTACCCACAAGGGGAATTAGAAAAAGAGAGATTGGCAATATGCAAAAACCTCATAGAGGTAGCCCAAGTTACTCTAGAGAAGATTATCCCTGCCCTTCCAAAAACAAAAATATTGGAGAATCAATTTAATGAATGTTTTGAAGCGAATGATCAAGAACCAGCCAGAGTACCTAAAGGGAATAGTAGTAAGGAAGAACAACAAAATGCTCAGATCAAGCCATCCTCAATAATCCTTGAACTAGAAGCGAATTGGCCAGAGGAATTATGGGCTAGGATTCAGGAAGAGCAATGGAAAAAGAATGGGAGTTCAAGACCACCCTTTGAGGAATTAGACATTGAGGAAAACTAATCGACTCCAAATTTGGAAGAAGTTTACGAAGAGGTTTCTATGTTAGAACAAAATAGGGAAAAAGTACACAACTTTTCCACTTTACCTAATAATATGGGAGGATCCAACTACCCGAGGCAAGGAAAATGAGCCTTCAGGTAAGACCTCACACAACCTAGCAGAACTCAAGAAAACCAAGGTACTGTTAGATATGCTCAATAATCCACCCTCATGTGACCACAAATGATCCATGGTGCTCTAAGTTGTAAGGCCCCCATTATGAGGAGAAGCCATTATGAGAGCCCAGCCATTTAAGGAACCCTAACTTCCAAGTTAGATGAGGTCTATGTGTGATCGTTGATGGTTGTAGATGATCTTTGTGATCCTAGCCGTTAGGTTAGGTAGGGCATAAACTTCCAGACCACTGGGTTGCCATTTAAGGTGAAAATAAAGGCCCTGTGGCATAGCACGGTTTCCACATAGAACCTTAATGGGGGGAGTGTAGAGGGGGGTTTGCCCCCTTTTGCGGGGTCGGGGGGGCCTATCCCCCGGTCCGTAGGGCTGAGACAGTAGGACTTTTGGTCGTGGAGATATTGTTGGATCATATATTTTACCTACTATTTTGTATCTCTTGACTACATTTATCTATACTTAACCGCCTTGTAAAAGCTATATAAGCATGGCCCAAGTTGAGCTTTACATAGCATTGGGCACTAGTAAGCCTTTCATCTAGAGTCTGTCTAGATCACCATCTAAGCTCCACATTGGGAGCACACAGGTGGATAGCACCATCATTGTAATTGCATTATGCTTGGCAATTTGAGAATTTGAGTTCTCGATCTCTCAGTCTGCATCTATCCTTGTCTGCGTTTTTCTCTCAACTTTGTCTACAGGTCTATTCCACAGTGTTGTTATTTTCTTACATGGTTTCAGCTTAGGATGCTCTAAGTGGTGCAGAAGCAGAAACACAGAGGTTGCAAAGGTCTGAATGCCGAAAGAGAGAAGATGTCAAGCGACATGTCATCATCTATGACTGGGAGTCAAGGTGGTTCATCAACAAGAGTAGGTGGCACACAAGCAAGAGCAACAATGATGCCGGTCATCCCAACGTTGCGGATACAGCCACCAGCCTTCAAAGAAGGTAAACTAGATGGTACAACTACACCATGTGGAAGTATATGGGGCTGCCTGTATTCCCTCCTCGAGAGCAGGCAACTACCTCACACAATCCTTTCGAAACTCATCCGGGAACCGAGAATACAATGTAAGGACAAATGAGCTAGCAAAATGTTCCCAATCGAACTCATGTGCAATTCACAATGCCAAGTGTATATGCACCCAACTTTTTGGATACCTTGTGATTGAGCTTGTCCGAGCTGCTTCCTTCGTCTTCTGGCCTGGTTGGCTTGCCTGGATGGGATTTGTGGGGGCAAGGCTGGTGGTTGCTCTCCTTTGCGGACCCAGATCTGCTTCATGCTCAGAACTCCTTTCTTATCAAATGGTTTCTTTCTATTTGATGTAGCAGTTGTCGTGAACAGTTATGTTTGCTTGTGTGGTGGACTCACTACTGTGGCTACTTGATTCTTTGGAGAAGAAGAAAGATCCACCCACCTTCGAACCTGTTCTTCCACGATTGACTCCTTCTGCATCATAGAGATTTTGACACATACAACATCTTCTTCCATATGATTAGTCTTGGAAGAACTAAGAGAGTGTGTGGTGCCATGATCTAGGAGCATGCAGTTCTCTAATTCTAATGTAATGCATTGTTCATGTACCCAAACTTGAAGAATTTGACTTCTTAGGTTTAAGTTAACTGCATGGTCATAGATCCAATCTTGACCCAAGACAAGTGGTTCTGTAAGGTTCTCATCTTGACACACTAGCGCTTTGACTTTCATTGGAACATCTTGAAGGTAGATGGGAAGTTCCACGTCGCCCAAACAAGGGGTTTCCACACCTCCCAATCTTATGAGATAAGCTTCTATGGGATTGATGTTCAACTGCAAGTCTTGGTAGTAGGATAGTCTAACTACACTACTTGCTGCACCTGAGTCAATCAATACTTTCACAGTCCTTGCACCCTTTCCTTGTCCTATCTCTATGGTCACAAAGGGACGTCGGTCAATGACTTGAGAAGTAGTTATGCCCGATTTTTGGCACATATCCATGTGATATTTTGGGGCTTTTGAGTTGACATCTAGGCCTAGTCGCCTTAACTGATTTCGCCTAATACGCTCTCTGGCCTCTGCCTGTGCTTCTTCCCTCTCCCTTAACTCCTCTTCTTTTCGCTTCTTAGCAGTGTTGAGTCTTGTAAGCATATCCTTTGTAAGAGGTTCTTGGTATAACTTGACTCTACATCCACTAAAATAGTTTGGCAAGATATCTCCTTCTAGAGTGGCCAACTGAACTGCACCACTAGTGGAAATTCTATTAATGATCATGGGTCCATATCCTCTTTTTTCCAACTTACAGGCATGTTGCTTTAGTGTGTAAACCAACACTAGATCGCCCTCTTTCAGTCCCTTATCCTTGATGTGTGCATCAAAGTATGCCTTTTCTCTTTTCTTTGCAGCATAGATGCCTGCCGCCGCTCGTAGCCTCGTCTCACCTAAGCGTTCTAGATCAAAGATCCTAGAGGACAACTCATGTCCATTCCACTCATGCTCTTGTGCTACCTTTAAAGCTGGGATTAGGAAATCCAATGGTAGCACAACAATCTGTCTGAAGAACATCTGAAATGGGGTGGCGTTGAGTACCGTTTTGTAGGCAACTCGATAAGCCCAAACAACATGATGAAGTTGTTTGTCCCAATCAGAGCATTTATTATTTACCAGTTTTGTCAATACTTTACAGAGGATCTTATTGGTGCTCTCGGCTTGTCCATTAGCTTGTGGGTGATAGGGGGCAGACTTCTTATGTATCACCAAGAATTATTGGAGAAGATTTTCAATGACTTCATTCAAAAAGTGTGTGCCTCTATCGCTCACTAACTCTATTGGTAGTTCATATCTCGTGAACACATTCTTGAATAAGAACTTAGCCGTAGTCTGAGCATCATTCTTTGTTGTGGCTTTCACTTCTACCCACTTGGTAAGGTAATCTGTGGCTACAATAATATACTCTGCATGGGAGTTTCTAGCTGGGGGTTAATAGGACCTACAAAGTCTATACCCCATTTCAAGAATGCACGTCCTCCCATCATTGGTCTCAAAGGCATCTCATCTTTTCTAACTGGATATTGTGCACGTTGGCATGTGTCACATTTCTTCACATAGGTATGTGCATCCATATGAAGAGTGGGCCACCAAAGTCCTGAGAATAGAATGGTCTTGATTACTCGATCAGGACCAAAGTGTCCACCTGCAACACCACTGTGTATAGTCTCTAAGACCTTTAAATAGTCTGATTCATGCACGCACAGTCTTAAGTAACCATCTTTGCCTCTTCGGTATAGGTTGTCTCCTACTGAGGCATAGCCTTGAGCCTCTTGCTCCATGCTTCGTCTTCTTGCTAGACTAGCCTCTTTGGGTAATCCTCCCGACCTCATAAACTCTACCAATGGAGCAGTCCAATCTGGAATTAATGATACTTGATAAAGGGTCCCATGCTCCACTGGTGGTCTCTCTCTGCACATTGGACAATTCTTAATCCACTCATGTATTTCTTTGTCCATGCTAGGCCAATACACTCCTAAACGCTTCAGATTCTGTAATGTTCGTTGTTTAGAATAGTGATTTCCTAGCAATCCTTCATGAGCTTGCTGCAACCAACTAGTATGTTCATCATCCTCGACACAACAAGCTAATACACCCTCAGTATCTTGTTTGTACATGCTTCCTACCAATATGTGATATTTTTGTGATTTTACAATTTCTTCTTGTGATGTTTTCACATTCTTATTTGCAAGGTCGAAGGTTAGGACTGGTACCAACTTATTTTCCCATTTAGGAACAACTTCTAAATTGAACAGATAAGCATCGGGTAATTCATCAGACACTCCTTGCGGTGACTCTCCTGAAGTGATGCGAGAAAGGTGATCTGCCCTAAGGTGGGTTCTACCTTTCCTGACAACAACTTCAAAGTCATATTCCATTAGTAAGAGGAACCATCTTACTAAACGCCCAGTATTGCAAGGTTTATTGACCAAATATAAGAAAGCTTGATGATCAGTGAAAGAAAGGTTTATTGCACACATCCTATGGCATGATTGGATGCATCCACATGGACATGGAATGGTTTATTCCAATAAGGAGTGGTCAGTATTGGTGTTGTGCACAAACGTTTCTTTAGTTTGTTGAAAGAATTCTCGCATTCATCGTTCCACTCAAAATTAGACAACAAGGCATAAAGGGGTCTAGCTATGATCGCGTACATGTGGATAAACCTATGGTAATATCCACAATGGCCCATAAAGTCTTGTACCTCTTTAACATTCGTTGGCCTTGGCAGCTCTGCTATGGCTCATACCTTATCTTCATCTATTGAGATTCCATTCTTAGAAACAATATGACCTAAGATTTTACCTTGATGCACCATGAACACACACTTTTCTGGCTTCAGATACACTCGATATTCTCTACACTTGTTGAAGATTTGTCTGAGCTCAGGGATGTGAAATCTTCTTTCTTGGGAATGAGCACATAAATCATCGACATATACTTCTAAGCTCTTTCGCAAGAACTCTTTGAAGACATGGCACATGAGCCTTTGGAATGTTGCAGGTGCATTGGTGAGCCCAAATGGCATCACACGACATGCAAAGATTCCCCATTCTGTGGCAAAAGCTGTTTTGTGTTGATCTTCTGGGGCAATGGCTACTTGATTGTAACCGGAAAATCCATCAAGGAAGCTATAAACTTCCTTGCCTGCAACACGCTCCAATAGGTGTTCCATGATTGGAAGCGGATAACTATCTCTGATCGTAGCGGCATTAACTTTTTTAAGGTTAATACAAACTCGCAACTTCCTGTTCTTCTTGGGCACCACTACAATGGGGGACACCCATTCAGTATGCTCAATCTCATAGATAAATCCAGCTTCAATCAGCCTATCAATTTCTTCTTTTATTTTGGTTGCATATGTATCAATATATGTGTAGGGCTTTTGTTTGGTGGGCTTGGCATCAACGGTCATGGGGATAGTATGAGAGCAAATTCTTGGATCTACTCCTTTCAAGTCTCTATAGTGCCACACAAACACATCCCTATATTCCCTTAATAGAGCTACAAGCTCCATTTCTTCTCTTGCACTTAGGTCATCTCCTATATATGTGCATCTCTCTTCGTTCTCTTCAATGGTCACTACAATTTTCTTGGTCTTTTCTTTATTATCATATGATTCTCCTATGATGGCCTCTCTCTTAGGCATTCGTACCAAAATTTTGCGATCGTCAACTTCATATTTCTTGAAGTTTTCTGGTACTTCAAACAATGATTCCTCCTCTTCTGGTTTCACTGCTTTTCTTTTCTTTTTCTTTTGACTGCTCTCACTTCCATCCTTTGAATTTACCGTTTTAATACTTGTGAGAGGTTCTTCTTCTTTCTGGGTGAACACTCCTATATCTTCTAGATAGTGCTGCTCTAAGTTAAAGCAACTATCCATCACAATGGACTCTAGATCATCATCATTCTCTTCTTCTTCTATGACATCACTAGGGTCACATTCTTCTAGCAAGGGCTGACACATGAACACTGAAATATCATAACCCTCCTCATCACAATGAGGTTTCCATTGTTCTTCATTGACAACAATGTCCATGGTGGCTAAGATTTCTGGCCAGCCATGAGGCTCAAATTCCTCATCTGGAAAGATCATCGGTGTGTAGGCCGGGTCTCTAACTGGTCTATCTCCTGGAAAAGTTCCTTCTTCTCTTGCCTTTAAACATTTTTCCTCTTCCTCTGCGACCTTGCACATCCACAAATGAGTATCTTCATGTAGCCATGATGGATCAAGTGAACTTTCAGAATGCACAGAGATGGAATCTTCTTTCGCTTTGTGGATAGGATTCCACTGTAGGGGTGGTACATCTCTGAAGGAGTAATCGCTCAAATTGACCTTGGTGGTAACCCCTAAGTGTTGTAAGTACAAGGAGTTGGTTCCCCAATCCTGTACTATTTGCAATTGTCGTAGGAAGGGTCTTCCTAGGATCATCTCATAGACATTATTTTTCTCAAAGTCACATATAGCAAATGTATGTTCAAACTCTACACCACAAGTGGTTAGAGTTATCCCTTCGAGCAATCCTAGAGGTCTTTCAAAATGACCGTTGGCCATTTGAAGCTTCATTCTAGTTGGTCTTAATGTGGGTTTGTCCCATTGCTTCCACAAGGAGGTGGTCGCAATAGCAACACCAGCACCTGAATCTATGATTGCTTTGGTTGTGTATTCTTGGAAGGTGATTGGAAGATAAGTATTACCTTCTTCACCCTCACACATGTCTCCTATTTTATCGAGAGGTATCTTTGGAACTTTTTGCTTAGAGCCTGTTCTTGGAATATTGGAATCAAGTTTTGGGACCTGATCCTTCACATGATTCCATAACTCGGGTTTTTCTTTGAGCAACTCTTCTACAGTGAGATGACATTGAACCTTAGTGTTCTTCACGACATCAATGTTCCTTGGGACCACTGAGTCTTCATGTCTTACCAGTATTGTGGGAGCTCTGATATGAAGAGATTCAGATTCCCATGGGCCTAGAAATTGAGGCAGTTCTTCTAGGGTATTAGATTCAAAATCTAATCTTTCATCTTCTTGTTGTTCTGCTTCATCTCCATAAATAGATGGAATGTCTTGGGGAAATTGATCATGAAGATCATCAATTTCAAGAAGAGGAGGAGGATTACCCTTCTCCTTTGCCCATTTCTCTTCTTATATTTCCCGCAAGAACTCTTGAGAGTACTGTTGAATTGAAGGAGGTATTCCAGCATCCGTGGAATAAGGAACATACGCTCCCATTGGTGGTGAACTTCTTCTCTCAAAAACTGGTTGAGCCTGTGGAGGTAAAGAAACTTGTGGTTTGTTTACCAATTGCTCTAATCTTTCTATTAGGCCCTGGAAATGCAAATCTGGTTTGACAGAGTTTGTCTGATTGAACTTTTGACTAGTCTCAAGTATAGCTTGAACTTGTTCTATCATTTTCATGCACATTTTCATCCGTTCAATCTCTAAATCTGCTCTAGGGTAACTCTTGTCTAGGTTTGCAACTATTGGCCCTTCTTGAAGGCGATCCTGGTAGGCCTTGAACCATGTCCAAGCATTCTGGGGTTGGATCTGCAAGAACAGACCCTGGTTGGGGCTTATTTACAATGGGTGGTGGGGTGGGATGAGGTGGAGTGGTTGGAGTGTCGACATGCGAGGGGTTTTGAGATGCGATGTCTTCTATTTTTGTTTTTGCGTCTTTCAAGCTTTCTTCTAGTTTCGATAACTTTTTATTCCACTTGTGATTGGCCTTATTTCGGGTATCTTTCCATGTTCTTGTTTTCCTCTTACTAGGTTCTCCCGATTCACTTGACTCTGATTGCTCTGCTAGTTTATCCTGTTTTAAGGCTTGTGCTCTAGTGACGGCTTGTATAGGAGCCACATCATTGCAACTTGAACTTGAATCCGCCACTAAGCCTACCACATTAATGGGTGTAATCTTGGGCGCACTAGAGGGGTTTCTTGGACAATCTCTGGGGAGATGGTCTTTGCCACAATCAAGACAAAAAGCTTGTATTGTGATAGCCTGTCCTTGACTCGGAGATGGTGGGTGGGGACAATCACGAAGGAAATGGTCGCCTTGACATCTGAAACATGGTCTTGTAGGGGGTTGTGGTCTTGCTTGTCTCAATTGGGGCCTAGGGTTAGCATTTGTGTACATGACATTGGAGTATTCATGCTCCCAATTTTGTTCCATAGGTTGTGCATCATATTGATATGGGTAAATCTCACTATGTTTAGGGGACTCTGTGTAATAGGCATGTGGACTACCTTCATGGGAGTAGTCTGAACTATGAGCATGAGAGTCATTCTTTGAGATCAGCGTGGTCACTGGCACCAATGCTCTATTTGGATTTTCCTCTCCCACAGCATACTTGACTAGAATCACGTTGGCAGGAGCTGGTGGTTGGTTTCCCAAGACTGGTTGTGGCCTATATTGTGCCTGATATTGCTATTGTGGTTGATAATATGGCTGTTGGTATTGGTTCTGATACCTAACTTGTTGGTAAGGTTGCTGATAAGTTTGTCTAACAGCCTGCCTATTGTAGGGACAATCTTGAGCCATGTGGTTTGTGTATTTTCTCTCAATATGGAGCATTCCTTTCTCTAATGTTTTGGTTTTGCATTGGGCATACGTTAGCCATGTGGTCCCCTCCGCAGGTATAAGATCGGTTCAATGAGGTGACTCTCTGTGTTTGTCTATTTTGGACTCCCAGCTTCTTGGCAACTTGCTCAGCTATCTCATCTATTTCCGTGGAGATTCTCGAAGTATGACTAGTAGAACTATCAGAACCTTGATAGAGTTTGGATAGTCCTAACTCCTCACCCAAGTTGTCTTCTATGTCAATGCATGTCCGCACACACTCTTCTATGGATCTAGGCTCTTTCAAGTACACATATGATCTTAACTTTGTGCTCAGTAAGCCATCTAAGAACAAAGCCACTTGTTTGGCTGGTGTGGGTAACTCTGGAGCAGGGCATCTTTCTAAGTACTATTTGAACCTTCTTCTTGCTAGTCACACTGTTTCTTGGGGTGTTTGCTTGAAAATGTGGATCAAAGATGATGTGTTATGCCTGATACCACTCTTGGAAAATTCTACAATGAATTCATCTAGCAGTTGACCTATATCGCGATAGTTTCGGCTACTCAGTGGTTGAAACCAAGCCAAGGCAGTGCCATTAAGAGTCAAACCAAATGCCTCGTATTGGGTGAACAAATCCTCAACGTGTTCAGCTCTTAACACTTGTTTGAACTTGGCCACATGATCATAAGGATCTCCTGACCCGTCAAAATAATTCTTCATTGCCTTGATCACTTGAGTGGGTCTAAGGGTTCTTGTGTGCTCTCGGGGTCTAGGCAATGGAAAATCATGTTCATCTCTTTGTTGCCTATGTGCTTGATGTCTCTCTCTTTCAGGTCTTTCATTTTCAAATCCAGCTCTATTTCTGCTCACACGGTGTGCAAAACTTACCTCAGGTCGCTCTCTAGTTCTTTCTCTCTGGGCTTCATGAGCTTGAGATGAACCCACTCCTTGGAGGTCATGGGAAACATTGGATCTTGGTGGAGGGAAAATCAATTCACTATTCCAAGTATATGCGTGTCTATCATGTTCTGTTACCAAGAACATCTTCTCTAATGTGTTGTCCATGTAGACAACTTTGCCTGGTATCTCTGGATCCTTGAACTCGTAGATGATGACTATGCCCAATTGGCTAGGTTGATCTGGCTTGAATCTCCAAAAGGCTTCCTCTGTTTCTCTATTCAAGAATAGTTCTATGCTTTTGTTGTCTTGAGGAATCCAGTTTGGAGTGATCACTCTGGTCAAAACTAACTTACCTCTAGGAGTATGGGGTCCTTGTCCTACATTTCCTTGTTCTAGGTCTCCTATCTCATTCTCAAGAATGACATTTCCAAACTCATCAGTCCTATCTGGTAGGTTGGTGACCACATACATGGTTCCTTCCTTATCAATGTATGAACCCTCTTCGAACTTGACCACCGGGTGTTCAAGTCCAAAGGGTTGATCTGGATTTTTGAGTTGGACCACTGATCGCCTCAGGCCATCCTCATAGATGCGAGCACCTAATCGGTTGGTCCGAATATATTCCAATTGTGTCTTATAGGGACCTTCTGGTGTTTGTAGATGGGCAGTTCTTGAGCCACCTGCATGTTTCCCCATGCTAAAAGACATTTCTGAGTCACTTGTGTCAGAGTTTAGTACGTAAGGACAACCACTTAGTTGTTGTGCCCAAGACTTAGCTGTATGGTTGACACTATACTGAGAAGATCTAATGCTTTGTATATCCTTGCCTAGGTTTCTACTAGATCTCAGGTTCATAAGCTTTGTTTAAGAGTCCAAAATTTCTCCTTGGTATGGTTCAAAATCCTTTGGAGTCCCCTTGGTTTCTTGGCCCCACCTGAGGTTTCCAACGAGCTTTCGAACGAGCTATAGAGCTTTCCAACGAGCTATAGAGCTCAAAAAATGGAATTTGGATGAAAAAGTTATGTCAAATCAGGCTCCTAGGGGTCAAAATAGGGAAACAAGACCTTTTGGAAAAAATCACGATTTTATGAATATCAAGAGAATCGCGATGCTGTGAAATCAGAGAATCGCGATGCTGTGAAATCAGAGAATCGCGATTTTGTACCTTGAGAATCATGTTTTCACAAAATCGTGTTTTTGGCTGAAAATCGTGATTTGTGAGAATCGTGATTTTGAGCTGAAAATCGTGATTTGTGAGAATCGCGATTTTGAGCAGAGAATCGTGTTTTTGAGAATCGCGATTTTGAGCAGAGGATCGTGTTTTTGAAAATCACGATTGCCAACAGAGAATCGTGTTTTCACAAAATCGTGTTTTCACAGAATCGTGTTTTTGCTGAAAATCGTGATTTGTGAGAATCGCGATTTTGAGCAGAGAATTGTGTTTTTGAGAATTGCGATTTTGAGCAGAGGATCGTGTTTTTGAAAATCGTGATTGCCAACAGAGAATCGTGTTTTCACAGAATCGTGTTTTCACAAAATCGTGTTTTTGCTGAAAATTGTGATTTGTGAGAATCGCGATTTTGAGCAGAGAATCGTGTTGTTGAGAATCGCAATTTTGTACCTTGGATGAAAATCGTGTTTTTGAAAATGCAATTGCCAATAGAGAATCGTGTGTTTGAAAATCGCGATTTTGTCTCAGAGAATCGTGGTTTTCAAAAATTCAAAGAATCGCGATTTTGAGCACAACCACAGAATCGTGTTTTCTTAGAATCATGTTTTTTGGCTGAAAATCGTGATTTGTGAGAATCACGATTTTGAGCACAACCACAAAATCACAATTCTGAGAATGACCTCATAATCGTGTTTCCTTCAGAGGGTTTTAGGCGGGAAATAGAAAATCGTGATTTAAAAAAAAAATTTGAATTTTCACATAATCGCGATTTTCTTCACAGAATCGTGTTTTTTGGCGGGAAATTCAAATTTCTGAGCGCCGAGCAATGGCGAGCTCCGTATGTGCAGAAAATCATGAAAAAACACAGCGCTTGCTCTCTCTTGCACTTCCTAGCTCCTCCTCGCACAATAATGCATGAAAGATGGTATGAAAATGGTGAAAATGCACTAAAAAACAAGAAATTTCTATGAAGAAGAAGATGGAAGAAGGTGGAGATGATGATGATGAAGATGAAGAAGAAAAATCAGAAAATGAACAAAAATGACAGTTTTTTTACCTTCCAACGTCGCAAATCTACGATCTTATCATCACAACGCTTGTCCTCGAAGCTCTCTCCCCGGCAACGGCGCCAAAATTTGGTGTAGCTCAAGCGTAAGCACCACCTCCTTTACTTGTCAATCCGCGGAGACGTGAGGACCGATATGAAGACCACGAGCAAGTGAAGGCACAAGTGCATGAGTGAAAGCACACAAACATGCACACACATACACACACACACACAAGGTAAGATCAAAGAGAGGAACAATGGAAGGGCTTTGATTACAAAAGAAATCTCTTACAAAAGCTCTATTCTCTCACAAGCCAACCCCAAAAATGAGTCTCTAGCTCTTTTTATAGTTTTTTGAGTAGTTTTGGCCCTGTCCAGACCTAGTGTCCGGCCTAGTTGAAAATTAGGTTCCAGGGCTTATTTGAGGGCTCAAACAAAGTCTAAAAATTATGAAAATTGGTACGATGGTACTTCTAATACTCCTCAAGCTCGAGGACTCCTCGGCTTGAACAAAATGGAGTTATAAAAATAGAAAATGGTATTTACAATGGTTTTTAGTGATGAAAATCACTATTTTTGTAGGGGATTCTTATGAAAATTTGACATACACTTCTTAGAGCTCCCTACTTGCTCTCTCTTCTTCTATGTCCACTTCTTTGATATGCCTCCATGTTTTATGCTTGACCTTGAGTTCCAACACCCCCATAGACCCTTTCGCATAAGGAAGTTGGATGCTCTAAAGTTCCAAGGTTAGTAGTTGTTCTTCTCAAGCTACTCAGTCTTAATGTTCCACTTTCCCATACTGTTTGGGACTACCTAGTGGTTCTTTATTTCTCCTTGGATGTGATAGATGTGATAAAAAATGATATATTTTCTCACAAGAGCCTCCACTTGTCATGATCATTTGATGATGCTAGAAGATCCACCTTTCTTTAATTCTTCGTCCAAGTATTTCTGGTCTTTGCCTCAAAACATCATTCTTATACAACTCCAACGATGCCATGCATAGGACAAGGAACATAAAATCCCATATGATACTCAACCAATTCACAAACAGCTTCCTATTAAGTGACATATGAAACTCCAAGCTATTGAAATTGTTCCGTTTCATACCTTCTATTTTTTGAAAATTTAGGATGAGAAAGATGTGGGACTACAAGTTTTCCCAAGCATTGATTTTGTTTCTTAACAAGCACCAATCTAAGCTAGGTTAATGTCCTCAAATGTGATCCATTATCTTGTGAATTCATTATGGAGGCACTTGCATATATGAAACCCTTTATTCCATAAGTTATTTTCTCTTTGGAGGTTTTCAAAATTGATTGCCTTGATTCCCTTGACTCGCTTGATTCGCTTGATTGAGAGTCATATTGATTTTTTCTTTCTAATACTCGTAGCCCACTTCCACTCTTCATTGATCCAAAGGAAGGGTTTCCACAAAGAATAAACCAACTTGAGCCTCTAAAAGTAACCAAGAAAGGGAGAACAACAAAGAGAGTAAATTTTGCCCCTTAAAATCAAGCAAACCTACAAAACTAGAATCACTTTTATTTTTCAAAATTAGTTTGTCCTAGGAGGTATGCATATTTCTCACATTTAAGCAACCATTTACCTACCAACTTACTAGCCAAACCTTCAATGTCTAGAATTACAAGCCAACTAGAGTATTTTTTACTAGCATAAATAATTCATTTTTGGGCATGTGTCTCCTATTCGGATCACCCATTGAGAAAAAAATTCTACAAATGCTTTTGCACTTAGCTAGATCTTTGTCTTTCAGCCTCTAGAATGAGAGAAAATAGATAATCAAGGCTCAGTGGAAGGTGTTGACCACCATAGAATACCTTGCCAAGTTGATTTACATTTCCTTCCTTCAAGAAGTTTGTTGTCAAGGTGTACACAACTTTGCTTCATGCCCGGAACTAATTTCTTGTTGAATGGTGTCTTTCTATTTGCTATAGCAGTTGTCTTAGACTGTTGTGCTTGCCTTTGTCGTGGGACTATTGTGGCTGCATTAGTCTTTGAAAACGAAGAGAGATCTACTCACCTTCGAGCCTATTCTTCCATGTTTGACTCCTTCTGCATCATAGAGCTTTTGACACATATAACATCTTCTTCTATAAGAGTAGTCTTAGAAGAACTAAGAGAATGCATGACACTTGGATTTGTGAGCATGCAGTTCTCTAATTGTAATGTAATGCATGGTTCATGAACCCAAACCTAAAGAAGTTGGCTTCTTAGGTTTAAGTTGACTGCATGTTCATAGATCCAATCTTGACCCAAGACAAGTGGTTCCGTAAAGTCCTCATCTTCACACACTAGCATTTGTGCTGTTGGCTTGTCCATTAGCTTGTGGATGATAGGGGGCAGAGTTCTTATGTACAACCTTGAATTCTTAGAGAAGATTCTCAATGACTTCGTTCAAGAAGTGTGTACCTCTATCACTTACTAACTCTATTGATAATCCATATTTGGTGAACACATTCTCAAATAAGGACTTAGTTGTCATTTGAGCATCATTCTTTGTCGTGGCTTTTACTACAATAATGTATTTGGCATGGGAGTTTCTAGCTGGGGGCTTAATGGGACCTACAAAGTCTATACCCCACTTCGAGAATGCACATCCTCCCATCATTGGTTTCAAAGGCATCTCTTCTTTTCTAATGGGATATTGTGCATGTTGTCATGTATCACATTTGTTCACATAGGTATGTGCATCCATATGAAGAGTGGGCCACCAAAGTCCTGAGAATAGAATTGTCTTAATTACTCATTCAGACCCGAAGTGTCCTCCTACAACACCATTCTGTCCTCCTGCAACACCATTCTGTGCAGTTTCTAAGACTTTCAAATAGTCTGATTCATGAACACACAATCTTAGGTAAGCATCTTTGCCTCTTTGGTATAGGTTGTCTCCAACTAAGGCATAGTCTTGAGCCTCTTGCTCCATGCTTCATCTTCTTGCTAGACTAAACTCTTTGTAATGTTCTCCATCTCATAAATTCTACCAATGGAGCCTCTAACTGGTCTATCTCCTGGGGGAGTCCCATCTTCTCTCGCCTTTAGGCATTTTTCCTCTTCCTGTGCAACCTTACACATCCACAAGTGAGTATCTTCATGCATCCAAGATGGATGAGATGAAATTTCAGAATGCACAAAGATAGAATCTTCTTTCACTTTGTGGATGGGATTCCACTATAGGGGTGGCACATCTCTAAATGTGTAATCTTTTAGATTGACCTTAGTTGTGACCCCTAAGTGCTGCAAGTACAAGGAGTTGGTTCCCCATTGCAATTTTCGTAGGAAGGGTCTTCCTAGGATCATCTCATAGACATTATTTTTGCCAAAGTCACATATAGCAAAGGTGTGCTCAAACTCTACACCACAAGTGGTTAGAGTTATCCCTTCAAGAAATCCTAGAGGTCTTTCAACATGGCCGTCATCCATTTGAAGCTTCATTCTAGTTGGTCTTAATGCAAGTTTGCCCCATTGCTTCCACAAGGAGGTGGTTGTGATTGCAACACCTAGACTTGAATCTATGATCGCTTTGGTTGTGTAACCTTGGAAGGTGATTGGAAGATAAATATTACCTTCTTCACCTTCACTCATGTCTCCTATGATCGCTTTGGTTGTGTAACCTTGGTAGGTGATTGGAAGATAAGTATTACCTGCTTAGAGCTTGCTTTCAACACATTGGAATCAAGTTCAGGAACCTGGTTCACCACATGCTTCCATAGTTCTGGTTTTAATAACACTGAACCTTAGTGTTCTTCATGACGTTAGCACTGTTCCTTAGAATCACTGAGTCTTCATGTCTTACCAATATTGTGGGAGCTCTGATCTGAAGAGATTCAGATTCCCGTGGGCCTATGAATTATGGCAACTCTTGTAAAGAATTAGATTCAAAATCTTATCTTTCATCTTCTTGTTGATCCACTTGATCTCCATAAATAGATGGAATGTCTTGGGGAAATTGATCATGAAGGTCATCGATCTCAGGAATATGAGGGGGATTATCCTTCTCCTTGGCCCATTTCTCTTCTTGTATTTCCTGCAAGAACTCTTGAGAGTGCTCTTGAATTGAAAGAGGTATTCCAACATCCGTGGAATTAGGAACATAAAATCCCATTAGTGGCGAGCTTTCTCTTTCAATAATTGGTTGAGCCTATGTAGGTAAAGAAACCTGCGGCTTTTTTACCAACTGCTCTAATCTTTCTAGTAAACCTTGGAAATGCAAATCCGGTTTGATAGAGTTTGTTTGATTGAATAATTGACTGGTCTCAAGCATAGCTAGAGCTAGTTATACCATTTTCATGCACATATTTGTCCATTCAATCTCTAAATCTGCTCAAGGGTAACTCTTGTCTAGGTTTGCAGCTGCTCGCCCTTCTTGAAGTCGAGCTTGGTAGGCCTTGAACATCATGTCCAAGCCTTCTGGAGTTGGATCTACAAGACCACACCCTAGTTGTGGTCTATTTACAATGGGTGGTGGGGTGGGATGAGATGGTGTGAATGGAGTTTCGGCATGTGAGGGATTCTGCTAGGTAGTATCTTCTATTTTGCTTTTAGCATCTCTAAGGCTTTCTTCTAGTTCAGAGAGCTTTCTATTCCACTTGTGATTGGCTTTCTCTCTAGTATCCTTCCATGTCCTTGTTTTTCTCTTACTAGGCTCTCCTGACTCACTTGACTCTGATTGTTTAGCTAGTTTATCCTATTTTAAGGCTTGTGCTCTAGTGACTACTTGTAGAGGAGCCACATTATTGCTACTAGCACTTGAATCCACCACTAAGCCTACCACATTAATGGGTGTAACTTTGGGTGCACTAGAGGGGTTTCTAGGACAATCTCTCAAAAGATGTTATTTGCCACACTTAGGACAAAAACCTTGTATTGTGATGTTTTGTCCTTGTCCGAGAGTTCGTGAGTGGGGACATTCAGGAATGAAATGATCACCTTGACATCTAAAACATGGTCCTCTAGGTGCTTGACATCTTACTTGTCTCAATTGGGGCCTAGGGTTAGGATTTGTATACATGACATTGGTGTCTGTCCTTGCCTACGTGTCTTCAAGATCTGAAGTTCATAGGCTTTGTCTTCTGTTCCCAAAATTCCTCTTTGCATTGCTCAAAATCCTTTGGAGTCCCATTGGTTTCCTAATCCCACTTGAGGGTCAACTTCAAATTTGTCTATCTAAAAATCAACACATTATTCTTAAGAAAAACAATTGAGGCCGATTGGGATCCAAAATGAGCTTTCCAATGAGCTATAGAGCTCAAAAAATGGAGTTTTGATGAAAAAGTCATGTCAAATCAAGCTCTTGGGGGTCAAAGAAAGGAAACAAGCGATTTTGAATGAAAATCGTGAAAAAATGCGATTTTGAATGAAAATAATGAAAAACACGATTTTGATTGAAAATCGTGAAAAACGCGATTTTGATTGAAAATCATGAAAAATGCGATTTTGAGTGAGAATCGTGAAAAATGTGATTTTGAGTGAGAATCGTGCTTTTTTTGTGAAAATCATGATTTTGAGATTGATTTGAAAATCGCAATTTTGAATGAAAATCGTGTTTTTGACTTCAGAAGCGTGATTTTGACTAAAAATCGTGTTTTCTTAAAATCGTGTTTCTTACGTGAAAATCATGATTTTGATTGAAAATAGAGTTTTATCAAAATCATGTTTTTTACCAGAAAATTGCGAGTTTGATTGAAAATCGTGTTTTCTCAAAATTGTGTTTTTGACTTGAAAATCGAGTTTTTACTCAGAATCGTGTTTTGACCTGAAAGTCATGATTTTATGCACAAGGTGAGAATCAAGATTGTGAGAATGACCTCAAAATCATGTTCTTTCTAGAAAGCTTTTACACAAGAAATAGAAAATCCTGATTTAAAAAAAAAAATTGAATTTTTCATAGAATCACGATTTTCACCATAGAATCGTGATTTTCTAAGATTTTTGGCGAGATCTTTGAATTTCACCACTGAGGCCTATGCATCGATCATAGGGTCATGGAAATCACAGAATCTTGCACACACAAGCACCTTACCTCTCTCTCTCTCTCACGAATGAAAAATGACGTGAAAACGTGGAAAATCGAGTGAAAAACCAAAACTTTTTGTGTAGATGAAGATGAAACAAGATGGAGATGGTGATGATGATAAAGATGCAGAAGAAAAAATCAGAAAAATAACAGAAAATGACTAGTTTACCTTCCAATGTTGCAAATCTATGATCTTACCATCACAAAGGCTCTCTCCTTGACAACGGTGCCAAAATTTGGTGTAGTGTTGGCAGCAGCCAAGGCACCCAAGGAACCACAAGACAAGGAAGACAAAGAAGGGAGTCGGAGCAAGGATCAAGCAAGCAAAGTAGTCAACGCAGATCTGGCAAATAGGCCCTTAAAATTTTCCAAATATTTCCCAAATAGTGATTTTAGTCACTCCACACCATTGTAAAAACCATTCCACCTTTTTGTAGCTCCATTTTGTGCAAGCCAAGGAGTCCTTGAGCTTGAGGAGCATTAGAAGTACCTACCTATCAATTTTCATAATTTTCTGAGCTCGTTTGAGCCTCCAAATTAGCGTAGGAACCTAATTTTTAACTAGGCCGGACACTAGGTCTGGACAGGACCAAAGCTAGTAAAAAACTATAAAAAGAGCTAGAGAGCTCATTTTTGAGGTTAGCTTGTTGTAGAATTGAACTTGTAAGAGCACTTTTGAGTAATCTAAAGAACTCCATTGTCTCTCTCTTTGTTCTTGCCTTGTGTGCGTGTGTGTGTATGTGTGTGCATGTGTTGGGTTATAAGGGTTGCCCACAATTTCTTTCATGCAAAGGAACCCTCTTTTACTCATAAAAATACCACTCTTAAGTATATTGGAGGTGTGCACATGTGAACACCCTCCTAAGCACTTTTTGATAAATTCTCCAACACTATGGTGTGGAGACTTGTAAATAAATCCTTTTTTTGCAAATGTAGGAGAAAACCCACGCCAAATTCCCACGCCTCCATTTCCTTGATTTGGGAATATTTTCCAAGATATCAAAAGATATGTTAGTTAGAAAGCATGTGCTCCTTTTTGACTAGTCAAAAAGAGCACATGGGGAATAGTGCTTAGCCTATATATAGAGGCTCATTTCTTGTAATGAGGGAGCTTTTGGTCGTGCTCTCATGTAAAATCCTTTCAATGGAAGAACTCTCCTTTCTCTTAAGGCTTTGTACATATGTGTATTTAGTCTTGGAGTGTGTGAGAGTGAGGTGTGTGTGCATGCTAGCAATTCCTATGTGTGTAAGTAGAGTGTTGCTATTATCTTGTATTTTACATATGTGACTAGGATCCTTGACTCCCATTGCTCCATATTTTCAAGCATGTGGCATAGCTGCGGGCTGATGGCCAATGGCTTGAACATGATGGAGAATGGGGTGGATGAAAGGAGAGTCTTTCTTGGGCCTTCTTTCTTGCTTCCATGCAAGGTGGTGTGGGTCTTGGCTCCCAAGGGCATACTACAACAACAAATTTGGCGCCGTTGCCGGGGAGAACGGCCTTTCATCACTTGGAGAGCTCAAGAGCATGTGGTAAGATATTGATTTGCAATTTTTTTGCTCATTCATTTAGGTTATGTGTGTTGGCATGGCACTTTCACCCTTCCATTGGGCCATTAGCTCCTCATTTTCTTGTTTTTAGTAGGGTAGTTTAGTTTAGTTTTGTTGTGGCACAAGAACACCCCTTAACCCCCTTCTCTCTCTCTTACTCTCTCATACACATTCCCACACACTCATTTTGGCATCACTTTCCACCACTGCCATCTCTGACATCAGTGAATGCCTTGGAAAGAGGGATGGATATTGGTCCTCTCTTCTCTCTCCCTCTCTTCATTTTGTCAAAAAACCCCAAAAAAAAATTGATCAGTTACACTTCTCACTTGAACGCGTTACAAAACTCTCAAATCACTTCGTTATTCACTTTTCAAAAGTAAGCTATCCTGTTATGGAAGGACGTTCAATGGAGGGATATACGAATGTGGGGGTATGTGGACGGGAGTTAATTCCTCCCTTCTCTCTTGAATTTGGCAGACAGACCCCTAAGTTTTGGAGTTGCCCCTTCCTTCATCACGCGGCCATGGCGGGGGAGCTCTGCTGCCCATTTTCATCGCTAAAGCTGGATGTTGCTTCTCACACTCTATGCTCTTGCCCACTCATCTGTATGAGGTTGGGCTTCAGGTTCCCCCTCCATCTTCATTCTCAGTTCATACTGTGGAACTATTATGACGAGCTCTCTTCTGCAATCGAGTGTCAAGATAATTGTGCTCCCGTCGGGCCGATGTGGTGGATCAAGGCTCTCAAAGGCTCCATGTATGCACTTAGTATGGGGGCTAGATGAGCCACTCCGACTCTCTGGGCTCCCCCTTCCTACACATATGTCGGGAGTTGGAGCTTAATTTGGGTGTCCCCTTCGCTTTCCTGTGCAGGGTTGAGCTCCTATGGAGTTCCTTCTTGTGTACTTGCTTGTGCGGAGCTCTGTTACATATCTGCTAAGCGGCACCAGGAGGATCGAACATGCTCCAGCATTGAAATCATGCATGCGCATCCTTCAGCATTCATCTACAGTGCAAATGTGCACTCTAATCAGTGCCCCTTGATGGCCGGCTATGGGATCATATCCTCTATTGCTTTCCCTTGGCTATAGCCGGTAAGCTCTTCTGCTCGTTTACATCGATGGATGCAGTGAAGCTTCTCAAGACTTGATCTTGCCCACTCTTCCCTACGGGAATCTTGGTAGACCAGTGTCTTGAGAACAAGATTTTCCTCCTCACATTTGTCGTGCATCCCTCAGTCACCGATGCTCTCTACCTGATGATTGCAAGCTCTCGCGGAAGGACCCTCTATCCTTCTCTTCATCATCATACACAACCATTCTGAAGGTCTATCGATACTCTCCTTTGGCTGTAGGAAGGGTAATGTTAATATGTCTGTGCAAGGCGATAAGCATCTCCATGTCTTGCCTTTTCAATTACAACGATTATCATTAGGCCCCAAAATTCTTGCTATCTACAAGGAACATGGTCTATCTCGAAACCAACCTCACCACGGCAGATTCATGCTTTCCTTGAAGCTTAGGTTGCACTGACTCTACTTTGATGATAACCAACAACCATTCCAGCAAGCATCCGGGAGCTGTTCATTGTTTCACGAAGTTTCCCTCTCAAACTGAGATTATTAACTCCTCTCAAACCAGCTGAAATTTATGGTTTACATGATCAAGAATTATAAGGTCTTATGATAGTCTGTGAAATGAGCTAGCCATACCTGTGGTAACCTTGAATAGGTAATTTGAACATCATAAGAACTGGCGTTGGCAGAAATAGTGCACATCCCCCTAAGACGCCCAGAATGTATCTCTGTAAGCTCCATGCGCCTTGGTGTTTTATGAATAGATTGACTACCTCAGGATAAAAGATTTGCTATAGTTATATATAGTATCTTTGTGTGTATCCCATATGGGTTGTATGTCAGACTTCATTAGTTACAGCATAACTCCTTGATGACATGTCAATGGCAAGCTCGAATGCACCAGTATGCTACATTTTGTTCCAGCTGCACCAGTATGCTACCAGCATCTCAAGGTATTTCATACGTAAACCTACTTGTGCCAATGTGTGAGTACTCTGTGCCTTTGTGCATTGCTTGAAAAGATGGCCGATGAAACGAAAACCTGGGACTTCTTCATAAAATGGTTAGTTTATCATCTTTGATAAAGTTTTTTCTATCACCCTGAAAGAGACGAAGTACTCCTCTCAGACACGGGCAAGGATGCCCTCCACGATTTTGAAGATTTGGGGGACAGTTCATGTGCAGAAGGGTATCATGGGAGTTGGAAAATACTACTATTCTCACATGCAAGTGAGATGTGCCCAGCAGATGGCCAAAAGACTACTACTCTGACATGCCCAGCAGATGGTCAAAAGAGATTATGTTCGAGACCAATTGGAAATTTTGCATGATGTGGATGATGGGACTCAGTTTTAGATTCAGATAGACTTGAGCATGGTCCACCTTCCTCAAACCTGTAGAAATATCTTGATCTCAAGTATGCAAGCAGGTTTGCAAAAGAATTTTTTTTTTTTGTGCAGGTACATCTCATCTCTAGGAAATGCTACAGATTTCAACAGTCAAGTACCCCATTCCATCCGACAAAGAAGAGTTTTGTGCAATGCAAAATAACCATTACTAGTAATAAAATCAACATGGGGTCTACGCATTTGACAGATGACAATACCTATGGAAGGAAGGAAGCATATTATCGATCACTGTGCATTTTGCTCTACCGGGTTGAGACCTTGTGTCATTCTCATTATGTAAGCTTGGAAGCTTCCCCTCCATGTTTCCTACTGCCTATGCTGTAGTCAAGGGGTTGAGCCTTGCTCTTCCATAGAATGGCTGCAGACCCAACCTTAGTACATGCCTAGGTATGTGGACACTAGCTGTATTGGGGGCAAACTGTATCTCAGATCTTCGATTGAGGGCAAAACTGCACTAAAAGGTTTTTCTGAAGAATTTATGAGAGGATGACTTGCTCTATTTATCGGCCCATTTCATGCTTCTTGAAGCTAACAAGAATTGGTGAATATCACTTGAAAATCTTCAAGCAACTTACATATAGAAAGAAGGCTGCTGCCAAGAACCTTGGCCATGTGAATCGACTCAGGAAGATAACCACACTAGTCTTTAAGGTTTCTAAGACATTGTGTGCTGCTGACAAAGGCTTAGGGTTGGAGTTCTTTCGGTGCTCTGTTGCCAAAGGGGTAAGATCAGTGCTCCCCCTTGAACGCTTGCTGAAGTGCTGTGCTCCAATTTCCTATGTGCAGATGAGTGCAGAAATGAAGTTGCTGCCTTGGGCCGATTAAGGTGTTAAAAGATGTGGAGGAGATGCTTGCTATATCTGATGTATTGTGGCTGGTCCTCTATGCCTGACGTGGGCATTGCTGGCTGCATAAGAATCTCAGGTGTCATTTGTCCAGAGGATGTCAATACAACTATTGCTACCCTCAAGGTAAGGAGAACAATTCAGTCTGTAGTATAGAGACAATGGTTCCCCAAACCATACAGGTTGGTCCAACAATGAAGACTGGTTCCATCATGTGCTTATCATGAAGAGAGATATGTTGGTGTTATATGTAATTGTAGCATTTGTACGGGGAAGGATTCATGGACTGGCAACCATAATCAAGAGAATTTTGTCAATGAAATCAAACTCAAGGATTGACCCGAGTGCCATGGACATGCTTGGACATGCATATCGAAATGATGGTCTACCTACTACTGTAAAGCTCAGTCAAGGTGGAACACCCATGCCTCCCTATTAGTCAAGGAATGTGGATGATCAGTATGAGCAGTTGGTTGAAGGATCTCAATGGACTATGGAAAGCATTGTCTGCAGAACCCAAAACTAGAGCAAAGTTGGTCTCAAGACTAGGAACCAAATCTAAGCAGGTTCTTTATGGAAGATTAGTGTTCAAGCATTTCATGATGAAGATCCTCAAGACACTTGAGAAAATAACTGAGTTGGACAGCAAAAAGAACATGCCTTTGGGTATAGGTAACTCCATCAGCACCGCAAGGGGATGTTGATGCATATTTGGTCTTGCTGGAAATTCTCAAAATACTCAGAAAGCTTGCTGTGGCCTCATCAACAAGAACCTTAATCACTCAATTGCTGTAGACCGGCCATCTCCTCGGAATGAGACAACACAAGTATAGACAGAGGAGACTCATGTCTTGATAATGTTGCTGCAATTCTACAAGTTGACACTACAATAATTCATCTAACCTTGATGGTTGGGCTGGAGAGCAAAGCAACTATGCTGTTGGCCATGCTCATCCTTGCTCAGAGGCTACTGGCAGCAGGGAGAAGGCATGGAGGAAGGAGAATTTTCAGAAGACATGTGAGGTATGTGCTACGCTTGCAAGGGTGGCTGGAGATATCTACAACCAATACCATGCCTATTGATTGGCATATGTATACCAGGGCTGTGTCCACTTCCCTAGCCATCTTGGGAAATTAGTGTTACCTATTTTTTATTGTGATGTGAGGAAGTGGCATATCAAAGTTTATTCTTGATGGTATGGCTAATTTGCATTCAGACAGACATAATTGATTGGAAACCCTAGATTGTACATCCATTATCACTGGAAACTACAGTGACTATCCACTTCAGTAGGCCTAACAAGTATGCCTTGGAGTAGAGGGCTCAGATGCAGCTGGTAGAAAAGATGAGAGCCCATTCCATGTGGTCTTCATAGACCTGGCCAAAGTCTCTACTCTGCCGGGCCTGCTCCAAAACTGTCCGACACCAAGTTCAACAAGCTGATGGGGTCGCTCTACCCAACTAAGCTATACTTGCAGTTCTTGGCAGAGAAGGATGGTATGCATGTGAAGAAAAGATATGAAGGATGGCATCCACACCTACCCCCAGCACCCATAAAAGTACTAAAGGGTAGTGATTTGGCTGGGATCACATCTGCAAATAATGTTGGCTGTGGTGTCTGAACAACCCATGCTTCCACATAAGGCAACTACTGACCATGTCTTGAGACTCCCATGTGAAACTTGGGCACTGAATCATTGTAGCTCAGTGCAACTCCTCTGGATAATAGTACTAAATCAAGCAACATGGCACAGGCTGGAGTGCAAGGGCACTATACTGGCCAAGCATATGCATAAAGGGAATGGATAGAGGTGGCTCCTGGGCTTCAGAGCCTACTGATAGTCTTCAGTCAGTATCTTGCAGGTTAATGGCTTCAGAAGCACCAGGTTTGCTGACTGTTAGCAGGGATGCTGCATGACATTTTCATGAGTTTATATATGAATATTCAGCAAATATTTGTTGGCACATGGTTTTTGGGTTTTTATGTGACTGCCCAAAGTGGGGATTATGTCTGCTTCCTTTCCCCTCGCTTGGAGAAGATGATCTGCATTATATGTGAATGCTTTGCTGTGTACAGATGGTTGTTCCTCAGATTCTCAGAGTGGGTCCTCACTCTAATATGATCATGTCTGCTCATATGGTCGGAGATGACAGTCAGGATCCGATTGTGATTTTCTTTTTGACTGTCTCTTCTGGGGGATTATGTCTCAAGTCCTATCTACACACAACAAGATACTAAAAGTGCTTTCTACATGTTGGTGATGGTGCACACTCACCAATCATGAAGCTTGATGGATGCCAAAGCTGGTGATGCCCTGTCAATCTCTTTCTGACTCAGGGTGTGCTGTTAGATTTTGGACTTGAGCTACTTCAGTGTGTGACTGCCCCATTTTGGGGATTGTGTCCACTTTCCCAACCATCCTGTGGGAAGATTGGTACATCTTTGATGCCAGGACTGCCATCCTAAGTGTTGTGTATGCTATGTCCTTTCTTGCTCTGTCAGGTTTGCAATGGTTATGTATGCACATGGAGTTTTTGGACCTGCAATTTTCAGGACCTCTGAAGACTTGCTCAGAGGGATTGCTGCATATTTGGCAACAGAGGCTGCTGTGTACATGGTTGGGCTGACTGCCCCCCATGGGGATTGTGTCGCTCAACATGGAAGACCTGAAGACTGAAGACTTGCAAATTTGAAGACTTGAAGTGCTGCAGATTTGAAGACTTGGAGACCCAAACTTGGACCAGTTCTGCACTGTATGCCCCTCTTATCTTAGCTTTGTCGAGGACGAAACAGTCTAGAGGGAGGAGGGTGTTGGGTTATAAGGGTTGCCCACAATTTCTTTCATGCAAAGGAACCCTCTTTTACTCATAAAAATACCACTCTTAAGTATATTGGAGGTGTGCACATGTGAACACCCTCCTAAGCACTTTTTGATAAATTCTCCAACACTATGGTGTGGAGACTTGTAAATAAATCCTTTTTTTGCAAATGTAGGAGAAAACCCACGCCAAATTCCCACGCCTCCATTTCCTTGATTTGGGAATATTTTCCAAGATATCAAAAGATATGTTAGTTAGAAAGCATGTGCTCCTTTTTGACTAGTCAAAAAGAGCACATGGGGAATAGTGCTTAGCCTATATATAGAGGCTCATTTCTTGTAATGAGGGAGCTTTTGGTCGTGCACTCATGTAAAATCCTTTCAATGGAAGAACTCTCCTTTCTCTTAAGGCTTTGTACATATGTGTATTTAGTCTTGGAGTGTGTGAGAGTGAGGTGTGTGTGCATGCTAGCAATTCCTATGTGTGTAAGTAGAGTGTTGCTATTATCTTGTATTTTACATATGTGACTAGGATCCTTGACTCCCATTGCTCCATATTTTCAAGCATGTGGCATAGCTGCGGGCTGATGGCCAATGGCTTGAACATGATGGAGAATGGGGTGGATGAAAGGAGAGTCTTTCTTGGGCCTTCTTTCTTGCTTCCATGCAAGGTGGTGTGGGTCTTGGCTCCCAAGGGCATACTACAACAACAGCATGTTAGTGTGCTTCTCACTCACACACTTGTGCCATCACTTGTTCGAGGTCTTCATATCGTCCTCACGTCTCCCCGGATTGGCATTAAAGGAGATCAAGCTTTGAGGACATTAAAGTATTGACATTAAAGGAGATCGAGCCGTTGTCGGGGATCGAGCTTTGAGGACGAGTGTGTGATGGTAAGACGTAGAGTTGAGACGTTGGATTCATAGGTATTTTCTTCACTTCTATCTATTTAATTTTGTTTTCTTCACCATCTTCATCACCATCACCATCATCACTATCTCCCACCTCCATCTCCATCATTGCTACATTTTCAATTTTTTGGTCACATCACCCTTCCCATACCATTTCCCCTCATTTCACTTGTGAGAGAGAGCGAGAGAGAATTTGCGTGCTTGTGCTTTTCTATGTTTTTTGAGATTTTCTGCAGGAATCAGCATCCCCAGCAACTGCACCAGCTTAAGCAGGTACAAATTTTTTACTGTTCAGGTCTCGAGGCGTTGACCTCTATCAATCGGGACCGACAAAATAATCAACCAAATTGCTAAACTAAGTGCATAAACATGATGTGTAGGCCTAGAGCATTCCAAAAGTGTGTTTCTTAAAATTCCTCAGTTTTCTGTCAATCACGATCGACACCTCAATCGCGATTGACATGACAATCATGATCGACAAACGACGATGGAACTTGTCGACGGACCTGTCAATCGTGACCAACAGAGTCAATAGCCGACTGACCACGATCGACACAATCGGTGCGTGCCACATGTCAATCACGATCGACCCATCAATCATGATTGACCCATCAATCGCGACTGACAGCCCCGACGGACTTGCCAATCGCGACCGACAAAGTCAACGATTGTTTGACCACGACTGACTGAAAATTCGGGCCACGTGTCAATCGCGACTGACAGCCCCGACGGACTTGTCAATCGCGATCGACACGTCGGTCGCAACTAACACATCAATTGCGATTGACAAACCACTCGATCGCGATTGACAGACCACTCGATCGCAATTGACAGGAAAATTCGGCACTTTTTAGGGCTAGAGATAGTTGGTCTATTTTTGGCTAATATTTGGGAAACACTAAGGGTTATTAGAGCATTGCGAGGCCACTACACAAGTAATTCGAGAAATCCTGTCTACCTGTTAGCCTGTTTTAACCCTGTTTTAGCCCCATTACCCTTAACTAACATAACTTTCTCATACGAAATCCGTTTTCCATAAAGACCAAAGGACAATTGGATCTCTGAATTGCATGAATGAACATGGTCTGTTGTGTCGATTGAATTTAAATCTTGAGCTAACTTTGGGACTGTTACAGGTCCATTGAGAGCATCGAAGGGCATTCTAAGCTAGAGTAAGTGCAAGCTGGGAACATGCTTCCTGGGCACACGAGGGCAACCAAGGAAGGAGACTTAAGGTTGGAGATTCTCAACTTCCTCATTCAATTCCTAGCTTAGGCTAAGTACAGATAGAGGTTTTGATTCATTAGGGTTATGTTAAGCACGATCAAGTCCAAGAACTCTAAGCACTCAAGTGCAAGTACAAAGAGATTACATCTCTGAAACAACATAAGGGAAAAGAATTTAAATCATGCGACCACACTCAAGTACGATAAAACCTAAGTATTCCTCACGACGAAGATTGATTGGACAAGAAGCGACACCCTAAGAAAAATTAAAAAGAACAAGTGATTAATACAAAAGAACTAAGCAACGAAGTTGTACTTGTGAAATTTGGGGCTATTCATTTAGGCATATGAACCTTAGATCAGGAGGACACTTAGGGAGAGATAGAAAGAGTCTTAGGTCTTCAGAGGCTAGTGTCAATCATACCGCTAGGTCTTGGGCCCAGCAGTTGAGCAATTATTCGCACTACCCTAGCTCTGAAACTAGCGAATCAGGGAAGTCTCATGGTATGGAAAGACCCAAGAAGTTCAGGCGTGCCATACTTACAAAGGGTAGAAGGCCCTTACAAGAGGCAACTCGAATACCTTAGGACCAATCGATTAGGTGCTTGCATCTATGAGGACGGCGTAGGAAGATTTGTGGTCCAGATCAAAAACGTAGATCAACCCATTGGACTAGAACATCCAGCAGTCAAGTTTGAAAATGGAGCATACCTGGATAAAGAAGGAACCATATACATAGTCACTAGCCACCCAGATAGGAAATAGGGATTTGGTAATGTGATCCTAGAAACGAACATAGAAGACCTAGAGCAAGGAAACATAGGTGGAGAGCCTAAAACCCCCTCGAGGCAAATCAGTCCTCACTAGAATTATCACACCAGAGTGGGTTCCCCAGGACAATAAGAGCATAGATCTGCTATTAAACCGAGAGATCGATGAAGCCTTTTGGAGGTATAAGCCTAATCAACCGAACGAGGGAATGATCACAATCTATGAGTTTAAAGATCCTGATAGCCCGGGCAAGGTGACATATTTAGACCATACTTCAGAGAGGATCTTTGTGGTCATAGAACATGGTAGGCATGCCTACACTTGGAAGGGTGAATTTATTTTTCCCCAACCAAGATCTAATGTCTCATATGGCCACCAAGGAGTTGGAACATCCCAAGCTCATGAAGCTCATAGGGACATAAGTAGAGATAGACCAGAAGTAAGCTTTGCCAACCCCTTGGGAAGAGAAAGGATGAGAACAGAGACAAATAGAGAAGAAACTGAGAGACCTATAGCCTCAAGAAACCAAAGAAATGCTGATGATTTCCCTTTGCCAAGGCCCAGGGAACACACTAGAACCTTGAGGCCAACCGTGCTATTTAAGTCCATGAAGAACTACTTCGATCGCACTGGAGACCCCTATGAAGATTGCAGAAAGGAACATCTCTTACGAGAATTCCCAAAGAACCCCAATAATCTGCCAAAAATCACTCCTATCAATGTTATTGGGTTAGTAGTAGACTCTACAGGAAGTGTCACTTCCCCTGCACCAGTGCAAGTGGTTACTAGAGCTCAGGCTTTGCAGCAAAACCAAGGTTTAGGCCAAGAAAAGAGTGCCAAGGTTAGTGAGACTGAGAGCATAACCAAGAAATGGACAAGAGCCTAGAAAGATAGTCAGGAAAGGATGAAAAGACAATGGTCTAAGAAGATGAGCGAATTAGAAGAGAGCATCAGAGAAACAAAAGCCAAAATTATTGAACTCACCTCTCAAACACACTCTCACATACCACCACCACCTTGGTCCCTACCACCTTCCAACCCACCTCATACAACTCCACCACCCCCTAGAGTAGGATCAGTATTGGCTGATCCCACTCCTGAAGACATAGACATGATGCTTAAGGCATATCAGGCTAGAATCCAAGAAGGGCCAAACGTGAAAGATCATGACAAATGTATCCCTAGAGCTGATTTAGAGATAGAGAGAACCAAGCTTTGTGCTAAAATGGTAGCGTTGGCTTAGACCATGTTTGAAGCCAGTCGCCTCTTCAACTACTCTTGCTTAGCTAAGGCATAATTGCATTTTGATGTACTGTTGGAGAAGTTAGAGAGCATAATTGCAAGATCTGACAAGGAAGGAACCTCCCAAGGAAGAGGTAAAGCAAGTAAAAGAATAAGCATTCCCCCCCCCCCCCCAAGAAGCTTATGTGCCTGATTCCACTGAACCAGACACCTCTTCTTCTATGAATCGGTATTCACCAGAGTTCCTGTGAGAGATTCAAGAAGAGAAATGGGTTAAAGAAAGTGAAGTCCCTCCTCCCATTGAACTTGTGGATGACGTGCATGATCAATTCCCACAAGACATTCCTTCTATTTATGAAGAGTAGGAGAGTGCCCAATCTCAAGAGAAATTAGACTTTGAGTCTAATTCCTTACAGGAACTACCCCATTTCATAGGCCCATGGGAAACTAAGTCTACTTGTATGAGATCGCCCATGGTCATGGTAAGAAACGAAGACTCAGTCATACCTAGGAACACAGATGCTGTAAAGAACACTAAAGTGCAGTGTAATCTCACTTCAGAGGAGCTACTCAAGGTTAGGCCAGAACTGTGGAAACATTTAGTCAATCAAGTGCCAGAAGTAGCAAAACCTCATTCCCAGGTAGGATCTCATAGAACAGTGCCAGAAATACCTTTGGAAAAGATTGGAGACATGAGCGAAGGAGAAGAAGGAAACACATATCTTCCCATTACCCATCAAGGATACACAACCAAGGCAATTTTGGACTCAGGTGTAGGAGTTGCAATTCTACCACTTCCTTATGGAAGCGTTGGGGCAAGCCAACACTCAGGCGAATGAGAATGAAATTGCAGATGGCCGATGGTCACATAGAAAGACCCTTAGGACTGCTAGAAGGGATAACCCTCACTACATGCGGTGTTGAGTTCGAGCATACTTTTGCTATATGTGACTTTAGCAAGAATCATGCCTATGAGATGATTTTGGGAAGACCATTTATGCGGTAGTTGCAAGTGGTACAGGATTGGGGAACCAATTCATTGTACTTGCAACACTTAGGTGTCACAACCAAGGTCAATCTCAAGGATTAATCTCATAGAGATGTACCTCCTATCCAATGGAATCCCATCCATAGAGCCAAAGATGATGCTGAGTCAGTGCATTCCATAGGATCAGGATCCTCATGGATGCATGAAGACACTCACTTGTGGATGTGTAAGGTAGCAATAGAAGACGAGAAGAGAGAAAAAGACAGAGAGATAGGTGCGAAGGAAACCCATAGATCAATTCAAGACCCAACCTATGCACCTGTAGTATTTCCTGACGAAGAATTTGAACCTCACGGCTGTGTGGAAATTTTAGCAACAATGGATGTATCCATCAATGAAATACAATGGAAACCCCACTGTGACGAGGATGGCTATGACATTTCAGTCTTCTCCATAGAGCCAATCATGGGAGATTCGGTTCTGGAAGAATCTGAACCTAGCACTGATGCATTCGAGGATGCAAGTTACTCTGATCTAGAGTCAATCATTATGGACCTACCACTTGCATCAGATGAAGAATACTTCTATGAGGTAGAAGCTCACCCTCAGAGACATGAAGAGCTTACCAATGATGTGAGGTTAACCACACGAGTGGCCACTAAGACTGAAGGCAAGAAGAGGAAGAAGAATGAAGTCACACCAGAAGAAGAAAAATCCTTGTTTGAGGTCCCAGAAATAGACAATAGAAGTGTCATGATAAGAATGCCTAAATGTGAGGCGCAATCAGGGGAGGCCTATGATAACAAAGAAACCACCAAGAAAATCGTGGTAGCCATAAAAGAAGGAGAAGAAAGATGCACGTACATAGGACACGACCTGACTGAAGGAGAGGAGCATGAGTTGATATCCTTGCTAAGAGAATACAGAGATGTATTCACTTGGAGTTATAAGGATTTGAAAGATGTAGACCTTGATATATGCTCATACACTATCCTCATGACCTCAGATGCCAAACTCTCCAAGCAGAAGCCATACACCTACAACGATAACTATGCTGCTAAAATAAAGGAAGAGGTAGATAGATTGGTAGAAGCTGGATTCATCTATGAAATTGAGCACACTAAATGGGTGTCCCCCATTGTAGTGGTGCCCAAGAAGAATGGAAAGTTACGTGTGTGCATTAACTTGAGGAAGGTTAATGCAACCACCATTAGAGATAACTATCCGCTTCCAATTACTGAGCATCTACTAGAAAGAGTAGCTGGCAAGGAAGTGTACAACTTCCTTGATGGCTTCTCTGGCTACAATCAGGTAGCCATTGCTCCAGAAGATCAGCATAAGACGACTTTTGCCACAGAGTGGGGCATATTTGCTTTTCGAGTAATGCCATTTGGGCTTACCAATGCACCCGTTACCTTCCAAAGACTGATGTGTTATGTATTTAAAGAATTCCTAAGGAAGAATTTGGAAGTCTATGTTGATGATCTCTGCACTCATTTGAACATTAGATAGACACATATACCTGAGAATCAGGCAAATCTTTGACAAATGTAGAGAATATCAAGTCTCCTTGAACCCAAAAAAGTGCGTTTTCATGGTCAGGCAAGGCAAGATTCTAGGACACAGTGTCAAAGAATGGCATATCCATGGATGAGGAGAAAGTGAAAGCTATAGCAGAGCTACCTAGGCCAAAGAGTGTCAAGGAAGTGTAAGCTTTCATGGAGCATTGTGGTTATTACCGACGTTTTATACACATGTATACCATCATTGCAAAGCCTCTGTACGGACTTTTGACGAACTTTGAGTGGACTGATGAATGTGAAAACTCCTTCAATGAGCTTAAACGGTGATTATGTTCAACACCAATCTTGACCACACTAGATTGGAATAAGCCCTTTCATGTTCATGTGGATGCATCCAACTATGCTATTGGATGTGTACTCGTACAACCTACTCGTGAAGGTAATATGGATCTTCAAATTGCCTATGCTAGTAGACAACTGAATGCAGTTGAACGGGACTATACTACCATCGAACGAGAAGGATTAGGCATGGTATATGCGGTTAGAAAGTTTAGACACTATTTTCTTGCAAATAAGTTTAAATTTTTTACTGATCATCAAGCACTGTTGTACTTGGTAAACAAACCATGCAATACGGGTAGATTAGTAAGATGGTTTCTCTTACTAATGGAATATGACTTTGAGGTAGTGGTGAGGAAAGGCAAGATTCATTTGAGAGCAGACCATCTCTCTAGCCTCACATTTGGAGAGGCCCCAAAAGGAGTATCAGATGACCTTCCTGATGCTTACTTGTTGAATTTGGAAGTTGTGCCACAGTGGGCCAAAACATTAGTGCTAGTATTGATATACGAACCCAAACATCCAGTAATAAACACTCAAGATAGGGAGCTGGTAAAAGCCCAGAAGTACCATATCATGGCAGGGAGTATGTACAAGCATAGAGATCAGGGAATATTAGCTTGTTGTGTGGAAGAGGATGAGTACGCAAAATGGTTGCAATTAGTACATGTAGGTGCATTAGAGCAACATTACTCAAGGCAACGAACCCTACAGACACTAAGGAGACTCTGAGTGCATTGGCCAACTATGGAAGCAGATGTTCATAGGTTGTGCAAGGAATGCCCAGTCTATCATATTAGACCACCTATGGAGCACGCTACTCTGTACCAAGTGTCTCTAATACCAGATTGGAGTGAACCATTAGTAGCCTTCTTGAGGACAAAAACATTCCCTCAAGAGATGACCCTCGCTAGGCAGATAAGCTTAGAACAAGAAGCTTTAGTCTACTCACTCATTGGAGATAACTTATACAAATGTGGTAAAGATGGTTACCTCAGACTATGTGTCCATGAGACTGAATATCTGAAGATCTTGGAAACTGCTCACCAAGGTGTAGCAGGAGGACACTTTGGACTAGATAGAGTGATCAAGGCAATACTATTTGCAGGACTTTGGTGGCCCACCCTCCACATGGATGCACATACCTACGTGAAGAGGTGTGATGTTTGTCAGCAAACTCAATATCCTATACGCAAAGATGAGATGCCATTGAAACCTATGATGTGTGGATGTGCATTCTCTAAGTGTAGAATAGACTTTGTAGGTCCTATTAATCCCCTAGCCAAGGGTTCACATGCTGAATATATCATTGTGGCCACAGACTATCTAACCAAGTGGGTAGAAGTAAAAGCCACCACGAAAAACGATGCTCAATGACAGCTAAGTCCTTATTTGAGAATGTGTTCACTAGGTACGGGCTACCTATCGAGCTAGTAAGTGATAGAGGCACTCACTTCTTGAATGAAGTTATTGAAAATCTTCTTCAAGAGTTCTTGGTGATACACAAGAAGTCTACCCCCTCTCATCCACAATCTAATGGGCAAGCCGAAAGCACAAATAAGATTCTATGCAATGTGCTCACCAAATTACTGAATATTAAATGCTCTGATTGGGACAAATAGCTACACCACGCTGTTTGGGCATATCGAGTTGCCTATAAAACGGTACTCCAAGCCACTCCCTTTCAAATGGTATTTGAAGTATTTCGATGCCGATGCACCACAGTGCGCTCTCCTTCTCGAGAGCTCCACGACGATATGCTCGGAGTAGAAAACCGAGCTCCTAAGGCCACACATAGTACTCTGCACAGAGGCTACATAATACGCAGAAACACAGTACACAGGGAGCATGAAGATAGAGTTCTTAGGTTTTACAAATGCAGTCGAACTTACAGTCTGTGACTGACTAGGCCACTATATGTTTTATTAAAGAACATATACAAAGAAGTGTCTGGTGGCTATTTGGCCTTTCACATGGACACTAACGGTAACAATCTCCCACTAAAGGCCAATATGGCCAAAGTAACTATGGGAGAAAAATAAAGAATGATAAAGAATGATAAAGAATGATAAAGAATACCTGAGTGTAAGTATACAAACTATACCTCCCACCTGATAGGCATGTTACACAATATACAAGTGACTGCGTAAGATCAAGAATCAAGTAACCCCCATCAAGTGACAACAGTGTTGAAAGCTATCATGTGGTAGAGCTTTAGTCAAAGCATCTGCAGCATTATCTCGAGTGTGAATCTTCTCAAGAATAATGCTCTTAGTGGCTAAGCAATCTCTAATGAAGTGTTACCTCACCTCAATGTGCTTGGTCTTTGCATGATAGACTCGATTCTTAGCCAAAGCAATGGCACTCTAACTATCACTGAGCAAGCGAGGTACATGCTGAGGTAAACCCATATCACAAGCAAGACGAGAAAGCCACAATGCTTCCTTACATGCCTCACTTGCTACAACATACTCTGCTTCTGTGGTGGAAACAACTGTACATTCTTGAAGAAGAGATCTCCAAGAGATAGCACCTCCAGCAAAATGAAAAATGTACCCTAATGTAGACTTACGATTGTCTACACAACCAGCATAGTCAGAATCTGTGTAACCAATAGTGGATACTTTCCATCTACCTAAGCATAGACACTTGTCCTTAGTGCCACTCAGATATCGCAAAATCATCTTGAGCGCTTCCCAATGTTTCTTGCCAGGATTAGACATATATCTGCTCACAACTCCCACTGCAAATGCAATGTCTGGTCTTGTAGGTACAATAGCGTACATGAGACTACCAACAGCAGAATGATAGGGAATTTTGGCCATGAATTCCTTTTCCTCATCTGATTTGGGGCAGTCATCCTTGCTCAATTTCACATATGTGGGTAAAGGTGTACTCAATGCCTTTCCACACTGCATATTGAACCGGTGAAGTACTTTGGATATGTACTCACTTTGAGACAAGTATATGCATCTTTATCTCCTATCACGAGTAATGCGCATGCTTAGAATATGTTTGGCATCCCCCAAATCCCAGCAATCAACATATCATCGACGTAAAGTATCAAGCATATCAAGCTTCCATCAAAGCATCTCTTTGTGTAGAGACAATGATCCTCATTGCTCCGAGAATAGCCTTGGAACTTCATAAAAGCATCAAACTTTTGGTACCATTGTCTAGGAGTCTGTTTAAGTCCATACAAGCTCTTCTTGAGCTTACAAACTAGACTTTCCTTGCCAGGAACTACATAACCCTCTGGTTGTTCCATATAGATCTCATCTGTAAGATCTCCATGCAAGAAAGCTGTTTTCACATCCATTTGGACTAGCTCTAAGTCCTCCATTGCAACGAATCCAAGCAACATGCACAAAGTAGTCATCTTGACCACTGGAGAGAAGATTTCCTCAAAATCAACACCATGTTGTTGCTTAAATAGTCGTGCTTTATATTTTGGAGAAGCACTATCTGATGTGAATTTCAGCTTATATACCCATTTACATGGTAAAGCTTTCCTGCCCTTTGGCAAAGGTACTAAGTCCCAAGTACCAATCTTGTGAATAGAATCCAAGTCACTCTTCATGGCACACTCCCACTTGACATGATCCTCTGTCTGCATAGCCTCTTTGTAGCAAGAAGGCTCATCGACATCTGTTAGCATAACAAAATCTAAACCTGGAACATATCTATCAAGTGGATGTGAGACACGTGCAGAATGTCCTAATGGTTGCTGAACAGGAACATGTGCAAACTGATCTAAATGGACATTCTCTTGAACATCCCTATGCGCAACATTTTTATGCATGCTAACCGGAGGACTAGTATCCTCAGACACCACTCTTCTCACTTCAACCTCCTTAATGGGTTGTTTATGCATCTTAGACTCATTAAAAATGACATCACTACTTTTGATCACTGACCGTGCTTCAGGATCCCATAAGCGATATCCAAATTGACCTTCTCGACCATATCTAAGAAAAATGCATTTCTTTGACTTATGGTCCAACTTTTGTCTAAGATTCTTGGGTATATGAACATATGCTTCACACCCAAAAACTCGAAGATGATCATAATATGGTGATTTCCCTATCCATAACTCTTGTGCCACTTTCAGACCTTTGGTAGTACTAGGTGAAAGGTTAATCACATGAACTGCAGTCAATACTACTTCTGCCCAAAAACCTTGTGAGAGGTTTCCATGATGCACCATAGAGACTACTCTATCTTGAATAGTTCTATTCATCCTCTCAGCTACACCATTCTGTACTGGGGTATAAGGAGCTGTAAACTCTCTACAAATCCCTCTAGACTGACAGAAAAGGCTGAATTCATGTGAGGTATACTCACCCCCATTATCTGAACGTAAAGCCTTAAGCTTAGTTCCTTTTTCAGTCTCAACTGAAGCAAGCCATTTTCTAAAAGTAGGGAATACATCATCCTTTGATTTGATAGGATATACCCAGACTTTTCTAGTAGCATCATCTATGAAAGTGACAAAGTAAAGAGAACCACCTAAGAACCTAGTGGGCATAGGACCACACACATCTGTATGAACGAGATCTAAATGCTGAATTGAAGATTCAATGTGCATTCTATGCACATTTCTGGTTTGCTTTCCATATTGAAAATGCTCACAAAATGAAAAATCAGAGAAAGATAACACAGGTAAGTAGCCAGAACGAGAAAGATTTTCCATTCCACTACGAGATATATGGCCCAAACGACCATGCCAAATACAATCCATAGGCTGTTCAGTAACAGCTAACAAATGTTCTTTCTGTGACACAAATAAAGGATAAAGTGAGCCAACTTTGCTTCCTTTTGCAATAACCATATTGCCCTTTGATATACGAAAGGACTGAGCATAGAAGACCACCTTGTAACCAAGGTCATCAAGTTGACCAACTGACATCAAACTGCGTTGTTGGAAGCAGTCAGAGGCACAGACGACGTGGAAGCATGTAAAGACGGAGCAGGGAGCCAGTCGGATCATTTTTTCAAACAAATATGTTTTTATTACCTCTTCAAACATCCAACAGTGATTTTCATCACTCTTGTAACATATGTAATATAGACAAAATCCCATTTTCTAATTCATAGCTCCATTTTGTGCAAGCTGAGGAGTCCTCGAGCTTGAGGAGCTTAGGTAGAATGCGCGTACCAATTTTCGTTATTTTTAGACATCGTTTACCCTTCCAAATAGCCTCTAGGACCTATTTTTTAACTATGCCGGTCACTAGATGTGAAACCGGTCAAAACTAGTCTAGAAACTATAAAAAGAGCTAGAGAGCTCATTTTTGAGGTTGGTTCATGTTGGTTCATGTTGGTTCATGTTGGCTAGTGTGAGCTTAGAGCTAGTTGGAGCTTGTAATAGTGTTCTTGAGTAATAGAGCTAATTTCCCACCTTCCATTGTGTCTTGCTTGTCTCTTCGTAGTGTGTGTGCATTTCTATGCTTCTCACCTTCACTTTCACTTCATCTCACATTCACGATCTTCATATCACTCCTATCTCTTCCGCGGATTGACATTAAGGAGGTGAAGCTTCTTAACGTGGTTCTCACCATTGTGCTAGAGCAACACCAAATTTGGCGCCGTTGCCGGGGATCGAGTCTAGGATGAATGTGTGATGGTAAGAGTATAGCAAGAAGTGGCGTTGGAAGGTAAAAATTTCAGTTTTTGTTGTTGTTTATACTTAGTTTTTAGTGTTTTTCACCTCCCCCACACTCCATCTT
The DNA here is from genome assembly GCA_020310875.1 of Ceratopteris richardii. Taxonomy (NCBI): domain Eukaryota; kingdom Viridiplantae; phylum Streptophyta; class Polypodiopsida; order Polypodiales; family Pteridaceae; genus Ceratopteris; species Ceratopteris richardii. The sequence continues at coordinate 136,337,902 of CM035427.1, read as the reverse complement.
CATCATCGCATCATCATCTTCATCTCCAAAAAAAATCAGAAAATTCACCATATCCACCCATTCACCTCATTTCCCCTCATTTGTGCATGCGAGAGAGCGAGAGAGAACTTTTGTGCTTGTGTGTGCTTGTGTTTTCTTGAGTTTTCTTGCAGGTACAGAGCTCCAGTGCATCAGGAAAGGCTGGAAAAGGTAAAATTTTACTCTCTGTCAAAGATCTGCCGAGTGTGGCAGACCATCGCGATGGTCTGCAACCTTCGGAATTCGAGGTAGGCGACCACACCACGAGGTAGGCGACCCTTGCGCATCTACGAATCCACAGGCGCATCTAAAAAATTCACACTTTGGTGGACCATCGCGATTGGCTCAGACCATCGCGATTGTGTCGCACCATCGCGATAGGCTCACGCCATCGCGACGGCTCGGCCGGACCATCGCGACGGTCTCAGACCATCGCGACGGTTCACTTGAGCCATCGCGACAGTCCACTTGGACCATCGCGATTGTTCAGCTGACCTTGGGCCATCGCGATTGGCTCATGCCATCGCCACGACGGTGCCACGTGTCAAGATAGACCATCGCGACGGTTCATTTTTTCGGACCATCGCGACAGCCCAAAATCGGACCATCGCGATTGGCTCATGCCATCGCACTTGTGACCATCGCGACGGTTCACTTCGGACAATCGCCACGGTTCACCTTTGACCGTTGACCCACGCCATCGCGATTGTCCACCTGATCACGCCATCGCGATTGTCCGCCTGATCACGCCATCGCGACGGTTCGACCTCACGCCATCGCGATCGTTCACTTCGGGCCATCGCGACGGTTCACCTTTTCGCACCATCGCGACTGTCCAAACTCCACGCCATCGCGACGGTTCGCTTGGACCATCGCGACGGTTCGCTTGGACCATCGCGACGGTCTCAGACCATCGCGATTGTGCATCCCCATCGCAAATTTAGGGTTCCATTTTTTGACCAATTTTGGGGGTATTTTTGAGAAATTTTTGGACCATTAGACTCATAGGAGACCCCTTAGCTCATATTGGAAGGAAAACCTGATTGTCAGTTTTTACCCCCCAGGGCCTGAGCGCTCATAACTTTTTCATCCGAAGTCCTTTTTTTGAGCTTAACAGCTCATTAGAAAGCTCTTGACGAGTACTACGTGACCTCAACAGTTTTTTTCTTAAAGGATACGTCTATTTTTAGATAAACTATTTTGAGGTTCACCTAGTTTGGAACTAGGAAGCCAGGGGGCAAGTATTGAAAAGTTGGGCAAAAGGGAAGGGACTTAAAAGGTGTATGTACTCAAGTGCTTGATCATCCAACTGTGAACTGGTCTAATATTGGATTTTTCCAGGTCTAGCAAGGGCGATCAAAGGCAACCAAGGCAAGGCAGTGAAGGGCATAAAGCTTGGGAAGCGCGGCTTCTTGGGCATCAGAGCAACCAGAAAAGCTGACTCGAGGTTGGAAGATTACTCAACCCCCTCAGTCAATTCGTAGCTTAGGGTAAACCTTAGCATTGTGAATTTAAGACGATAGGAACGCCTCAAGTTCAAGATATTTAATTCTTTTAAGTCCAAGACTAAAGTAAAGGTGTGACGCGAAAACCTAAAGGAAAGAACATAAGTCTGACGGAACGAGAACTCAAAATTATAACGGAGAGTCGAATTCCTGACGCATACATAAAGACAAGAATCTAAAGAAATTTAAAAAGAATCAAGACAGTAATAACAAAGAACCATTGAACATCTAAGCGTGTACTGAGTGTGCAAGGAAGAAAATTAATGAACCTTAGATCGGGCAAACATATAGGTAAGTCAGACCGACGAAGCCTTAGATCATCAGAGGCAAGTGTAAGAACTACTGCTCGATCGTGGGCTCAGCAATTGAGTAGCAATTACCCCTACGAGAGTTCAGACACCAGCGGATCAGAAATGGCATTTAGCACAGATAGACCAGAAGTAGGGCCAAATGTAGCATACTTAGAAAAACCAGAAGGACCCTAAAGGACTCAACTAGAGTTTCTCCGAACTAACCAATTAGGTGCTCGCATCTATGAGGATGGTTTGCGAAGGCAAGTGGTGCAAATGCACAACCCCGATCAACCCATTGGATTGGAACGTCCAGTGGTGAAATTTGAGAGAGACGCTTACATAGACAAAGAAGGAACCATGTACGTCCTAAGTACGCAGCCAAACGATACTAATGAGTTTGGCACAATTCAATTAGAGACGGAAGCGAAATCTCAAGGAAAGGAACCATTAGACGAGCCTAGAACACCTAGAGGGAAATCTGTACTGACACGAGTACTAATCCCAGAATGGATCCCTCAGGACAACAGAAGCATCGAGTTGTTTGTAAATAAAGAGACAGATGAAGCCTTTTGGAGGTACAGAAAGGAACACCCTGGTGAGATAGGCATCATTACAATTTATGAATTCAAGGACCCACATACACCTGGAAAGGTTGTATACCTGGATGAAACTTCAGAAAGAGTCTTTGTGGTGCCTGACCACGCTAGAAACACATACACATGGAGAGGTGAATTGGTATTCCCTCCATCTAGAACGAACATGAATACAAGTCAACAAGGGGCAGGAACATCATCAGCCTTTGGAAATCAAAGAGAAAAGAATAAAGAAAAACCCGAAGTAAGCTTCACTCACCCCGTAGGGAGAGATAGAACAACCACGGATAGACAAAGAGATCATGGAATACCAGGTGGTAGAGATGATTTTCCTCTACCTAGACCACGTGAACACGCAAGAATATTGAGACCCACTCAATTAGTAAAATCAATGAAGAATTATTTTGACGGGACAGGAGATCCTTATGACCATGTTGCAGAATTCAAGCAAGTACTAAGAGCAGAACAAGTTGAAGACATGTTCACGCAATACAACGCATTTGGGCTAACGTTAAAGAACACCGCTTTAACTTGGTTCCAACCTTTGCAACAAAGGCAATTTAGAGACATCCATCACTTTTTAGAGTCATTCATCACTGAATTCTCTAAAAGTGGGATTAGACATGACACATCTTCGTTGATTCATAGCTTTAAACAAACCTCTCAGGAAACAGTTAGACTGGCAGGATGTAGGTTTAGACAATATGTTGAACGATGTCCAATGCAAGAGCTACCCTCACAAGCCAAGCAAGTGTCATTGTTCCTAGATGGCTTGTGGAGCTCTAAACTACGCTCCTATGTGTACCTAAAAGAACCCAGAACGCTAGAGGAGTGTGTAAGAATATGTATAGACATCGAGGACAACCTAGGAGATGAATTAGAACTCTCAAAGGTTTATAAGGACTCAGATTGTTCTTCTCTAGCATCCACGAAATTGTCTAGCTCGATAGAGGACCTAGCAGAAAAAGTGGCCCAGAAACTAGGAGTTTCTAGTAAACCGAGGGTGCTTACAAACAAGCGTTGTTACACCTGTGGCGGTGATCATATGGCAAATGTGTGTCCCAATGCACCACAACCACAAGCCAATCCTAGTGGCCAATATTGTACAATTGAGAGAAGATACACGAATCATACGGCTCAGGACTGCCCATACAACAAACAAACCGTGAGACAGAACTACCCGCAAGCATACACACAGCCAGGTAGGTATCAAGGCCAATACAATACTCAGCCTTATTACTATAGGCCTCCTCAGAACTACCCATACCAGGCTCAACAAAGACCTCAACCCATCTTAGCTCAGCAGCCACCCCCACCAGCGAATGTCATCTCAGTCAAATATGCTGCTGCAGAAGAGAACCTAAGTAGGGCCTTAGTGCCTTCGTCACCCTTGATCACAGAGAGTGACCCACACTCAAACAGTTTTGACTCTACGCATGTCGATAGTCCACCCGCATATTACACGGAGTCACCGGAACATGTGGAGACATATCATTATGATAGTCCACCAATGGAACCTAGTTGGGAGCCAGACTATGCTAATGTGATGTACGCAAACCCAAACCCACGGCCCCAATTGAGACAACAGAGACCACAGGGCCCTAGAGGACCATGCTTTAGGTGCCAAGGAGATCACTTCATAAAGGATTGTCCACATCCCCCAATAGCAAGGCAATCACAGTACTATAACATACAAGGCTTTTGTGCTGATTGTGGCAAAGAGCACATAATCAAAGATTGTCCTAAGAACCCTGTTAATGCTTCCAATGTGACACCGATCAACGTGATAGGTATTGTAAATAACGTAGATGGATCCAACCCTACATACGTGCCTATCCAAGCTATAACAAGAGCCCAGGCGCTCTTACAGAACCAAAAGCTTAATCAAGAGAAAGTAGCCGAAACCAGTGAAGTTGCAGAATCTAGTAGCAAAAAGACAAAATCTTGGAAAGATTCAAGAGAAAGAATAAAGAGAAAATGGAGTAAAAAGATAACGGAGTTGGAAGGAAGCTTAAAGGAATCTAGAGCCAAAATCCAAGAATTGACTTCACAGGACTTGAATCAAGAGAATCCAGCTCAGAAATCAGGATCAATTTTCGCGGAACCCATACCAGAAGATCTAGACATGATGTTTCGTGCATATCAGGCTAGATTAAAAGAGGGACCTCAAGTAGCTGAAATGAGTAAGAACTACCCTCGAGCTGATCTGGAAATTGAGAGAACTAAACTTTGCATGAAGATGGTAGAACTAGCACAAGCTTTGCTCGAAGCCTCGAGATATCTTAATTGGAATAACATGGCAAAACCTGAATTACACTTTCAAGGACTAATGGAGAGGCTAGAATATTTGATCGAGAGCAAAGAGAAAAAGGATCAGCCTAGGAACCCTATTGTCCCAGAGACACAGGAAAGGAATGCACCATCCCTGTCTCAAGTACCCAGTACAGAAAGTCAAGACAATTTGTCTTCCATACATAGGTACTCACATGAATTTTTGAGAGAAATACAAGAAGAGAAGTGGAGAAAAGAACAAGGAACCCATCCTCCTATTCAAGAAATAGATGATTTGCAGGAGCAATTTCCCCAAGACATTCCCTCTATATACGATGATGTAGAGGAAGAACAACTGAGTGAACCCACAGGATTTGAATCTAATTCCTTACAAGAATTACCTCAGTTCACAGGACCTTGGGAAGTAAAGTCTATTAATATGAGAGCACCCACGATAATAGTGAGGAATGAAGAATCAGTAATCCCTAGAAACACGGAAGTGATCAAGAACACTAAAGTACAGTGTAATCTCACTCTGGAGGAATTGTTAAAGGTAAAACCAGAATTGTGGAAGCACGTAGCAAATCAATTCCCTGAGCTTGCTACCACACCCTCTCAGATAGGATCACATAAGAAGGTACCAGAAATTCCCGTGGAAAAGATTGGAGACGTAAGCGAAGGAGAGGAAGGTAACACATATCTTCCAATAACCCATCAGGGCTACACCACGAAAGCCATCTTAGATTCAGGAGCCGGAGTAGCCATCGCTACCACCGCTTTGTGGAAACGTTGGGGTAAGCCAACATTAAGACCCACCAGGATGAAGCTACAAATGGCCGATGGACACATAGAAAAACCATTAGGCTTACTAGAAGGTATATCTCTCACCACTTGTGGTGTAGAATTTGAGCATACCTTTGCCATTTGTGACTTTGCAAAAAACCATGCTTATGAGATGATATTGGGACGACCATTCATGCGTCAGTTGCAAATTGTACAAGATTGGGGAACTAATTCTTTGTACTTGCAACATTTAGGAGTGACTACAAAAGTCAATCTTAAAGACTATTCACATAGAGATGTACCCCCAATACAATGGAATACCATCCATAAGACACCAGTAGAGACGGAATCCGTGCACTCATTAGAATCAGATCCTTCTTGGTTGCATGAGGATACCCATTTATGGATGTGTAAAGTAGCCAAACAAGAGGAAGAACGATTAGAAGCAAGGACCTTAGGTGCAGAAAAACATCCACGAACCCTTCAAGATCCAGCATACGCACCTGTAGTATTCCCTGACGAAGAGTTTGAACCCCATGGTTGGGCAGAAATCCTAGCAACCATGGATGTAGCCATCAATGAAGAACAATGGACACCCCACTGTGACGAGGATGGCTATGACGTTTCAGTTTTCACGATAGAGCCAATCATGTGCGATGCAATTTTAGAAGAGTGTGAACCTAACACTGATGCATTTGAGGATGCAAGCGATTTTGATTTAGAATCAATTATCATGGATTCACCCTTTGCATCAGAGGAAGAATATTTTTTCCAAGTAGAGACTCACACTCAGAGACACGAGGAAATTACGAATGAGGTGAGGTTAGCCACAGAAGTGACTACTAAGAGTGAAGGCAAGAAAAGAAAGAAGAAAGAAACCATGACAAAAAAAGAAGAATCGTTATTTGAAGTACCCGAGAACTTCAAGAAATATGAAATCGAAGATAGAAGAATCATGGTACGAATGCCCAATAGAAAGGTGAATGATGGACAAGTATATGATAACCGCGAGAAAACCAAGAAAGTAATAGTTGCCATAGAAGGAGAAGAAGAAAAATGCACATACATAGGGCATGATTTGACAACTGAAGAAGAAGAAGAGCTAGTTGCCCTATTACGCGAATATAGAGATGTTTTTGCGTGGAGTTACAAAGATCTAAAAGGAGTAGACCCAGATATATGTTCTCATAGAATCCCTATGACTCCAGATGCAAAACCTACGAAACAGAAACCATACACGTACAATGATAACTACACTGCGAAGATTAAAGAGGAGATAGATCGGCTGATAGAAGCAGGATTCATTTACGAAATTGAGCATACCGAATGGCTATCCCCCATTGTGGTTGTGCCCAAGAAGAATGGAAAATTGCGTGTGTGTATTAACCTTAAAAAAGTTAATGCCGCAACGATTAGAGATAGTTATCCTCTTCCTATCACGGAACACTTATTGGAAAGAGTTGCGGGCAAGGAAGTTTACAGCTTTCTTGATGGCTTTTCAGGTTATAATCAAGTAGCCATCGCTCCAGAAGATCAGCACAAGACGGCTTTTGCCACTGAATGGGGCATATTTGCATTTCGTGTAATGCCATTTGGCTTAACAAATGCACCCGCCACTTTCCAGCAACTCATGTGTCATGTTTTTAAGGAATTTTTACGCAAGAGCTTGGAAGTTTATGTCGATGACATATGTGCTCATTCAAGTGTAAGACAGACGCATATCCCAGAGTTAAGGCAAATATTTGACAAATGTCGAGAATATCAGGTTTGTTTGAACCCAGAAAAATGCGTTTTCATGGTCAGACAAGGAAAAATTCTAGGACACATTGTGTCAAAAAATGGAATCTCTACGGATGAAGAAAAGGTGAAGGTAATTGCAGAATTACCTAGACCAACTAATGTGAAGGAGGTACAGGCATTTATGGGCCATTGTGGTTATTATAGGAGATTCATACACATGTATGCAATCATAGCCAAGCCATTGTACTCTCTTTTAACCAATTTTGAATGGACAGAAGAATGTGAGAATTCATTCAACGAACTTAAACGACGCTTGTGCTCAGCACCGATTTTGACTACCCCAGATTGGAGTAAGCCATTCCATGTACATGTGGATGCATCCAATTATGCCATAGGATGTGTGCTAGCACAACCCACGAGTGAAGGTAACATAGATCTCCCCATAGCTTACGCGAGCAGACAATTGAACGCAGCAGAAAGGAATTACACCACTACGGAACGAGAGGGATTAGGGATGATCTACGTGGTAAAGAAGTTTAGGCACTACTTGTTGGCCAACAAATTCAAGTTCTTTACAGATCATCAAGCCCTATTGTACTTAGTCAACAAACCATGTAACACAGGACGACTGATACGTTGGTTTCTATTACTCATGGAGTATGATTTTGAAGTAGTAGTCAGGAAAGGAAAGACACATCTTAGAGCTGACCACCTTTCAAGATTAACATCAGGAGAAGCTCCTCAAGGAGTAGCGGATGAATTACCAGATGCATACTTGTTTAACCTTGAGATATCACCAGAATGGGCTAAGCCTATAGTCCCTATTCTCACATATGGACCCAAGAACCCTAGGATAAAGATCAAAGAAGGAGAGATTACCAAGTCTCAGAGATACCAAATCTTAGCAGGAAGCATATATAAACAGGATAATCAAAAGATTCTTGCTTGTTGTGTAGATGAATCAGAACATGCGAATTGGTTGCAATTAGCACACATAGGTGCATTAAAGCAACATCATTCAAAACATCGAACACTACAGACTCTGCATAGATTAGGAGTATATTGGCCTACGATGGAAGCAGATGTCTACAAGTTGTGTAAAGAATGCCATGTTTGTTGTGAAAGACCACCAGTAGAGCATGCTACATTATATCATGTGTCTCTCACACCAGACTGGAGTGAACCCTTAGTGACATACTTGAGGACGAACACATTCCCCCAAGGCATGACTTTAGCTCGACAACGTAGTCTAGAGCAGGAAGCTCAAGACTATTCACTTATTGGCGATAATTTATACAAAAGAGGACGAGATGGATATCTAAGACAATGTGTTCATGAAAGTGATTATCTGAGCATACTAGAGACTGCACACCAAGGTGTTGCAGGAGGTCATTTTGGACCCGATAGGATAGTCAAAGCCATCCTCTTTGCAGGATTATGGTGGCCCACTCTTCACATGGATGCTCATACCTACGTAAAGAGATGTGATGTGTGCCAAAGAACTCAGTTTCCTACGCGCAGAGATGAAATGCCATTGAAACCCATGATGGGCGGACGTGCATTTTCTAAGTGGGGTATAGACTTTGTAGGACCCATTAACCCCCCTGCTAAAGGTACTCATGCGGAATACATTATTGTTGCCACATATTATCTTACGAAATGGGTAGAGGCAAAAGCCACGAAGAAGAATGATGCACACACAACTGCAAAATTCTTATTTGAAAATGTCTTTACAACATATGGACTGCCTATAGAGTTAGTGAGCGATCGAGGCACTCACTTTCTAAACCAAGTCATTGAATATTTGTTACAAGATTTTATGGTGATTCACAAGAAATCGGCACCATATCATCCTCAGGCCAATGGTCAGGCTGAAAGCACTAATAAGATCCTTTGTAACGTACTGACGAAACTCGTGAACAACAAACGTTCAGATTGGGACAAACAGTTACACCACGCTGTTTGGGCATATCGAGTGGCCTACAAGACCGTACTCAATGCAACTCCCTTTCAGATGGTTTTTGGTCAGAATGCTGTGCTTCCTTTGGACTTCTTGATACCGACCCTTAAGGTTGCATAAGAACATCAGTGGACCGGCCATGAATTATCAGCGAGAATAATGGACTTGGAACGATTAGGAGAAACCAGGCTAAAGGCAGCAGCAAGAATATATGCAGCGAAGAAGCGACAGAAAGCGTATTTTGATGCACATGTGAAAGATAAAGGCTTAAAAGAAGGAGATTTAGTTCTAGTATATACTCTGAAACAGCACGCACGGAAGTTAGAAAAGCGAGGTTATGGACCTATGATCATTAACAGACTCTCAACAAGTGGAGCAGTACAGTTAGCCACTTTAGAAGGAGATATAATGCCTAATTACATTAGTGGCTGTAGAGTCAAGGTATATCAGGAACCTCTTACTGAGGATATGCTTAGACGACTCACGTTGGCAAAGAAGCGTAAGGAGGAAGAAAATAGAATACGAGTGGAAGCTCAGGCAGAAGCAGTAGAACGCATTAAGCGCATGAAGCTAAGAAGACAAGGACTAGGGAGAGAACATTATAACCATCTGGAAACTACACCCAGATGTCCCATGGCCATGTGTGAGGTAAAGTCACAAACTCATCCTAGCATAGTGGACAGGAGACCATTCATTACAGTCAGGTTAGAGCACGGTAACCCTTGCCAAGAGCTCAGGGCTTTAATTGATTCAGGTGCTGCGACTAGTGCGATTAGATGGTCCCACTATAAGGATTCAGGAATAGAAATGCGGCCAATTGAGGCATACCTCATAGGGCTAGGAGGCATGGAAACCCCTTGCATGGGTGAGGTGGACCTTCCTATCCTCATTAAGGATGTGACCATGACAGCGAAGCTACTAGTGTGCCATGATGACGACCTGATAGAACCCTTAATCCTTGGCCAAGATTGGCTATACGATCACTCAGTGGACCTAAATCTTAGACAAGGCTCCTTACAGATTGGAACCTTAGAACAGAAGCGAGTGATACCGCTTGACTTCCCTAATGGCATTCCGACTGAGGTTTGTAACCCTAGACCCCATGAAATACATGCGATGGAAGACCGGAAGATCTTGAGTCAGATCAATCACATTACGTCTACACCAACCCACTCGGGCTTGGCTATGGACAGTTGTCTATCAGAAAGACGACAGGAGATCTTCCCTGGGACTTCCTGCAAACTAGAGAGGGCAGCTACTGTTGGAAGTAGCCAGAGGCACAGACGCCACGGAAGCATGTAAAGACAGAGCAGGGAGCCAGTCGGATCAATTTTCCAAACAAATATGTTTCTTATTAATTCTTCAAACACTCAACAGTGATTATTATCACTAATTGTAACATATGTATCATAGAAAACCCCATTCTGTAATCCATAGCTCCATTTTGTGCAAGCCGAGGAGTCCTCGAGCTTGAGGAGCTTAGGTAGAATGCGCGTACCAATTTTCGTTATTTTTAGACATCGTTTACCCTTCCAAATAGCCTCTAGGACCTATTTTTTAACTATGCCGGTCACTAGATGTGAAACCGGTCAAAACTAGTCTAGAAACTATAAAAAGAGCTAGAGAGCTCATTTTTGAGGTTGGTTCATTTTGGTTAGTGTGAGCATAGAGCTAGTTTGAGCTTGTAAGAGTGTCCTTGAGTAATAGAGTTGATTTCTCACCTTCCATTGTGTCTTGCTTGTCTCTTCATTGTGTGTGTGTATGTGTGTGTGCATCTTTGTGCTTCTCACCTTCACTCTCACATCATCTCACGTTCACGATCTTCATATCACTCCTACCTCTTCCACGGATTGACATTAAGGAGGTGAAGCTTCTTAACGTGGTTCTCACCATTGTGCTAGAGCAACACCAAATTTGGCGCCGTTGCCGGGGATCGAGTCTAGGACGAATGTGTGATGGTAAGAGTATAGCAAGAAGTGGCGTTGGAAGGTAAAAATTTCAGTTTTTGTTATTGTTTTTACTTAGTTTTTAGTGTTTTTTACCTCCCCCACACTCCATCTTCATCATCGCATCATCATCTTCATCTCCAAAAAAATCAGAAAATTCACCATATCCACCCCTTCTCCTCATTTCCCCTCATTTGTGCATGCGAGAGAGTGAGAGAGAGTGTTTGTGCTTGTGTGTGCTTGCATTTTCTTGAGTTTTCTTGCAGGTACAGAGCTTCAGAGCATCAGGAGAGCTTCCAAAAGGTAAAACATGTACTTTCTGTCAGAAATTTCCGAGTAGGGCGGACCATCGCGATGGTCTGCAACTTTCGGATTTTGAGGTAGGCGACCACACCACGAGGTAGGCGAGCCCTGCGCATACACGGAACCATTCTTGCAATTCAAAAATTCGTTGTTTGGTGGACCATCGCGATTGGCTCGGACCATCGCGATTGTGTCGCACCATCGCGATTGGCTCACGCCATCGCGACGGCTCGGCCGGACCATCGCGACGGTTCACTTTTCGGACCATCGCGACGGTTCACTTGAGCCATCGCGACGGTCCACTTGGACCATCGCGATTGTTCATTTGACCCCGGACCATCGCGATTGGCTCACGCCATCGCCACGACAGTGCCACGTGTGACGATAGACCATCGCGACGGTTCATTTTTTGGACCATCGCGACACTTCGAAAATTCGGACCATCGCGATTGGCTCAAGCCATCGCATCGCGGACCATCGCGACGGTTCACCTCGGACCATCGCGATTGTTCCCCGTTGACCGTTGACCCGCGCCATCGCGATTGTCCGCTTGATCGAGCCATCGCGACGGTTCAACCTTACACCATCGCGACGGTTCACCTTTGACCGTTGACCGCGCCATCGCGACGGTTCATTTTCCGGACCATCGCGACGGTCCATTTCCACGCCATCGCGATTGTTCACTTCGGGCCATCGCGACGGTTCGACCTCACGCCATCGCGATTGTCCGCCTGTTCACGCCATCGCGACGGTTCATTTTCCGGACCATCGCGACGGTCCATTTCCACGCCATCGCGATCGTTCACTTCGGGCCATCGCGACGGTTCGCTCGGACCATCGCGACGGTCCCAGACCATCGCGATTGTGCACCCCCATCGCAAATTTTGGACTTCAATTTTTGACCAATTTTGAGGGTATTTTTGAGAAATTTTTGGACCATTAGACTCATAGGAGACCCCTTAGCTCATATTGGAAGGAAAACCTGATTGTCAGTTTTTACCCCCCAGGGCCTGAGCGCTCATAACTTTTTCATCCGAAGTCCGTTTTTTGAGCTTAATAGCTCATTAGAAAGCTCTTGACGAGTACTACGTGACCTCAACTGTTTTTTTCTTAAAGGATATGTCTATTTTTAGATAAGCTATTTTGAGGTTGACCTAGTTTGGAACTAGGAAGCCAGGGGGCACATATTGAAAATTTGGGCAAAAAAAAGGGAAGGACTTAAATGGTGTATATACTCAAGTATTTGATCATCCTGTGAATTGGTCTAACATTGGAATTTTCCAGGTCTAGCGAAGGCAATCAAGGGCAAGCAAGCAAGGCAGTGAAGACAGTAGAGCTTGGGAAGCGCGGCTTCTTGGGCAACAGGGCATCAGAGCAACAGAAAAGTCGACTCGAGGTTGGAAGATTACTCAACCCCCTCAGTCAATTTTTTGCTTAGGTTAAACGTTAGCATTGTGGATTTAAAACGATAGGAACGCCTCAAGTTCAAGATACATAATTTTTTCAAGTCCAAGACCAAAGGTGTGTGTGACGCGAAAACCCTAAAGGAAAGAACCTAAGTCTGACGGAACGAGAACTCAAAATTATAACGGAAAGTCGAATTCCTGACGCATACATTAAGACAAGAACTTAACGACCTTTAAAAAAGAAACAAAAAGAATAACAAAGAATCAGAGACGATCTAAGTGTGTAATTAAGTGAGCAAGGGAAAAAATTAATGAACCTTAGATCAGGCAAGCATATAGGCAAGTCAGACCGACGAAGCCTTAGATCATCAGAGGCAAGTGTAAGAACTACTGCTCGATCGTGGGCTCAGCAATTGAATAGTAATTATCCCTACGAGAGCTCAGACACTAGCGAATCAGAAATGGCATTTAGCACAGAAAGACCAGAAGTAGGGTCAAATGTAGCATACTTAGAAAAACCAGAAGGACCCTACAGAACGCAATTAGTGTTTCTCCGAACCAACCGATTAGGTGCACGCATCTATGAGGATGGTTTGCGAAGGCAAGTGGTGCAACTGCACAACCCTGATCAACCCATTGGATTGGAGAGACCAGTGGTGAAATTTGAGAGAGACGCTTACATAGACAAAGAAGGAACCATGTACGTCCTAAGTACGCAGCCAAATGATACTAATGAGTTTGGCACAATTCAATTAGAGACGGAAGCGAAAGTTCAAGGAAAAGAACCGTTAGAAGAACCTAGAACACCTAGAGGGAAATCTGTACTAACAAGAGTACTAATCCCAGAATGGATCCCTCAGGACAACAGAAGCATAGAGTTGTTTGTAAATAAAGAGACAGATGAAGCCTTTTGGAGGTACAGAAAAGAACACCCTAGTGAGGTAGGTATCATCACAATCTATGAGTTCAAGGACCCGGATACACCTGGAAAGGTTGTATACCTGGACGAAACTTCAGAAAGAGTCTTTGTGGTTCCTGACCACGCTAGAAACACATACACATGGAGAGGTGAATTGGTATTCCCTCCATCCAGAACTAACATGAATACAAGTCAACAAGGGGCTGGAACATCTTCAGCCTTTGGAAACCAAAGAGAAAAGAATAAAGAAAGACCAGAAGTAAGCTTCACTCACCCCGTAGGGAGAGATAGAACAACCACGGATAGACCAAGAGATCATGGAATACCAGGTGGTAGAGATGATTTTCCTCTACCTAGACCACGTGAACACGCAAGAGTATTGAGACCCACACAATTAGTGAAATCCATGAAGAATTATTTTGATGGGACAGGAGATCCCTATGACCATGTCGCAGAATTCAAGCAAGTACTAAGAGCAGAACAAGTTGAAGACATGTTCACGCAATACAACGCATTTGGGCTAACTTTAAAGAATACCGCGTTAACTTGGTTCCAACCTTTGCAACAAAGGCAATTTAGAGACATCCATCACTTTTTAGAGTCATTCATCACCGAATTCTCTAAAAGTGGGATTAGAGATGACACGTCTTCGTTGATTCATAGCTTTAAACAAACCCCTCAGGAAACAGTTAGACTGGCAGGACGTAGGTTTAGACAATATGTTGAACGATGTCCAATGCAAGAGTTACCCTCACAAGCTAAGCAAGTGTCATTGTTTTTAGATGGCTTGTTGAGCTCTAAACTACGCTCCTACGTGTACCTAAAAGAACCCAGAACGCTAGAGGAGTGTGTGAGAATATGTATAGACATCGAGGACAACCTAGGAGATGAATTGGAACTCTCAAAGGTTTATAAGGACTCGGATTGTTCTTCTCTAGCATCCACAAAATTGTCTAGCTCAATAGAAGATCTAGCAGAAAAAGTGGCCCAGAAACTAGGAGTTTCTAGTAAACCTAGGGTGCTAGCAAACAAGCGTTGTTACACCTGTGGCGGTGATCATATGGCAAACGTGTGTCCAAACGCACCACAACCACAAGCCAACCCTAGTGGCCAATACTGTACAATTGAGAGAAGATACACGAATCATACGGCTCAGGACTGCCCATACAACAAACAAACCGTGAGACAGAACTATCCGCAAGCATACCAGCAGCTAGGTAGGTATCAAGGCCAATACAATGCTCAGCCTTATTACTATAGGCCTCCTCAGAACTACCCATACCAGGCTCAACAGAGACCTCCACCTGTCTTAGCTCAGCAGCCACCCCCACCAGCGAATGTCATCTCAGTCAAATACGCTGCTGCAGAAGAGAACCTAAGTAGGGCTTTAGTGCCTTCGTCACCCTTGATCACAGAGAGTGACCCACACTCAAACAGTTTTGACTCTACGCATGTCGATAGTCCACCCGCATATTACACAGAGTCACCAGAACACGTGGAGACATATCATTATGATAGTCCACCAATGGAACCTAGTTGGGAGCCAGACTATGCTAATGTGATGTACGCAAACCCAAACCCACGGCCCCAATTGAGACAACAGAGACCACAGGGCCCTAGAGGACCATGCTTTAGGTGCCAAGGAGATCACTTCATAAAGGATTGTCCACATCCCCCAATAGCAAGGCAATCACAGTACTATAACATCCAAGGCTTTTGTGCCGATTGTGGCAAAGAGCACATAATCAAAGATTGTCCTAAGAACCCAGTTAACCCTCCGAATGTGACACCGATCAACGTGATAGGTATTGTAAATAATGCAGATGGATCCAACCCTACATACGTGCCTATCCAAGCTATAACAAGAGCCCAGGCGCTCTTACAGAACCAAAAGCTTAATCAAGAGAAAGTAGCCGAAACCAGTGAAGTTGCAGAATCTAGCTGTAAAAAGACAAAATCTTGGAAAGACTCCAGAGAGAGAATCAAGAGAAAATGGAGTAAAAAGATAACTGAGTTGGAAGGAAGTTTAAAGGAATCTAGAGCCAAAATTCAAGAATTGACCTCACAGGATTTGAATCAAGAGAATCCAGCTCAGAAGTCAGGATCAGTTTTAGCGGAACCCATACCAGAGAATCTAGACATGATGTTTCGTGCATATGAGGCTAGATTAAAAGAGGGACCTCAAGTAGCTGAAATGAGTAAGAACTACCCTCGAGCTGATTTGGAAATTGAGAGAACTAAACTTTGCATGAAGATGGTAGAATTAGCACAAGCTCTGTTCGAAGCCTCTAGATATCTTAATTGGAATAACATGGCAAAACCTGAATTACATTTTCAAGGACTAATGGAGAGGCTAGAATATTTGATCGAGAGCAAAGAGAAAAAGGATCAGCATAGGAACCCTATTGTCCCAGAGACACAGGAAAGGAATGCACCATCCCTGTCTCAAGTACCCAGTTTAGAAAGTCAAGACAATTTGTCTTCCATACATAGGTACTCACATGAATTTTTGAGAGAAATCCAAGAAGAGAAGTGGAGAAAGGAACAAGGAACTCATCCTCCTATTCAAGAAATAAATGATTTGCAGGAGCAATTTCCCCAAGACATTCCCTCTATACATGATGATGTAGAGGAAGAACAACTGAGTGAACACACAGGCTTTAAATCTAATTCTTTACAAGAATTACCTCAGTTCACAGGACCTTGGGAAGCAAAGTCTATTAGTATGAGAGCACCCACGATAATAGTGAGGAATGAAGAATCAGTAATCCCTAGAAACACGGAAGTGATCAAGAACACTAAGGTACAGTGTAACCTCACTCTAGAGGAGTTGTTAAAGGTAAAACCAGAATTGTGGAAGCATGTAGCAAATCAATTCCCCGAGCTTACCACACCCTCTCAGATAGGATCACATAAGAAGGTACCAGAGATACCCGTAGAAAAGATCGGAGATGTAAGTGAAGGAGAGGAAGGTAACACTTATCTTCCAATAACCCATCAGGGCTACACCACGAAAGCCATCTTAGATTCAGGAGCCGGAGTAGCCATCGCTACCACCGCTTTATGGAAACGTTGGGGTAAGCCAGCATTAAAACCCACCAGGATGAAGCTACAAATGGCTGATGGACACATAGAAAAACCATTAGGCTTACTAGAAGGAATATCTCTCACCACTTGTGGTGTAGAATTTGAGCATACCTTTGCCATTTGCGATTTTGCAAAAAACCATGCTTATGAAATGATATTGGGACGACCCTTCATGCGTCAGTTGCAAATTGTACAAGATTGGGGAACTAATTCTTTGTACTTGCAACATTTAGGAGTGACCACTAAAGTCAATCTTAAAGACTATTCACATAGAGATGTACCCCCAATACAATGGAAGACCATCCATAAGACACCAGTAGAGACGGAATCCGTGCACTCATTAGAATCAGATCCTTCTTGGTTGCATGAGGATACCCATTTATGGATGTGTAAAGTAGCCAAACAAGAGGAAGAACGATTAGAAGCAAGGACCTTAGGTGCAGAACAAAATCCACGAACCCTTCAAGATCCAGCCTATGCACCTGTAGTATTCCCTGACGAAGAGTTTGAACCCCATGGTTGGGCAGAAATCCTAGCAACCATGGATGTAGCCATCAATGAAGAACAATGGACTCCCCACTGTGACGAGGATGGCTATGACATTTCAGTTTTCACGATAGAGCCAATCATGTGCGATGCAATTTTAGAAGAGTGTGAACCGAACACTGATGCATTTGAGGATGCAAGCGATTTTGATTTAGAATCAATTATCATGGATTCACCCTTTGCATCAGAGGAAGAATATTTTTTCGAAGTAGAGACTCACACTCAGAGACACGAGGAAGTTATGAATGACGTGAGAATAGCCACTCAAGTGACTAATAAAAGTGAAGGCAAGAAAAGAAAGAAGAAAGAAACCATGTCAGAAAAAGAAGAATCTTTATTTGAAGTACCAGAGAATTTCAAGAAATATGAAATTGAAGATAGAAGAATCATGGTACGAATGCCTAATAGGAAGGCGAATGACGGACAAGTATATGATAACCGAGAGAAAACCAAGAAAATAATAGTAGCCATAGAAGAAGAAGAAGAAAAATGCACATACATAGGGCATGATTTGACGACCGAAGAAGAAGAAGAGTTAGTTGCCCTATTGCGTGAATATAGAGATGTGTTCGCTTGGAGTTACAAAGATTTGAAAGGAGTAGATCCAGATATATGCTCTCATAGAATCCCTATGACTCCAGATGCAAAACCTACGAAACAGAAACCATACACGTACAATGATAACTACGCTGCGAAGATTAAAGAGGAGATAGATCGCTTGATAGAAGCAGGATTCATTTACGAAATTGAGCATACCGAATGGGTATCCCCCATTGTGGTAGTGCCCAAGAAGAATGGAAAATTGCGTGTGTGTATTAACCTTAAAAAAGTTAATGCCGCAACGATTAGAGATAGTTATCCTCTTCCTATCACGGAACACTTATTGGAAAGAGTTGCGGGCAAGGAAGTTTACAGCTTTCTTGATGGATTTTCAGGTTATAATCAAGTAGCCATTGCTCCAGAAGACCAACACAAGACGGCTTTTGCCACTGAATGGGGCATATTTGCATTTCGTGTGATGCCATTTGGCTTAACAAATGCACCCGCCACTTTCCAGCGACTCATGTGTCATGTTTTTAAGGAATTCTTACGCAAGAGCTTGGAAGTTTATGTCGATGACATATGTGCTCATTCTAATGTAAGACAGACACATATCCCAGAGTTAAGGCAAATATTTGACAAATGTCGAGAATATCAGGTTTGTTTGAACCCAGAAAAGTGCGTTTTCATGGTCAGGCAAGGCAAAATTCTAGGACACATTGTGTCAAAAAATGGGATCTCTACGGATGAAGAAAAGGTGAAGGTAATTGCAGAATTACCTAGACCAACTAATGTGAAAGAGGTACAGGCATTTATGGGCCATTGCGGATATTATAGGAGATTCATACACATGTATGCAATCATAGCCAAACCATTGTACTCTCTTTTAACCAATTTTGACTGGACAGAGGAATGTGAGAATTCATTCAATGAACTTAAACGACGTTTGTGCTCAGCACCTATATTGACTACCCCAGATTGGAATAAGCCATTCCATGTACATGTGGATGCATCCAATTATGCCATAGGATGTGTGTTAGCACAACCCACGAATGAAGGTAACATAGATCTCCCCATAGCTTACGCGAGCAGACAATTAAACGCAGCAGAAAGGAATTACACCACCACTGAACGAGAAGGATTAGGGATGATCTACGCAGTAAAGAAATTCAGGCACTACTTGTTGGCCAACAAATTCAAGTTTTTTACCGATCATCAAGCCCTATTGTACTTAGTTAACAAACCATGTAACACGGGACGACTGATACGTTGGTTTCTATTACTCATGGAGTATGATTTTGAAGTAGTAGTCAGGAAAGGAAAGACACATCTTAGAGCTGACCACCTTTCAAGATTAACATCAGGAGAAGCTCCTCAAGGAGTAATGGATGATCTACCAGATGCATATTTGTTTAATCTTGAGATAGCACCAGAATGGGCTAAGTCTATAGTCCCTATTCTTACATACGGACCCAAGAACCCTAGGATAAAGATCAAAGAAGGAGAGATTACCAAGTCTCAGAGATACCAAATCTTAGCAGGAAGCATATATAAACAGGATAATCAAAAGATTCTTGCTTGTTGTGTAGATGAATCAGAACACGCGAATTGGTTGCAATTAGCACACATAGGTGCATTAAAGCAACATCATTCAAAACATCGAACATTACAGACTCTGCAGAGACTAGGAGTATATTGGCCTTCAATGGAAGCAGATGTCTACAAGTTGTGTAAAGAGTGCCACGTTTGTTGTGAAAGACCACCAGTAGAGCATGCTACATTATATCATGTGTCTCTCACACCAGACTGGAGTGAACCTTTAGTGACATACTTGAGGACGAACACATTCCCTCAAGGCATGACTTTAGCTCGACAACGTAGTCTGGAGCAGGAAGCTCACGACTATTCTCTTATCGGCGATAACCTATACAAAAGAGGACGAGATGGATATCTAAGACAATGTGTTCATGAGAGCGATTATCTGAGCATACTAGAGACTGCACACCAAGGTGTTGCAGGAGGTCATTTTGGACCCGATAGGATAATCAAAGCCATCCTCTTTGCAGGATTATGGTGGCCCACTCTTCACATGGATGCTCATACCTATGTAAAGAGATGTGACGTGTGCCAAAGAACTCGGTTTCCGACTCGCAGAGATGAAATGCCATTGAAACCCATGATGGGCGGACGTGCATTTTCAAAGTGGGGTATAGACTTTGTAGGACCCATTAACCCCCCTGCAAAAGGTACACATGCGGAATATATTATTGTTGCCACGGATTATCTTACGAAATGGGTAGAGGCAAAAGCCACGAAAAAGAATGATGCACACACAACTGCAAAATTCTTATTTGAAAATGTCTTTACACGATATGGATTGCCTATAGAGTTAGTGAGCGATCGAGGAACTCACTTTCTAAACCAAGTCATTGAATATTTGTTACAGGATTTTATGGTGATTCACAAGAAATCCGCACCATATCATCCTCAGGCCAATGGTCAGGCTGAAAGCACTAACAAGATACTTTGTAACGTACTGACGAAACTAGTGAACAACAAACGTTCAGATTGGGACAAACAGTTACACCACGCTGTTTGGGCATATCGAGTAGCCTACAAGACCGTACTCAATGCAACTCCCTTTCAGATGGTTTTTGGTCAGAATGCTGTGCTTCCTTTGGACTTCTTGATACCGACCCTTAAGGTTGCGCAAGAACATCAGTGGACCGGCCATGAATTATCAGCGAGAATAATGGACTTGGAACGATTAGGTGAAACCAGGCTAAAGGCAGCAGCAGGCATCTATGCAGCGAAGAAGCGACAGAAAGCGTATTTTGATGCACATGTGAAAGATAAAGGCCTAAAAGAAGGAGATTTAGTTCTAGTATATACGCTGAAACAGCACGCACGTAAGTTAGAAAAGCGAGGTTATGGACCTATGATCATTAACAGACTCTCGACAAGTGGAGCAGTATAGTTAGCCACCTTAGAAGGAGATATAATGCCTAATTATATTAGTGGCTGTAGAGTCAGGTTATATCAAGAACCTCTTACTGAGGATATGCTTAGACGACTCACGTTGGCAAAGAAGCGTAAGGAGAAAGAAAATAGAATACGAGCGGAAGCTCAGGCAGAAGCAATAGAACGCATTAAGCGCATGAAGCTAAGAAGACAAGGACTAGGGAGAGAACATTATAACTATCTGGAAACAACACCCAGATATCCCATGGCCATGTGTCAAGTAAAGTCAACCACTCATCCTAGTATAGTGGACAGGAGACCATTCATTACAGTTAGGCTAGAGTACGGCAACCATTGCCAAGAGTTCAGGGCTTTAATTGACTCAGGTGCTGCGACTAGTGCGATTAGATGGTCCCACTATAAGGATTCAGGAATAGAAATGCGGCCAATTGAGGCATACCTCATAGGGCTAGGAGGCATGGAAACCCCTTGCATGGGTGAGGTGGACCTTCCTATCCTCATAAAAGGTGTGACCATGACGGCAAAGCTACTAGTGTGCCATGATGACGACCTGATAGAACCCCTAATCCTTGGCCAAGATTGGCTATACGATCACTCGGTGGACCTAAATCTTAGACAAGGCTCCTTACAGATTGGAACCTTAGAACAGAGGCGAGTGATACCGCTTGACTTCCCTAACGGCATTCCGCCTGACGGTTGTGACCCTAGACCCTATGAAACGCATGCGACGGAAGACCGGAAGATCTTTAATCAGCTCAGTCACGTTACGTCTACACCAACACCCTCGGGCTTGGCTATGGACAGTTGTAAATCAGAAGGACAACAGGAGATCTTCCCTGGGACTTCCTGCAAACTAGAAGGGGCAGCTACCCAACCGCTTGGGCAGATGGACACAATCAGCGGTCAGGTGGGTTGCATCAGCGGCCAAATGAGCACGACACCCTGCGGTGCTCATCCTTCCAAACTTGTTGCGGACTGGCCTAGATTAAAGTTAAATAAGGCATCACTTCCTAATGGGCAGGTCACGCAAGTGTTGGATCTCCCTTCTTTTCCAAAGCAGAGCGTCCAATGGACCTCTCCAACCCAACCACTAAGGAGTCAACCACAACAGAGGAACCCAGACCGACTGCAGTATCGGAGGAAACAACAAGGAAGGCAGTTCAGGCCACCCAAAGGAAGCGGCACCAGAC
This sequence comes from Ceratopteris richardii, assembly GCA_020310875.1. Taxonomy (NCBI): domain Eukaryota; kingdom Viridiplantae; phylum Streptophyta; class Polypodiopsida; order Polypodiales; family Pteridaceae; genus Ceratopteris; species Ceratopteris richardii. The sequence continues at coordinate 136,315,820 of CM035427.1, read as the reverse complement.
AAATGTGGGTGCCAAAAGGACAAAAAGCACCAAAGAACTCCAGCGAAGCAGAAATCGATAACAAAAAGGCAGTACAGAAACAGAATCGATATCCACCATCCCCTCGACCTTCTTCTACAGGTCCGAGCATTCGACAAATTTGGATCGCCAAGAAATACCTTACCCATAGACCCACACCCACGCAGATTTGGGTACCCAAATCATGTATCATAGCTCAACCCTTAAGCCATGTAATATATACCCCTCACAAATCTTTCCATCCCTCAATACCACCACACCCGATACCACCCTTTGCCCCTCAGCAGAAACCCACCACCCACGCCAAGATCCTTAGGAAATGGATACCGAAACGTGTCCAACCGTCTTCCCCTAACCCCATGTCTGATAAAACTAACCCCCCGACTAACATACAAATTTGTACTAAATCACTAACCTTTAAAACTTGTATAAATTCACCCACCATCATCACACATCACTCGTAATCTCATATCATCAAGAAATGTATGCATGATCTGAAACGTATAGGTGTCTAGAGACCTGCACTAGTGCTGCAAGAAACATTGCATCCATCACATCACAGCACTTGGCTACACGGGTTACGCATCAGTTATGGAAAGGGATTGCGGTCTCACTTTATTGGGATCATAATTAATTTCCATGCTAATGTGTTAATCCTTTGTACCAGATCTTTCTCATTAGCGCATCAGTCACCATGCAAACCGACGAAGGAACATCAGGAGCAGGCCCCAGTGTAGCGGCTGTGCCCCTAAACGTGCTACGAGCAGAGTCCCACCCGACTGCTCCACCGCCGGAATTTCAGGGATTTCCAGGGCCCATGCCTATCGACAACCCACCCATGGGCTACACTGAAAAGATACACAGGAACTCTCACTGGTTTCAGGGCCTTGCAGGACCCCTTGCGGACGCGGACTTTATATTTGAATCGTCTTTGACATTTGATGACCGCACGTGGGGAAAATACCAGTTTTTCACCAGAGAGTTCGAAGCCCTACAGAGCACCCAGGATTTAACTCATGTTTGGGCCAGAGCAGGCTTCACAGAGTATTTCAGTGATCCTCTGCCCAAACCGGATTTTTACAGGTGCTATTACTTAATCACTACCCTACTGGCCTCAGAGAATAAGGACATCCCAGGGACCTTCATATTGCCTACTCTAGTGGATGATCCACCTTACAAAAGGTTTTACCTATCTAAGGATTTAATCAGAGCGGCCATCAAAATTCATGGCACCCACACACCCACAGATCGAGAGAGATTAATTCCAGAACCGATGAAACGTGGGGATGTCACGAAGTGGGAGGAGATTTCGGCAATTACACCTGAGCTGTCGAAGCCACTAAGGATATGCATGCAACATTTTGCATTTCCCGCTCAGGACAGATTTACCATGCCCCATAAACGAATCTGGTTCGGATTATATTTGGCATGTACGGGAGCTCAAACTGTTGATCTGGCAAGCTGGATCATAGATCAAATGTATCTGGCACAGCACAGATGGGAGCGCAAGAAAGTACTTAATGGATGTTGTGCACTCACTAGAATTGTGTATATGTGCTTAGCATATGACTTGCCCATCGAGCGTGCATTAACAGGAGAAGAACTGAAGGCATTCAAAGGCACAACGAAGAAAGCCAGGAAGCCCAGTCGAACACGGGCAGGTAAACGCATGAGAGGCACCATCCCTTGCCTTCAAGTGCCAGAGTCGCCGTCACCACAACCCTCTCCAGAGCGACCACAGACAGAAGCGGCTCCCACAGTACAACCTATTCGCATAAGGTTGTCCAGACCAGTGGTTACGGAGACCACCACTAGTACCGCTGCACCTCAGGCAGCTGCCACCACAGAACCCACCACCCCAACAGCAGAAGCTCCCACAACTATTGGTGCGGAAGCGTTTTCTTTCCCGATACCACATATGGAGACAGACCCTATAAACACAACATTTGATTTTGAGATGCCTGATGCATTCTCAAACGAATTCCAGTATTCAGATACACAGATGTTCTCCCAAGAATATGAACGCCCCAGCTACCCTACCACACCGCGAGATCTGCCACAGGGACAAGCTGTGTCGAGCTCTGAAGAAGAAAGAACCGAAACAGACAACGAGGAAGGCGACGATGAAGCCAGCCAGGGCTCACATGACGAACAGACAGATGGTCAAGGCCAACAGACTGACATACACGGCGACACCAGCACATATGAAGAAGAGACTTTCGAAGCCGCAGCGTACACGCTGGCTATAAAGAAATTATATCGTACCATGGAGAAAGTCTGGGCCCGAAAGAAGTTAACTGAAGAGGAGAGCCAGGCATTAATTGAACAGGAACTCATCTCCGGAGGATTCGAAGACGCATACATCAGAGGGTTCAGGGAGTTAGTCAAATCAGTAGGCTCCCATGAAGCACTCAGGTTTTTACAAAGAAAGCAACTACCACAGTTTGATCCCCGCCGAGTGCGACTACTTTCAAAACCCGGAGAGTACATTCGCGTACCAACAGGAGCTCAGTCTTCAGCACAAGTCAGGGAGGCGCGCCTCGTCCCCGAAAGTTCATCGACCGCAGAACCCATCCTTGTAGATTCCCCACCCGGTACCACCGTTGTACATACCACTACTATCTTCGAAATAACATCCACGCCCTCTACTCCTCTCTCACCTCATCTTTCACCAACCCATCCCGTATTCCCCGCACACCCACCCACTTCTCCCACATCCACACCAGTTCACGGCAACATAACCACCACCCTTGCCCCACCCATTCATGCCACCATACCCTTACCCAACCCTCCGCATCCATATGTTAACCCCTTCATCCCTTCATCCTTCCCATCCTTTCCCCCACCTTTAAGACACCCCTTCACCTTTCTAACCCCACTAACCTTCTCACCAGTTTCACCTCCTCAACCCACCATAACCCCTATTTCCCCTTTTCACCAAGCTGCTCCAGCCATCCCCCCTGTAAATTACTCTACGTTTGTAAATCCCGTCTTCACACCGACACAACCACCCACATTCACACCACTTTTCACAGTCACCGCACTTGACACGTCCACTGGCATGGACATATCACCATCCACCTCACCACCACCCACTCCACTCACAGCACCCTCATATTTAGGCACGTCACAATTTTCCACAATCACCACTGCATCCACCTTCCCAACCCCATTCCCCATCCCCACTGCATCTAATTCCACTGCATCTTCAATTAGCACTCCATTACTATTATCACCCGCCATAGACACCGCATTTCAACACATGTTCACATGCATGACACAAGTCCGCGATGAGTTTGCATCACTTGGCACCAACTATCAACAGCTGCAGAGAACGACGAATGAACTACAAACGCAGCTTAATTCGTTATCAATTGAGAATGCCTCACTGAACAACCGATACCAAGATTTACGAGAGGCCTATCACAAATTAGAACTAGAAAATGAGGCGAAAACCAAAGAGGCCACTGCGGATTTGGACAACCTCCTTCGAGCCCAAACCGTCCGCAATGCAACGCTCACTAGAAATATGGGCTTACTAAGAAGACACTTAGCCGCAGCAAAAGAGGAGAACCAGAGACTCCAAGAGCAGAATAGAGAGAATTTGGAAGCGGCTTTGGACCACCCAGACCAACCCTTAAGTCCTAGCAAATTCAAAGCAATCCCATCTGAATCGATGCGGATGTTGCTAGATGATCATGTGCGATTGCTCGAGGACTATGATCGAATGAACGAAGAGCATCAGAAGCTAAAAGAAGATCACAAGTTACTACAGCTCAGAGAACCGGCACCACAACAACTACCAGTGGCAGCAGAAGTACCAGAACCTGTGGACCCCTCTCCTGCACTCCTAGAGGAACTCAACGCACTACGGGCCTAGGTAACCACTCTCCAATCACGCATAGATGTATACGAAGCACCACCACGGCCTGATTCCCCACCGGAGATCCCAGCTGACGACGAGAACATAACCATTCCGGTGGAGGAAACATTTGAAGAAGCATACGAGCCCATACCCATCCCAGGCGGACGTGTCACGGCCGAAGGCCAGATGACCTATGAATTACCTACTCCCGCGTGGATGAAAACAGTTGAAGAACTCGGAACGACACACTCGGCCAGAGTAGAGGCACAACTACATGCCATGGCCATGATTGAAGAGAGGATTTTACAGTCACCATTCTTTGCTCAATTGGCCCCTCGACGGTACATATCTGGGCACGAGCTTCAATATAAACCGTACTTCATGTTAATGGCCGAATATCAGTCAGCCATAGAGAAAGAAACAGGCATGAAACCAACGCATGCCACTCAATTCGAACCGGAAGACTTGCCACCAAGGGCGCAGAGAGGTGAAATCCTTCAACCTGATTGGCGCAAAGACCTCCTCCAGAAGTACCCAGAAATGATGAGCACATGGGTGAAAGCGCCGCTGCACTTAAAATTTAACCCGTGCTGGGGACCAGTACCACGACGCCGCTCTTGGACTGCATTCGCTATTAAGGTACAAAACAATAAGCAGTGCCAAGACTGGGTGAACTATCCCTACTTCAAGCCACCAAGCGAGTTACCCACAGTAGGCTACATGATGGCGACGATCCGCCACTGGCTCCCTAGGTTAAAGCATATGGATGATATTGCCGCGCACATGACTGTCAAAATCTTTGACATGATGCAGATGATCTTTAAAGTCTTCCGACGCATCAAGGCTCCTCATGTAAACACCCCGGGCTTCGAGCATGGCAACTTTGATTTAGTCTATGATATGAGCACAACGCCATCGCTACGGGTGTGTTATGCCTGGCACTGCAGGATCAAATACCTACCGGCATGCTACAAGCAGACATTCGAAGAAATGTTCACCACCGGCTTTTGGGAGTACCATTCAGAGGTATTTATAAGCAGGCCCACACACTTATTGCAATTATTCGCCTGTGAACGAATGGTGTACTCCACACATTATCAGCTCCCACCACCAGACGAGCCGCAACCTATCAACTGGGAGAAACTCGAGGCTGATCTAGCCCGAGGCATTCGTATATCAGAGCACACCCTCGCTCAAGACCTCCTACAGAACTACATCCGGCAGACCTCACAACAAGGTTCTGTCAGGGACGACAGAAGCGAGAGGGAGGGGGGTGTTGGAAGTAGCCAGAGGCACAGACGCCACGGAAGCATGTAAAGACAGAGCAGGGAGCCAGTCGGATCAATTTTCCAAACAAATATGTTTCTTATTAATTCTTCAAACACTCAACAGTGATTATTATCACTAATTGTAACATATGTATCATAGAAAACCCCATTCTGTAATCCATAGCTCCATTTTGTGCAAGCCGAGGAGTCCTCGAGCTTGAGGAGCTTAGGTAGAATGCGCGTACCAATTTTCGTTATTTTTAGACATCGTTTACCCTTCCAAATAGCCTCTAGGACCTATTTTTTAACTATGCCGGTCACTAGATGTGAAACCGGTCAAAACTAGTCTAGAAACTATAAAAAGAGCTAGAGAGCTCATTTTTGAGGTTGGTTCATTTTGGTTAGTGTGAGCATAGAGCTAGTTTGAGCTTGTAAGAGTGTCCTTGAGTAATAGAGTTGATTTCTCACCTTCCATTGTGTCTTGCTTGTCTCTTCATTGTGTGTGTGTATGTGTGTGTGCATCTTTGTGCTTCTCACCTTCACTCTCACATCATCTCACGTTCACGATCTTCATATCACTCCTACCTCTTCCACGGATTGACATTAAGGAGGTGAAGCTTCTTAACGTGGTTCTCACCATTGTGCTAGAGCAACAGCTACCCAACCGCTAGGGCAGATGGACACAATCAGCGGTCAGGTGGGTTGCATCAATGGCCAAATGAGCACGACACCCTGCGATGCTCATCCTTCCAAACTTGTTGCGGACTGGCCTAGATTAAAGATGAAGAACGAATCACTTCCTAATGGGCAGGTCACGCAAGTGTTGGATCTCCCTTCTTTTCCAAAGCAGAGTGTCCAAAGGACCTCTCAAACCCAACCTCGAAGGAGTCAACCACGACGAAGGAACCCAGACCGACGACAGTATCAGAAGACACAACAAGGAAAGCAGTCTAGGCCACCCAAAGGAAGCGGCACCCGACAAATATGGGTGCCAAAAGGACAAAAAGCACCGAAGAACTCCAACCAAGCAGAGATCGACAAGAAAAAGGCAGGGCAGAAACAGAATCAGTATCCACCATCCCCTCTACCTTCTTCTACAGGTCCGGGCATTCGACAAATTTGGATCGCCAAGAAATATCTCACCCATAGACCCACACCCACGCAGATTTGGGTACCCAAACCATGTATCATAGCTCAACCTTTAAGCCATGTAATACATACCCCTCACAAATCTTTCCATCCCTCAATCCCACCACACCCAATACTACCTTTTGTACCTCAGCAGAAACCCACCACCCACTCAAGGACTCTTAGGAAATGGATACCGAAGCGTGTCCAACCGTCTTCCCCTAACCCAGTGTCTAACTACCCCCCGACTAACATAAAACCTTGTAATAAATCACTAACCTTTAAACCTTGTATAAATTCACACACCATAACCCCACATCATGCATAATAAAAGCTCATCAAGAAATATATGCATAATCTGACCATGTAGGTGTCTAGAGACCTGCATTAGCTCTGCAAAAAAGATCATTGCATCAATCACTTCACGACACTTGGCTACACGGGTTACACATCGGTTATGGAAAGGGATTGCGGTCTCGCTCTAATGGGATCATAATTAATTTCCATGCTAATGTGTTAATCTTTTGTAGCAGATCTTTCTCATTAGCGCCTCAATCATCATGCAAACCGACGAAGGACCATCAGAAGCAGGCCCCAGCGTAGCTGCAGTGCCCCTCAATGTTTTACGAGCAGAATCCCACCCGACTGCTCCACCACCAGAATTCCAAGGATTTCCAGGGCCCATGCCGATCGATAACCCACCTATGGGCTACACAGAAAAGATACACCGTAACTCTCACTGGTTTCAGGGACTTGCAGGACCCTTAGCGGACGCGGAGTTTATATTTGAATCTAATTTGACGTTTGATGACCGCACTTGGGGAAAATACCAATTTTTCTCCAGAGAGTTCGAAGGCCTACAGAACACTCAGGACTTGACTCATGTTTGGGCCAGAGCCGGCTTCACGGAGTATTTCAGTGATCCTCTGCCCAAACCTGACTTTTATAGGTGTTATTATTTAATCACTACTTTGCTGGCCTCAGAAAATAAGGATATCCCAGGAACTTTTATTTTGCCTTCTTTAGTGGATGATCCACCCTACAAAAGATTTTATCTTTCGAAGGATTTAATCAGAGCTGCCATCAAGATTCATGGAACCCACACGCCCACAGATCGAGAAAGATTAGTTCCAAACCCTATGAAACGTGGGGATGTCACTAAGTGGGAGGAGATCTCAGCAATTACACCTGAGCTGTCAAAGCCGCTACGGATATGCATGTAACATTTTGCCTTCCCCGCTCAGGACAGATTCACCATGCCACATAAAAGAATATGGTTTGGATTATACTTAGCCTGTATTGGACCTCAGACTGTCGATCTGGCGAGCTGGATCATTGATCAAATGTATTTGGCACAACACAGATGGGAACGAAAGAAAGTGCTTAATGGATGTTGTGCGCTGACAAGAATTGTTTATATGTGCTTGGCTTATGACTTGCCCATTGAACGTGCATTAACAGGAGAAGAGCTGAAGGCATTCAAAGGAACGACGAAGAAAGCCAGGAAACCCAGCAGAGCACGGACAGGTAAGCGCATGCGAGGCACCATTCCTTGCCTTCAAGTGCCAGAGTCACCATCACCACAACCCTCCCCAGAGCAATCACCGACAGAAGCCACCCCCACGGTACAACCTATTCGCATAAGGTTATCTAGACCAGTGGTAACAGAGGGCACTACTAGTACCGTTGCACCTCAGGCAGCTACAACCACATAACCCACCACCACGACAGCAGAAGCTCCCACCACTATTGGTGCGGAAGCCTTTTCTTTCCCAATACCACACATGGAGGCAGAACCAATAAACACAACATTCGATTTTGAAATGCCTGATGCATTCTCCAATGAGTTCCAGTTTTCAGAGGCACAAATGTTTTCTCAAGAATTTGAAAGGCCGAGTTACCCTACCACACCGCGGGATCAGCCACAGGGACAAGTGGTGTCGAGCTCTGATGACGAAAGAACAACATCTGATGACGATGAAGGTGACGATGAAGCCAGCCAGGGCACGCATGATTCCCAAGAACAAGAACAGACAGATGGCCAAGGCCAACAAACCGATGCGCACGGTGACACCAGCACGCATGAAGAGGAGACTTTCGAAGCAGCAGCTTACACGTTGGCAATCAAGAAGTTATATCGTACGATGGAGAAAGTCTGGGCACGGAAGAAATTGTCTGAAGAAGAGAGCCAAACCATAATCGAACAAGAACTCATCTCCGGAGGGTTTGAAGAAGTTTACATCAGAGGGTTCAGAGAACTGGTCAAATCCATTGGCCCGGTCGAAGCACTGAGATATTTACAAAGGAAGCCACTCCCCCAATATGACCCTCGCAGAGTTCGCCTGTTATCGAAGCCCGGTGAATATATTCGAGTTTCGGTAGGTCCTCAATCATCCCACCAGGCGCATGATGCACGCTTACGTCCGGAAAGATCCATCACCGAAGAAGCTATCCTAGTCGACTCCCCACCACATACTACCGCTGCACATACTACCACTATCCTTGAAATAACATCCACACCATCTACTCCTCTCTCACCTCATGTTTCACCAACCCATCCTGTATCCCCAGCACACCCACCTGCTCCTCCCACATCCACACCAGTCCAAGGCAACGTAGCCACAGTTTGCCCCGCCCGTTCATGCCACCATGCTCGCACCCACCCCACCTCGCCTACCTGTTAACCCCTTCATCCCTTCATCCTTCCCATCTTTTCCCCCACCTTTAAGATACCCTTTCACCTTTCTAACCACTAACCTTCTCACCAGTTTCACCTCCCCAACCCACTATAACCCCTATTTCCCCTTTTCACCAAGCTGCTCCAGCCATCCCCCCTGTAAATTACTCTACATTTGTAAATCCCGTCTTCACACCGACACAACCACCCACATACACACCACTTTTCACAGTCACCGCACTTGACACGTCCAGTGACATGGACATCTCACCACCCACCGCACCAGCACCCACTCCACTCGCAGCACCATCATATTTAGGTACGTCACAATTTTCCACGATCACCACTGCATCCACCTTCCCAACCCCATTCCCCATCCCCGCTGCATCTACTTCCACCGCATCCTCACTTAGCACTCCATTACTATTATCGCCAACCATAGACACTGCACTTCAACAAATGTTCACATGCATGACACAAGTACGAGATGAGTTTGCATCTCTTGGCAATCATTATCAACAGCTGCAGAGGACGACAAATGAATTACAGTCGCAACTTAATTCATTATCAATCGAGTATGCCTCTTTAAATACGCGATACCAAGAACTAAGAGAGGCATATCATAAGCTAGAGCTAGAAAGTGAAGAGAAAACAAAAGAAGCCACTGCTGATCTGGACAACCTGCTTCGAGCCCAAACAATTAGGAACGTGACGCTGACCAGGAATATGGGCTTACTCAGGAGGCACCTAGCCGCAACAAAAGAGGAGAACCAGAGACTCCAAGAGCAGAATAGAGAGAATTTGGAAGCGGCATTGGACCATCCAGAACAACCCTTAACTCCTAGCAGATTCAAGGCAATCCCATCCGAATCAATGCAGATGTTGCTAGAGGATCACGTGAGATTGCTAGAGGACTATGATCGAATGAACGAAGAGCATCAGAAGTTAAAAGAAGATCACCAGCTACTACAGCTCAGAGAACCGGCACCACAACAAGTACAAGTAGCAGCAGAAGTACCAGAACCTGTGGACCCCTCTCCTGACCTCATAGAGGAACTCAACGCATTAAGGGCCCAAGTAACCACACTCCAATCACGCATAGATGTATACGAAGCACCACCACGGCCTGACTCCCCACCGGAGATCCCAGCTGACGATGAGAACATAACCATTCCGGTGGAGGAAACGTTTGAAGAAGCATACGAGCCAATACCCATCCTAGGCGGACAAGTCACGGCGGAAGGCCAAATGACCTATGAACTTCCTACCCCGCGTGGATGAAAACGATTGAGGAAATTGGAACAACGCACTCAGCTAGAGTCGAGGCCCAGCTCCATGCTATGGCCATGATCGAAGAAAGAATTTTGCAATCTCCCTACTTTGCTCAATTGGCCCCACGCAGGTACATATCCGGGCATGAGCTTCAATACAAACCATACTTCATGCTAATGGCCGAATACCAGCTGGCCATAGAGAAGCGAACTGGCAAGAAGCCATCACATGCAACTCAATTTGAGCCTGAAGACTTGCCACTGGATGCACAACAAGGCACTATTTATCAACCAGATTGGCGTACACGTCTTTTACAGGAGTACCCTGAAATGATGAGCACATGGGTTAAGGCACCTTTACATTTAAAATACAATCCGTGTTGGGGACTAGTGCCACGACGCCGCTCCTGGACTGCCTTCGCTATCAAAGTACAAAACAATAAGCAGTGCCAAGACTGGCTGAACTACCCATATTTCAGGCCACCTACAGGACCACCGACAATTGGCTACATGATGGCAACGATTCGTCACTGGCTCCCTCGCTTGAGATATATGGACGATATAGCAGCGCATATGACTGTCAAGATATTTGACATGATGCAAATGATATTTAAAGTCTTCCGGCGAGTCAAAGCACCACATGTTAATACCCCGGGCTTTGAGCATGGCAACTTGGATCTCGCATATGACATGAGTACGACGCCATCGCTCCGGGTGTGTTATGCCTGGCATTGCAGAGTCAAATACTTACCGGCGTGCTACAAGCAGACATTCGAAGAGATGTTCACAACCGGCTTTTGGGAATACCACTCTGAAGTGTTCATCAGCAGGCCGACCCACTTATTGCAATTATTTGCCTGTGAACAGTTGGTGTATTCCACGCATTACAGACTCCCACCATCCGATGAACCACAACCAGTTAATTGGGAGAAACTCGAGGCAGACCTAGCCCGAGGCATTCGAGTATCTGAACACACCCTCGCTCACGACCTCCTACAAAACTACATCCGGCAGACCGCACAACAAGGTTCTGTCAGGGACGACAGAAGCGAGAGGGAGGGGGGTGTTGGAAGCAGTCAGAGGCACAGACGACGTGGAAGCATGTAAAGACGGAGCAGGGAGCCAGTCGGATCATTTTTTCAAACAAATATGTTTTTATTACCTCTTCAAACATCCAATAGTGATTTTCATCACTCTTGTAACATATGTAATATAGACAAAATCCCATTTTCTAATTCATAGCTCCATTTTGTGCAAGCCGAGGAGTCCTCGAGTTTGAGGAGCTTAGGTAGAATGCGCGTACCAATTTTCGTTATTTTTAGACATCGTTTACCCTTCCAAATAGCCTCTAGGACCTATTTTTTAACTATGCCGGTCACTAGATGTGAAACCGGTCAAAACTAGTCTAGAAACTATAAAAAGAGCTAGAGAGCTCATTTTTGAGGTTGGTTCATGTTGGTTCATGTTGGTTCATGTTGGCTAGTGTGAGCTTAGAGCTAGTTGGAGCTTGTAATAGTGTTCTTGAGTAATAGAGCTAATTTCCCACCTTCCATTGTGTCTTGCTTGTCTCTTCGTAGTGTGTGTGCATGTGTGTGTGCATTTCTATGCTTCTCACCTTCACTTTCACTTCATCTCACATTCACGATCTTCATATCACTCCTATCTCTTCCGCGGATTGACATTAAGGAGGTGAAGCTTCTTAACGTGGTTCTCACCATTGTGCTAGAGCAACATGCGTGATAAGTGAGGTACATGGCGTACATTATGCATAGTAAATTTTGAACCATCAATGAACTGCACAACCACATCTCCAATCCCCACAATATCACACTGGTAAGAGTCACCAAGTCTCACGGTACCAAGAGACTTTGCTGCATAATTAGAGAACCATTCTCTATGTGATGTCACATGGAAAGAAGCACCAAAATCTAGCAGCCAGGTATGGGAAAGAGAATCAACCATAAGTGCCTCAGATGTCACAGTACTATCAAGTGTCAACCCATCAACATCATCAGAAATAGCACTAATTTCTTCAATCTTCATAGTCGAAGTAGATGGTGCAGGTAACTATTTAACATGCCCATCAACATTCTGTCCTTTACCTTTAGCATTCTTTAATGCATAACAGTCTTTCTTCATGTGTCCTTTCTTATGACAATAATGGCATTTGATATCCCTCTTCCTTGATTTACTTCTACTCTTATTCCATTGATCATTCTTTTCCTTGTTCTTGCTCCTACCACGTTGCTGATTCTTTCCTTGGTAAGAATCACGAACATTATATGCATCTCCACTCTGAGTGCCAACCATAGATTTTCTACGAATCTCCTCACTCAAGAGTGCTCCACATATGTCATCATAGACGAGTTTACCACCAGGTGCACCGTTGCTAATAGTTGTGCAAAACATATCCCATGATGATGGCAGGGTGCCTAACAACAATACTGCTTTCATTTCATTATGCATATCCATTTTCTGAGCTTGTAACTGGGAGAATATAGCATCAAACTCATTTAGATGAGTAGCAACACTATCTGTGTCCTCCATACAAAGGTCATATAATTTTCTCATCAGATACACTATTTTTGATAACGTCTCTTTTTCATATGTATTGCATAACTTCTTCCAAAGCTCCTTTGCACTTTCACAGTCTAATACTGTAAAGTAAACATTATCTGCAAGGTGCAAGCGAATGGTAGACCTGGCCATTTCATCTAACTCATCCCAATCATCTTCATCCATGTCAGCAGGCTTCTTTGAAATCCCATTTACTGGCTTCCATTGCCTCCTTTGAATCAGCACATCTTTAATCTGATTCTTCCATAGAGCAAAGTTTGTGCCATCAAATTTTCGGATCTCAAAATGGTCTTTGCTGTGCAAGTTATAGCGCCTCCTCGGAACACTAGCACTAGACCCTGATCCACTGGATGTGCCTAACACCTCTGATGCCATGATGGTAGAGAACTAAATAGAATGATAATGGAGCTAGAAGAGTCCAAACACCAACAAATAAGTGTATCAAGGAGTAAATCCACTACTGTATAGTTGACTAAGCCAGAAATGTGGAAAAAATTTTGCCAGAGTATCCTCTGCAAAATTAGCATCCAATGTCAAAGTATCATAAAACTGCAAGTACTGACATGTCTACCTGCATAGTGAATCACTAACTCCACTGCATATAATTAGTTACCCAATAGAAGCCAACTAGGCTTCTCGAGCACCTATGAACAACTATCATACATCTCCTATGGCGAGGCTGGGTAAGTCTTCCACCTACATCACCGAAGAGATCCCGACATCTGGGTGTCTCCCAGTTAAGAAAACCTCACCACGACCCTCTTTATCAAACATAAAAGGCTTTATGCAAAGAACGTAACCGCTATATCAATGACCACATGGACGTACATAAGCGGTATCGACAGAAGTGTACATGGTGTGTATGTGCTCAATATATGTAGTGAAATGACACTAAAAGGCTGAATACACAGCCCAAAAACTAGCCAATAACACTTGCAAGTGTCTGTCAACTCTGATGTTTTAGGCTTAAAAAACCTGCATAAATTTGCAGCGGCTGCTCCCACCAAAACTGAAAACCTCTCGAGAAACCTGTAGTTTTATGAGTGTCGCTAAAAATACAGCCCCAAAGGTTGATATTTATTGTCTGAGAAGTACAAAAAACACTCTTCTTGATGTTCTTGGACCTGTGTGAAGAGAACTATGTGCGAAAGTACTCCAAAATGGCTCCAAAAGACACCCCAAAAATGCTTTAGAAATAGGCTTTGAAAGCAAAGAATGAAGCTTTGAGGGACCAAAACTTGTTCAAGGTAATGTCAACCTTAGTCTTTCCCCTTCTTCAGACACCACAAGAGTGTAGCTTAGTGGCAAGAGATTGCCACGGTTAAGCGAGCTCTAGGGGGAACAGTACTGGGATGGGTGACCTCCTGGGAAGTACCGGGAACCTCAATATTCCTTGATCGTTGAGGTCCTCCCTCTCTTGCAGAGTGGGTATCAGCTGTCCGAGTGAGTGAACCATGTTGTACATGGTGTGGTCTCTGTGTGACCATTTGAGCCTGCAAGCAAGCCTTAGGCATCCAAATTTGTCTTGATTGTGGGTCAGCCTTCATCGAGTTCTTGGGTACCCAGATAGACTTCACTTTAGTAGAAGACTTTTTGAAAGACTTCTTATTAGTGTCCTGTCGTTGCTCACTAACATGAAGTTGAGCTAGTGGTTGTGACTGGATCGCAACAGGTTGATCGCCTTTCTGCACCCACACTTGTTTTGGTGGTTGAGACACCGTGCTCCGTACTTTCTTTTGGCTTCGGGCATAGATCATCTGCTTCTTCTGCATTTGATCTGCCTTTGGTTGTTGCATCCCTATGGCCTTTGGAAAAGAAGGGGGTTCCAACATATCCTTGAATTCTTTGTTGAAACAATCATCCCTCTGCATCACATAGTTTTGGACAAGAATAGCATGATCATCTTCATGTCTACTCCTGGAAGGACCAGGAGTTTGTGCCTTTCCTAGTTCCTTGCGTGCTTCATTTTCTAACTCAAGTGTAATGCAGTTCTGATTTACACAGACCTAAAGTCCACTTCTTAGGTTGAGGTTGACTGCATGATCATAGATCCAGTCTTGACCCAAGACAAGAGACTCAGTGAGGTCCTCATCTTCGCACACTAGAGCATAGATATGCTCTTAAACCGAGAGACTGACAAAGCCTTTTGGAGGTATAAGCCTGACGAGCCTAATGAAGTAGGAGTGCTCACAATCTATGAGTTTAAAGGTCTTGATAACACAAGCAAAGTGACCTATTTAGACAATACTTCAGACAGGATCCTTGTGGTCACAGAGCATGGTAGGCATGCCTACACTTGGAAGGGTGAATTTGTTTTTCCCCAACCAAGATCTAATGTATCTTATGGTCACCATGGAGCTGGCACATCCCACACTCATGGAGCTCAAAGGGACAGGAGTAGAGATAGGCCAGAAGTGAGCTTTGCTAACACAGTCGGAAGAGAAAGAACGAGAATGGTGATGGATAGAATGGAAACCAAGAGACCTAGAGACCCAAGGAACCAAAGAAATACTGATGAATTCCCTCTACCAAGGCCTAGAGAACACACTAAGACCTTGAGGCCTACACAATTGGTTAAGTCCATGAAGAATTGCTTTGATGACACAGGAGACCCATACAATCATGTGGTAGAATTTAGGCAAGTTTTGAGAGTTGAATAAGTTGAAGACTTGTTCACTCAATATAATGCCTTTGGCCTAACTCTCAAGAACACATCCCTTACATGGTTTCAATCGCTTCATCAAGGTCAGTTCAAGAACATAGACCAACTCTTAGAAGCTTTCATCACAGAATTTTCTAAGAGTGGCATACAGCACAATACTTCCTCACTGATACATAACTTCAAGCAGACACCTCAAGGGACTGTTAGACTTGCAGGAAGGAGGTTTAGGCAATACCTAGAGAGATGTCATGTTCCAGAGTTACCCACTCTAGCCAAACAAGTGGATTTGTTCTTAGATGGATTGTTGAGTACCAAGTTGAGATCTTATGTGTACTTGAAGGACCCTAGAACCATAGAAGAGTGTGTATGCATGTGCATAGACATTGAGGATAATCTAGGAGAGAAATTAGAGCTTTCAAAAATCTACAAAGATTTAGATAGCTCTACTCGCCTCAATTCAAATCCATCCACATCTATTGAGGAACTTGTAGAGAAGGTAGCTCAGAAGTTAGGAGTCTCTAGCAAACAAATACCAAGATTTGCCCCCGTGAAAAGATGTTATACCTGTGGAGGTGACCATATGGTGAATGTATGTCCCATTATGGCTCAACCCCAAGCAAACGCTAGCATCCTATACTACACCATAGAGTGGAAATATACCAACCACACTGCACAAGACTATCCCTATAACAAACAAACTGCTAGAAAAAATTATCCTCAACCATATCCACAACAAGGAAGATACCAGAAAAAGTACCCACCACAACAGTATGCTAGGCCCCAAAAACCCTGTCAACCCCAATATCAAGCCCAACAAAGACCTCAACCACGTCTAGCGCAACATCCCTCTCCTCCAGCCAATGTGATTCCAGTAAACTACATAGCTGTAGAAGAAAATATGAATAGATCCATAGTCCGAGTAACACCATTGCTATCAGAAAGTGACCCAAGTGATCATAGTTGCGACTCCACTCATATTGATAGCCCCCAGGCTTACTACATTCAGTCACCTGAGCATAATGAGTACTATTATTGTGAAGACCCGAGTGAACCTAGTTGGGAGCCAGAGTATGCAAATGTCATGTACGCAAACCCTAACTCTAGACCTCAACCTAGGTAGGTAAGACCCCCATTTCCTAGAGGACCATGCTACCGATGTCAAGGAGATCACCTCATTCGTGATTGCCCCATGTTGGCACCTACACAACCCCAATCTGTGACAATTCAAGCTTTTTGCCGTGATTATGGGAAAAGATCATCTATTGCGAGACTGTCCTAAGAATCCCAACAATATGCCAAAAATCACTCCTATCAACATTATTGGGTTAGTTGTAGACTCTACAGGAAGTGTAACTTCCACTGCCCCAGTGCAAGTAGTCACTAGAGCCCAAGCTTTGCAGCAAAACCAAGGTTTAGGACAAGAAAAGTGTTCTGAGGTTAGTGAGACTGAGAGCATAACAAAGAAAAAGACCAGAGCTTGGAGGGATAGTCGAGAGAGAATGAAGAGGCAATGGGCAAAAAAGATGAGCATACTTGAGTTAAGCTTGAGAGAGACGAAAGCCAAGATAATTGAACTCACACTTCAAACTCACTCTCACACTACCCCACACCCACCATTCCCATCTCCCTCCAATCCACCACCTTCCAACCCACCTCACACAATCCCACCACCCCCTAGACTAGGATCACTCTTAGCAGATCCCACTTTCGAGGACCTAGACATGATGCTTAAGGCATATCAGGGCAGAATCCAAGAAGGGCCAAACATAAGAGAACATGAAAAGTGTTACCCTAGAGCTGAACTAGAACTCAAACGAACTAAAATTTGTGCTAAGATGGTGAAATTGGCTCAAAATGTTTGAAGCCAGTCGCCTCTTTAACTTTTCTAGTTCAGCTAAGACACAGTTGCACTTTGATGGACTGCTAGAAAGATTGGAGAGGCTCATTGCAAAATCTAAAATAGATCCCGCCTCTCAAGCCAAAGGCAAGGCAAGTGAAAGAATAAGCATTCCCCCCCAAGAAGCTTATGTGCCTAATTACACTGAACCAGAAACCTCCTCTTCTATGAATCGGCATTCACCAGAATTCCTGAGAGAGATTCAAGAAGAAAAATGGGCAAAAGAGAGTGAGAATCCTCCTCCAATTGAACTTGTGGATGATGCGCACGATCAATTCCCAGAAGACATTCCTTTCATTTATGGAGAGCAGGAGAGTGCTCAATCTCATGAGAGATTAGACTTCGATTCTAATTCCTTGCAAGAACTACACCATTTCATAGGCCCATGGGAAGCTAAGTCTACTTCTATGAGAGCACCCACGGTCATGGTAAGAAATGAAGACTCTATCATACCTAGGAATATGGAGGTAGTAAAGAACACTGAAGTGCAGTGCAATCTCACTTTAGAAGAGCTACTCAAAGTTCAACCAGAATTATGGAAACATGTAGCCAATCAAGTGCCAGAAGTAGCTAAACCTCATTCCCAAACAAGATCTCATAGAACAGTGCCAGAAATACCTTTGGACAATATAGGAGACATGAGCGAAGGAGAAGAGGGAAACACCTATCTTCCAATTACCCATCAAGGTTACACTACCAAGGCAATTTTGGACCTAGGTTTAGGAGTTGCAATAGCTATCACTTCCCTATGGAAGCGTTGGGGCAAGCCAGCACTTAGGCTAATGAGAATGAAATTGCATATGGCCGATGGTCACATTGCGAGACCCTTAGGATTGATAGAAGGAATAACTCTCACTACCTGTGGTGTAGAGTTCGAACACACTTTTGCCATATGTGACTTTAGCAAGAATCAGGCCTATGAGATGATTCTAAGAAGACCGCTTATGAGACAATTACAAGTAGTACAGGATTGGGAAACCAATTCCTCGTATTTGCAACACTTAGGTGTTGCAAGAAAGGTCAATCTCAAGGATTACTCTCATAGAGACGTGCCCCCTATTCAATGGAATCCCATCCATAGAGCTAAAGATGATACGGAGTCAGTGCATTCCGTAGGATAAGGATCCTCATGGATGCATGAAGACACCCATGTATGAATGTGCAAAGTAGCCGTACAAGAAGAGAAAAGAGAAAAAGCCAGAGAGGTAGGTGCGAAAGAAACTTATAGATCAGTTCAAGACCCAGCCTATGCACTTGTAGTTTTCCCAGATGAATAATTTGAACCTCACAGTTGGGTGGAAATTTTAGCAAAAATGGATGTAGCCATCAATGAAGAACAATGGACACCCCACTGTGACGAGGATGGCTATGACATTTCAGTCTTCACAATAGAGCCAATCTTGTGTGATTCGGCAATTTAAGAATATGAACCTAGCATTGATGCATTCGAGGATGCAAGTGATTGTGATCTAGAGTCAATCACTATGGACCCACCTTTTGCATCAGATGAGGAATATTTCTACAAAGTAGAAGTTCACCCTCAGACATGAAGAGGGAGAGTCCTACGATAACAAAGAAACCACCAAGAAGGTTGTTGTAACCATAGAAGAAGGAGAGGAAAAATGCACGTACATAGGACATGACCTGACTAAGGAAGAAGAGCACGAGCTGATAGCCTTGTTACGAGAATAGAGAGATGTTTTTGCTTGGAATTATAAGGACTTAAAAGGTGTAGATCCTGACATATGCTCACATACAATTCCCATGACCTCAAATGCCAAACTGTCTAAGCAGAAGCCATACACCTATAATGACAACTATGATGCCAAGATCGAAGAAGACATAGATCGATTGGTTGAAGCTGGATTCATCTATGAAATTGAGCACACTGAGTGGGTATCCCCCATCGTAGTGGTGCCCAAGAAGAATGGAAAGTTACATGTATGCATTAACTTGAAGAAAGTTAATGCAGCCACTATTAGAGATAGCTATCCGCTTCCTATCACTGAGCATCTACTAGAAAGATTAGCACGCAAGGAAGTGTACAACTTCCTTGATGGTTTCTCTAGCTACAATCAAGTGGCCATAGCTCTAGAAGATCAGCATAAGATGACTTTTGCCACAGAGTGGGGCATATTTGCTTTTTGGGTAATGCCATTTGGTCTCACCAATGCACCCGTTAGCTTTCAGAGGTTGATGTGTCATGTATTTAAAAAATTCTTGAGGAAGAATTTGGAATTCTATGTTGATGATCTCTGTGCTCATTCCAACATTAGATAAACCCATATCCCTTAGCTGAGAGCTATCTTTGACAAATGTAGGGAATACCAGGTTTGCCTGAACCTAGAAAAGTGTGTTTTCATGGTGAGACAAGGCAACATGCTAGGACACATAGTGTCAAAGAATGGCATATCCACTGATAAAGAGAAAGTGAGAGCTATCCCAGAACTACCTAGGCCAAGGAATGTTAAGGAGGTACAAGCTTTCATGGGGCATTGTGGCTACTATCCCCAATTCATTCATATGTATGTGATCATTGCAAAGCCTTTGTACTCCCTTTTGACTAACTTTGAGTGGACGGAAGAATGTGAGAACTCTTTCAATGAGCTAAACGGCGATTATGTTCAGCACCAATCTTGATCACACCACATTGGAACAAACCCTTTCATGTTCATATGGATGCATCCAATTATGCTATTGGGTGTGTACTTGCATAACCTACAGGTGAAGGTTATATGGATCTTCCAATTGCCTATGCTAGTAGATAGTTGAATGCAGCTGAACAAAACTATAACACTACCGAACAAGAAGGATTAGGCATGGTATATGCGGTTAAAAAGTTTAGACACTATTTTCTTGCAAATAAGTTTAAATTTTTTATTGATCATCAAGCTCTACTGTACTTGGTAAACAAGCCATGCAATACAGGTAGATTAGTAAGATGGTTCCTCTTATTAATGGAATATGACTTTGAGGTAGTGGTGAGGAAAGGTACGACTCACTTGAGAGCAGATCATCTCTCTAGGCTCACATCTAGAGAGGCCCCACAAGGAGTATCAGATGACCTTCCTGATGCTTACTTGTTTAATCTAGAAGTTGTACCTATTAGTGCCTGTATTAACCTACGGGCCAAAACACCCAGTAATAAACACTCAAGATAAAGAGGTAGTAAAAGCCCAAAAGTACGATATCATGGTAGGAAGTATGTACAAGCATACATATCAAGGGATATTAGCTTATTGTGTGGAAGAGGAGGAGTATGCAAAATGGTTGCAATTAGCACATGTGGGTGCATTAGAGCAACACTACTCAAGGCAAAGAACTTTACATACACTAAGGAGAATCGGAGTGCACTTGCCAACTATGGAAGCAGATGTGCATAGGATGTGCAAGGAATTCCCAATCTGTAGCACTAGACCTCTAGTGGAACATGCCACTCTTTATAGGGTGTCTTTAGTGCCAGATTGGAGCAAACCATTAGTAGACTTTCTGAGGACGAAAACATTCCCTCAAGAGATGACCCTGGCTTGGCAAAGAAGTTTAGAACAGGAGGCACTAGACTACTCACTCATTGGAGATAATTCATACAAGCGTGGAAAAGATGGATACTTGAGACTATGTGTCCATGAGAGTGAATATCTTGAGATCTTGGAAACTGCTCACCAAGGTGTAGCAGGGGGACACTTTGGAGTAGACCGTGTGATTAGGGAAATCCTCTTTGCAGGCTTGTCATGGCCAACCCTTCATATGGATGCACATACATATGTGAAGAGATGTGACATTTGTCAGTGCACTCAGTATCCTATACACAAAGATGAGATGCCATTGAAACCTATGATGGGTGGACGGGCATTCTCTAAATGGGGAATATACTTTTTTGGTCCTATTAATCCCATAGCTAAGAGTTCACATGCTGAATACATCATTGTGGCCACAGACTATCTAACCAAGTGGGTAGAAGTGAAAGCCATAATGAAGAACGATGCTCAAATGATAGCTAAGTTTTTACTTGAGAATGTGCTCACTAGATATGGGCTATTGATAGAGCTAGCATGTGGATACCCAAGGAACTCTTACATGCACAAAAGCCTATGCTTTCATGTTCAACAACGAAGCCAAGGATACGCAAGGATAGGAACCAAACACAAAAGTAAGAAGACAAGCAACACGGTTATGGGTTTGGAGGCCAAAAGCACCAGTAACCCCCACAGAACCAAAGAACCAACCACGAGGGCTACCAAATTCAAGAAACCATCAAAAGATGGAGGGGCGAAGAGTGATATGTATGTGGCGGAACACTGTTCTACAATGGACCCCCTGAAAGGAGGAATGATCAATTTTCATTCAACCATCAATTGCTTGCATCATTTCAAGATCCAATGGATACCTCCAACAAAGACAACATCAACATATGCAAGTAACATCGCACGCCTCGACGAGCAACAACCATGTGCTCCTTGCAAAACCCTATCTTTTGCACCATTGAGGTCATGCATTTCCAAAGTATGCATTAATATAGGGCCACATTACATGGCCATGCATAGACACATTGAGAGTCCCAGGCACAAGAGCACATGGAAATATGTCAACTATTTTTATTGATGCTAAGCTTTGTCTTCTTGTTTTGTAATATTGAAAAAAAAAATGGAGGAGCTTGTTCCTAGGTTTGGCTCATGGAACATGAATGAGTCATGCTTGTTGAAGGTGGAACTAGTGATTACTAGGCATTTATTAGTTTTGATAGAAGTGTGTCTAGGCTAGCAAATGATATTATTGCTACCTTATTTGGTAGATGGAAAGAACTTTGCATGACATGGCATGCACAAATATTGTTTTCCCTTACCATGGTAGGAGGGAAGAGCTTGCATGTCCACAACTTGAGCAATGCTTAACTACTATGTGTACAAGATCATCCAAGGAGATATCTGCAAGGGATAGTTTTGGTACCCTGCAAATCCTTGAATATAAAGAAATTCAATTCTCACTATTTGGCAAATGTTGCTTTGAAGAGACAAAACATGACCATGCATTAGAAGAATCTCATCAGCACATCATCACGATGGACATACGCCATTGTTCACTCATTGTGATGGAGTACAACACGAATAGCAGAATATCGATCGACCTTTCATGGTAAGAAATCCTTTACTTGGGAATCACAACAACAATGATAGATTAGGAAACCTCTTCGTCAACGTACCCTTGAGCAATTCGCTCAATACCCAAATTTTTGCATCATGTTTCTTATAATGCATTCCCCAAGTCAGCATGCATAGGGCTACATTACAAGACCGTGCACATGACACATATTTTCTTCAACCCATGCACGAACACACTTACCCATCATTCATTATGGGTTACGAGTACTTGACATGACTATTATGAACATCATTTGTGGACGATGTAGAGGACATCAATGGGACAACCTCCATACCTAAAAAGCAATTCGAAGCTAGTAGTTGCTCACAAGCAACACAGATACCCTCTTTTGCGAAGCTAGCAACTCTTGAAGGATCACAATGATGCATTCATGTTGGAATCCAAGGAAGTTGCACATACCAAGGGACTACAACTTACAAAGGCTCACATTGAAAAATGAAGAACCGGACAACTAACCCTACTACATTTGGACAATCGATAGCTCTCGTTCATACAGAATGGACTCTACCTCCCAAAGCACTACTTGGAACAACCACTATAACAAGGTGTTGGAAGCAGTCAGAGGCACAGACGACGTGGAAGCATGTAAAGACGGAGCAGGGAGCCAGTCGGATTATTTTTTAAACAATTATGTTTTTATTACCTCTTCAAACATCCAACAGTGATCTTCATCACTCTTGTAACATATGTAATATAGACAAAACCTCATCTTGTAATTCATAGCTCCATTTTGTGCAAGCCGAGGAGTCCTCGAGCTTGAGGAGCTTAGGTAGAATGCTCGTACCAATTCTCGTTATTTTTAGACATCGTTTACCCTTCCAAATAGCCTCTAGGACCTATTTTTTAACTAGGCCGGTCACTAGATGTGAAACCGGTCAAAACTAGTCTAGAAACTATAAAAAGAGCTAGAGAGCTCATTTTTGAGGTTAGCTTGTTGGAGTTTAGAGTTCTTTTGAGCTTGTAATAGTGTTCTTGAGTAATAGAGCTGATTTCCCACCTTCCATTGTGTCTTGCTTGTCTCTTCATCGTGTGTGTGTATGTGTGTGTGCATCTTTGTGCTTCTCACCTTCACTCTCACTTCATCTCACATTCACGATCTTCATATCACTCCTATCTCTTCCGCGGATTGACATTAAGGAGGTGAAGCTTCTTAACGTGGTTCTCACCATTGTGCTAGAGCAACACCAAATTTGGCGCCGTTGCCGGGGATCGAGTCTAGGACGAATGTGTGATGGTAAGAGTATAGCAAGAAGTGGCGTTGGAAGGTAAAAATTTCAGTTTTTGTTGTTGTTTATACTTAGTTTTTAGTGTTTTTCACCTCCCCCACACTCCATCTTCATCATCGCATCATCATCTTCATCTCCAAAAAAATCAGAAAATTCACCATATCCACCCATTCTCCTCATTTCCCCTCATTTGTGCATGCCAGAGAGCGAGAGAGAACTTTTGTGCTTGTGTGTGCTTGTGTTTTCTTGAGTTTTCTTGCAGGTACAGAGCTCCAGTGCATCAGGAAAGGTTGGAAAAGGTAAAATTTTACTCTCTGTCAAAGATCTGCCGAGTGTGGCGGACCATCGCGATGGTCTGCAACCTTCGGAATTTCTGGTAGGCGACCACACCACGAGGTAGGCGACCCTTGCGTTTGCACGAATCCACAGCTGCATTGCAAAAAATCACATTTTGGTGGACCATCGCGATTGGCTCAGACCATCGCGATTGTGTCGCACCATCGCGATAGGCTCACGCCATCGCGACGGCTCGGCCGGACCATCGCGACGGTCTCGGACCATCGCGACGGTCTCGGACCATCGCGACGGTTCACTTGAGCCATCGCGACGGTCCACTTGGACCATCGCGATTGTTCAGCTGACCTCGGGCCATCGCGATTGGCTCATGCCATCGCCACGACGGTGCCACGTGTCAAGATAGACCATCGCGACGGTTCACCTTTTCGGATCATCGCGACAGCCCAAAATCGGACCATCGCGACGGTTCATTTTTCGGACCATCGCGACAGCCCAAAATCGGACCATCGCGACGGTTCACTTCGGACCATCGCGATTGTCCACCTTTGACTGTTGACCCACGCCATCGCGATTGTCCGCCTGATCACGCCATCGCGACGGTTCGACCTCACGCCATCGCGATCGTTCATTTCGGGCCATCGCGACGGTTCACCTTTTCGCACCATCGCGACTGTCCAAACTCCACGCCATCGCGACGGTTCACTTGGACCATCGCGACGGTCTCAGACCATCGCGATTGTGCACCCCCATCGCAAATTTAGGGTTCCATTTTTTGACCAATTTTGGGGGTATTTTTGAGAAATTTTTGGACCATTAGACTCATAGGAGACCCCTTTGCTCATATTTGGAGAAAAACCTATTTGTCAGTTTTTACCCCCCAGGGCCTGAGCGCTCATAACTTTTTCATCCGAAGTCCGTTTTTTGAGCTTAATAGCTCATTAGAAAGCTCTTGACGAGGTTGACCTAGTTTGGGACTAGGAAGCCAGGGGGCAAGCATTGAAAAATTTGGGCAAAAGAAAAGGGACTTAAAAGGTGTATATACTCAAGTACTTGATCATCCAACTGTGAACTGGTCTAATATTGGATTTTTCCAGGTCTAGCAAGGGAAATCAAAGGCAACCAAAGCAAGGCAGTGAAGGGCATAAAGCTTGGGAAGCGCGGCTTCTTGGGCATCAGAGCAACCAGAAAAGCGGACTCGAGGTTGGAAGATTACTCAACCCCCTCAGTCAATTCTTAGCTTAGGATAAACGTTAGCATTGTGGATTAAGACAATAGGAACGCCTCAAGTTCAAGATACTTAATTCTTTCAAGTCCAAGACTAAAGTAAAGGTGTGACGCGAAAACCTAAAGGAAAGAACATAAGCCTGACGGAACGAGAACTCAAAGTAATACGGAAAGTCGAATTCCTGACACATACATTAAGACAAGAATCTAAAGAAATTAAAAAAAAAAAATCAAGACAGTAATAACAAAGAACCATTGACGATCTAAGCGTGTACTAAGTGTGCAAGGAAGAAAATTAATGAACCTTAGATCGGGCAAACATATAGGTAAGTCAGACCGACGAAGCCTTAGATCATCAGAGGCAAGTGTAAGAACTACTGCACGATCGTGGGCTCAACAATTGAATAGCACTTACCCCTACGAGAGCTCAGATACTAGTGATTCAGAAATGGCATTTAGCACAGAAAGACCAGAAGTAGGGTCGAATGTAGCATACTTAGAAAAACCAGAAGGACCCTATAGAACGCAATTAGAGTTTCTCCGAACTAACCGATTAGGTGCTCGCATCTATGAGGATGGTTTGCGAAGGCAAGTGGTGCAAAAGCACAACCCGGATCAACCCATTGGATTGGAACATCCAGTGGTGAAATTTGAGAGAGACGCTTACATAGACAAAGAAGGAACCATGTACGTCCTAAGTACGCAGCCAAACGATATTAATGAGTTTGGCATGATTCAACCAGAGACGGAAGCAAAATCTCAAGGAAAAGAACCATTAGACGAGCCTAGAACACCTAGAGGGAAATCTGTACTGACACGAGTACTAATCCCGGAATGGATCCCTCAGGACAACAGAAGCATAGAGTTGTTTGTAAATAAAGAGACAGATGAAGCCTTTTGGAGGTACAGAAAGGAACACCCTAGTGAGGCGGGTATCATCACAATATACGAATTCAAGGACCCGGATACACCTGGAAAGGTTGTATACCTGGATGAAACTTCAGAAAGAGTCTTTGTGGTGCCTGACCACGCTAGAAACACATACACATGGAGAGGTGAATTGGTATTCCCTCCATCTAGAACGAACATGAATACAAGTCAACAAGGGGCAGGAACATCATCAGCCTTTGGAAATCAAAGAGAAAAGAATAAAGAAAGACCCGAAGTAAGCTTCACTCACCCCATAGGGAGAGATAGAACAACCACGGATAGACAAAGAGAGCATGGAATACCAGGTGGTAGAGATGATTTTCCTCTACCTAGACCACGTGAACACGCAAGAATATTGAGAACCACTCAATTAGTAAAATCAATGAAAAATTATTTTGATGGGACAGGAGATCCCTATGACCACGTCGCAGAATTCAAACAAGTACTAAGAGCCGAACAAGTTGAAGACATGTTCACGCAGTACAACGCATTTGGGCTAACGTTAAAGAATACCGCTTTAACTTGGTTCCAACCTTTGCAACAAAGGCAATATAGAGACATCCATCACTTTTTAGAGTCATTCATCACCGAATTCTCTAAAAGTGGGATTAGACATGACACGTCTTCGTTGATTCATAGGTTTAAACAGACCCCTCAAGAAACAGTTAGACTGGCAGGACGTAGGTTTAGACAATATGTTGAACGATGTCCAATGCAAGAGCTACCCTCACAAGCTAAACAAGTGTCATTGTTTTTAGATGGCTTGTTGAGCGCTAAACTACGCTCCTATGTGTACCTAAAAGAACCCAGAACGCTAGAGGAGTGTGTAAGAATATGTATAGACATCGAGGACAACTTAGGAGATGAGTTGGAACTCTCAAAGGTCTATAAGGACTCAGACTGTTCTTCTCTAGCATCCACGAAATTGTCTAACTCAATAGAGGACCTAGCAGAAAAAGTGGCCCAGAAACTAGGAGTTTCTAGTAAACCGAGGGTGCTTACAAACAAGCGTTGTTACACCTGTGGCGGTGACCATATGGCAAATGTGTGTCCCAACACAACACAACCTCAAGCCAACCCTAGTGGCCAATATTGTACGATTGAAAGAAGATACACGAATCATACGGCTCAGGATTGCCCATATAAGAAACAAACCGTGAGACAGAACTATCCGCAAGCATACCAGCAGCCAGGTAGGTATCAAGGCCAATACAATACTCAGCCTTATTACTATAGACCTCCTCAGAACTATCCATACCAGGCTCAACAGAGACCTCAACCTGTCTTAGCTCAGCAGCCACCCCCACCAGCGAATGTCATCTCAGTCAAATATGCTGCTGCAGAAGAGAACCTAAGTAGGGCCTTAGTGCCTTCTTCACCTTTGATCACAGAAAGGGACCCACACTCAAATAGTTTTGACTCTACGCATGTCGATAGTCCACCCGCATATTACACAGAATCACCAGAACATGTGGAGACATATCATTATGATAGTCCACCAGTGGAACCTAGTTGGGAGCCAGACTATGCTAATGTGATGTACGCAAACCCAAACCCACGGCCCCAATTGAGACAACAGAGACCACAGGGCCCTAGAGGACCATGCTTTAGGTGCCAAGGAGATCACTTCATAAAGGATTGTCCACATCCCCCAATAGCAAGGCAATCACAGTACTATAACATACAAGGCTTTTGTGCCGATTGTGGCAAAGAGCACATAATCAAAGATTGTCCTAAGAACCCAGTTAATGCTCCGAATGTGACACCGATCAACGTGATAGGTATTGTAAATAACGCAGATGGATCCAACCCTACATACGTGCCTATCCAAGCTATAACAAGAGCCCAGGCGCTCTTACAGAACCAAAAGCTTAATCAAGAGAAAGTAGCCGGATCCAGTGAAGTTGCAAAATCTAGTAGCAAAAAGACAAAATCTTGGAAAGATTCTAGAGAAAGAATTAAGAGAAAATGGAGTAAAAAGATAACGGAGTTGGAAGGAAGTTTAAAGGAATCTAGAGCCAAAATCCAAGAATTGACCTCACAGGAAGTGAATCAAGAGAACCCAGCTCAGAAATCAGGATCAGTTTTAGCGGAACCCATACCAGAGAATCTAGACATGATGTTTCGTGCATATCAGACTAGATTAAAAGAGGGACCGCAAGTAGCTGAAATGAGTAAGAACTACCCTCGAGCTGATCTAGAAATTGAGAGAACTAAACTTTGCATGAAGATGGTAGAACTAGCACAAGCCTTGTTCGAAGCCTCTAGATATATTAATTGGAATAACATGGCAAAACCTGAATTACACTTTCAAGGACTAATGGAGAGGCTAGAATATTTGATCGAGAGCAAAGAGAAAAAGGATCAGCCTAGGAACCCTATTGTCACAGAGACACAGGAAAGGAAGGCACCATCCCTGTCTCAAGTACCCAATACAGAAAGTCAAGACAATTTGTCTTCCATACATAGGTACTCACATGAATTTTTGAGAGAAATACAAGAAGAGAAATGGAAAAAAGAGCAAGTAACCCATCCTCCTATTCAAGAAATAGATGACTTGCAGGAACAATTTCCCCAAGACATCCCCTCTATATATGATGATGTAGAGGAAGAACAACTGAGTGAACCCACAGGATTTGAATCTAATTCTTTACAAGAATTACCTCAGTTCACAGGACCTTGGGAAGCAAAGTCTATTAGTATGAGAGCACCCACGATAATAGTGAGGAATGAAGAATCAGTGATCCCTAGGAACACGGAAGTGATCAAGAACACTAAAGTACAGTGTAATCTCACTCTGGAGGAATTGTTAAAGGTAAAACCAGAATTGTGGAAGCACGTAGCAAATCAATTCCCTAAGCTTGCTACTACTCCCTCTCAGATAGGATCACATAAGAAGGTACCAGAGATACCCGTGGAAAAGATTGGAGATGTAAGCGAAGGAGAGGAAGGTAACACTTATCTTTCGATAACCCATCAGGGCTACACCACGAAAGCCATCTTAGATTCAGGAGCCGGAGTAGCCATCGCTACCACCGCTTTATGGAAACGTTGGGGTAAGCCAGCACTCAAACCTACCAGGATGAAGTTACAAATGGCTGATGGACACATAGAAAAACCATTAGGCCTACTAGAAGGAATATCTCTCACCACTTGTGGTGTAGAATTTGAGCATACCTTTGCCATTTGTGACTTTGCAAAAAACCATGCTTATGAGATGATATTGGGACGACCATTCATGCGTCAGCTGCAAATTGTACAAGATTGGGGAACCAATTCTTTGTACTTGCAACATTTAGGAGTGACTACTAAAGTCAATCTTAAAGACTATTCACATAGAGATGTACCCCCAATACAATGGAATACCATCCATAAGGCACCAGTAGAGACGGAATCCGTGCACTCATTAGAATCAAATCCTTCTTGGTTGCATGAGGATACCCATTTATGGATGTGTAAAGTAGCCAAACAAGAGGAAGAACGGTTAGAAGCCAGGACTTTAGGTGCAGAACAACATCCACGAACCCTACAAGATCCAGCCTATGCACCTGTAGTATTCCCAGACGAAGAGTTTGAACCCCATGGTTGGGCAGAAATACTAGCAACCATGGATGTAGCCATCAATGAAGAACAATGGACACCCCACTGTGACAAGGATGGCTATGACATATCAGTTTTCACGATAGAGCCAATCATGGGCGATGCAATTTTAGAAGAGTGTGAACCGAACACTAATGCATTTGAGGATGCAAGCGATTTTGATTTAGAATCAATTATCATGGATTCTCCCTTTGCATCAGAGGAAGAATATTTTTTCGAAGTAGAGACTCACCCTCAGAGACACGAGGAAATTACGAATGAGGTGAGATTAGCCACGGAAGTGACTACTAAGAGTGAAGGCAAGAAGAGGAAGAAGAACGAAACCATGTCAGAAAAAGAAGAATCTTTGTTTGAAGTACCCGAGAACTTTAAGAAATATGAAATCGAAGATAGAAGAATCATGGTACGAATGCCCAATAGAAAGGTGAATGATGGACAAGTATATGATAACCGACAGAAAACCAAGAAAGTAATAGTTGCCATAGAAGGAGAAGAAGAAAAATGCACATACATAGGGCATGATTTGACAACTGAAGAAGAAGAAGAGCTAGTTGCCCTATTACGCGAATATAGAGATGTTTTTGCATGGAGTTACAAAGATTTGAAAGGAGTAGATCCAGATATATGTTCTCATAGAATCCCTATGACTCCAGATGCAAAACCTACGAAACAGAAACCATACACGTACAATGATAACTACGCTGCGAAGATTAAAGAGGAGATAGATCGGCTGATAGAAGCAGGATTCATTTACGAAATTGAGCATACTGAATGGGTATCCCCCATTGTGGTTGTGCCCAAGAAGAATGGAAAATTGCGTGTGTGTATTAACCTTAAAAAAGTTAATGCCGCAACGATTAGAGATAGTTATCCTCTTCCTATCACGGAACACTTATTGGAAAGAGTTGCGGGCAAGGAAGTTTACAGCTTTCTTGATGGATTTTCAGGCTATAATCAAGTAGCTATTGCTCCAGAAGACCAACACAAGACGGCATTTGCCACTGAATGGGGCATATTTGCATTTCGTGTAATGCCATTTGGCTTAACAAATGCACCCGCCACTTTCCAGCGACTCATGTGTCATGTTTTTAAGGAATTTTTACGCAAGAGCTTAGAAGTTTATGTCGATGACATATGTGCTCATTCTAATGTAAGACAGACACATATCCCAGAGTTAAGACAAATATTTGACAAATGTCGAGAATATCAGGTTTGTTTGAACCCAGAAAAATGCGTTTTCATGGTCAGACAAGGAAAAATTCTAGGACACATTGTGTCAAAAAATGGAATCTCTACGGAGGAAGAAAAGGTGAAGGTAATTGCAAATTTACCTAGACCAACTAATGTGAAAGAGGTACAGGCATTTATGGGCCATTGCGGTTATTATAGGAGATTCATACACATGTATGCAATCATAGCCAAGCCATTGTACTCTCTTTTAACCAATTTTGAATGGACAGAAGAATGTGAGAATTCATTCAACGAACTTAAACGACGTCTGTGCTCAGCACCTATATTGACTACCCCAGATTGGAGTAAGCCATTCCATGTACATGTGGATGCATCCAATTACGCCATAGGATGTGTGTTAGCACAACCCACGAGTGAAGGTAACATAGATCTCCCCATAGCTTACGCGAGCAGACAATTGAACGCAGCAGAAAGGAATTACACCACTACGGAACGAGAGGGATTAGGGATGATCTACGCGGTAAAGAAGTTTAGGCACTACTTGTTGGCCAACAAATTCAAGTTCTTTACAGATCATCAAGCCCTATTGTACCTAGTCAACAAACCATGTAACACGGGACGACTAATACGTTGGTTTCTATTACTCATGGAGTACGATTTTGAAGTGGTAGTCAGGAAAGGAAAGACACATCTTAGAGCTGACCACCTTTCAAGATTAACATCAGGAGAAGCTCCTCAAGGAGTAGCGGATGAATTACCAGATGCATACTTGTTTAACCTTGAGATAGCACCAGAATGGGCTAAGTCTATAGTCCCTATTCTTACATATGGACCCAAGAATCCTAGGTTAAAGATCAAAGAGGGAGAGATTACCAAGTCTCAAAGATACCAAATAATGGCAGGAAGCATATATAAACAGGATAATCAAAAGATTCTTGCTTGTTGTGTAGACGAATCAGAACATGCGAATTGGTTGCGCTTAGCACACATAGGTGCATTAAAGCAACATCATTCAAAACATCGAACATTACAGACTCTGCATAGATTAGGAGTATATTGGCCTACGATGGAAGCAGATGTCTACAGGTTGTGTAAGGAATGCCATGTTTGTTGTGAAAGACCACCAGTAGAGCTTGCTACATTATATCACGTGTCTCTCACACCAGACTGGAGTGAACCTTTAGTGACATACTTGAGGACGAACACATTCCCTCAAGGCATGACCTTAGCTCGACAACGTAGTCTAGAGCAGGAAGCTCAAGACTATTCACTTATTGGCGATAATTTATACAAAAGAGGACGAGATGGATATCTAAGACAATGTGTTCATGAGAGCGATTATCTGAGCATACTAGAGACTGCACATCAAGGTGTTGCAGGAGGTCATTTTGGACCCGATAGGACAATCAAAGCCATCCTCTTTGCAGGATTATGGTGGCCCACTCTTCACATGGATGCTCATACCTATGCAAAGAGATGCGATGTGTGCCAAAGAACTCATTTTCCTACTCGCAGAGATGAAATGCCATTGAAACCCATGATGGGCGGACGTGCATTTTCTAAGTGGGGTATAGACTTTGTAGGACCCATTAACCCCCCTGCAAAAGGTACTCATGCGGAATACATTATTGTTCCCACATATTATCTTACGAAATGGGTAGAGGCAAAAGCCACGAAAAAGAATGATGCACACACAACTGCAAAATTCTTATTTGAAAATGTCTTTACAAGATATGGACTGCCTATAGAGTTAGTGAGCGATCGAGGCACTCACTTTCTAAACCAAGTCATTGAATATCTGTTACAGGATTTTATGGTGATTCACAAGAAATCGGCACCATATCATCCTCAGGCCAATGGTCAGGCTGAAAGCACTAATAAGATACTTTGTAACGTACTGACGAAACTCGTGAACAACAAACGTTCAGATTGGGACAAACAGTTACACCACGCTGTTTGGGCATATCGAGTGGCCTACAAGACCGTACTCAATGCAACTCCCTTTCAGATGGTTTTTGGTCAGAATGCTGTGCTTCCTTTGGACTTCTTGATACGGACCCTTAAGGTTGCACAAAAACATCAGTGGACCGGCCATGAATTATCAGCGAGAATAATGGACTTGGAACGATTAGGAGAAACCAGGCTAAAGGCAGCAGCAGGAATATATGCAGCGAAGAAGCGACAGAAAGCGTATTTTGATGCACATGTGAAAAATAAAGGCTTAAAAGAAGGAGATTTAGTTCTAGTATATACTCTGAAACAGCACGCACGGAAGTTAGAAAAGCGAGGTTATGGACCTATGATCATTAACAGACTCTCAACAAGTGGAGCAGTACAGTTAGCCACTTTAGAAGGAGATATAATGCCTAATTACATTAGTGGCTGTAGAGTCAAGCTATATCAGGAACCTCTTACTAAGGATATGCTTAGACGACTCACGTTGGCAAAGAAGCGTAAGGAGGAAGAAAATAGAATACGAGCTGAAGCTCAGGCAGAAGCAATAGAACGCATTAAGCGCATGAAGCTAAGAAGACAAGGACTAGGGAGAGAACATTATAACCATCTGGAAACTACACCCAGATATCCCATGGCCATGTGTCAAGTAAAGTCAACCACTCATCCTAGTATAGTGGACAGGAGACCATTCATTACAGTTAGGCTAGAGCACGACAACCCTTGCCAAGAGCTCGGGGCTTTAATGTGCTGCGACTAGTGCGATTAGATGGTCCCACTATAAGGATTCAGGAATAGAAATGCGGCCAATTGAGGCATACCTCATAGGTCTAGGAGGCATGGAAACCCCTTGCATGGGTGAGGTGGACCTTCCTATCCTCATTAAGGATGTGACCATGACAGCGAAGCTACTAGTGTGCCATGATGACGATCTGATAGAACCCCTAATCCTTGGCCAAGATTGGCTATACGATCACTCAGTGGACCTAAATCTTAGACAAGGCTCCTTACAGATTGGAACCTTAGAACAGAAGCGAGTGATACCGCTTGACTTCCCTAATGGCATTCCGACTGAGGTTACCCTAGACCCTATGAAATACATGCGACGGAAGACCGGAAGATCTTTAATCAGCTCCGTCACGTTACGTCTACACCAACCCACTCGGGCTTGGCTATGGACAGTTGTCAATCAGAAGGACGACAGGAGATCTTCCCTGGGACTTCCTGCAAACTAGAGAGGGCAGCTACCCAACCGCTAGGGCAGATGAACACAATCAGCGGTCAGGTGGGTTGCATCAGCGGCCAAATGAGCACGACACTCGGCGGTGCTCATCCTTCCAAACTTGTTGCGGACTGGCCTAGATTAAAGTTAAAGAACGAATCACTTCCTAATGGGTAGGTCACGCAAGTGTTGGATCTCCCTTCTTTTCCAAAGCAGAGTGTCCAAAGGACCTCTCAAACCCAACCTCGAAGGAGTCAACCACAACAGAGGAACCCAGACCGACGACACCACCAGACGTGGCAAAGAAAGCAGCAGTATCAACGTCACAAAACAAGCGGCACCAGACAAATATGGGTGCCAAAAGGACAGAAAGCACCGAAGAATTCCAACCAAGCAGAGATCGACAAGAGAAAAACAGGGCAGAAACAGAATCAGTATCCACCATCCCCTCGATCTTCTTCTACAAGTACCAATACTCGACAGATTTGGATCGCCAAGAAATACCTTATCCATAGACCCACACCCATGCAGATTTGGGTACCCAAATCATGTATCATAGCTCAACCCTTAAGCCATGTAATATATACCCCTTACAAATCTTTCCCTCCCTCAATACCTCCACACCCGATACTACCATTTGCCCCTCAGCCGAAACCCACCACCCACTCAAAGACTCTTAGGAAATGGATACCGAAGAATGTCCAACCGTCTCCCCCTAACCCCAGGCCTGACAAAACTACCCCCCGACTAACATACAACCTTGTAATAAATCACTAACCTTTAAACCTTGTATAAATTCACCCACCATCATCACACATCACTCATAATCTCGTCTCATCAAGAAATGTATGCATGATCTGAAACGTGTAGGTGTCTAGAGACCTGCACTAGTGTTGCAAGAGGCATTGCATCCATCACATCACAGCACTTGGCTACACGGGTTACGCATCAGTTATGGAAAGGGATTGCGGTCTCACGTTAATGGGATCATAATTAATTTCCATGCTAATGTGTTAATCTTTTGTAGCAGATCTTTCTCATTAACACACCAGTCATCATGCAAACCGACGAAGGACCATCAGGAGCAGGCCCCAGTGTAGCTGCAGTGCCCCTCAACGTGTTACGAGCAGAATCCCACCCGACTGCTCCACCGCCAGAATTCCAAGGATTTCCAGGGCCCATGCCGATCGACAACCCACCTATGGGCTATACAGAAAAGATACACCGTAACTCCCACTGGTTTCAGGGACTTGCAGGACCCTTAGCGGAAGCGGATTTTATATTTGAATCCAATTTGACGTTTGATGACCGCACGTGGGGAAAATACCAATTCTTCTCCAGAGAGTTCGAAGACCTCCAGAACACCCAGGACCTAACTCATGTTTGGGCTAGAGCTGGCTTCATGGAGTATTTCAGTGATCCTCTGCCCAAACCCGACTTTTATAGGTGTTATTATTTAATCACTACGTTACAGGCCTCAGAGAATAAGGATATCCCAGGAACTTTTATTTTGCCTTCCTTAGTGGATGATCCACCCTACAAAAGATTTTATCTTTCGAAGGATTTAATCAGAGCTGCCATCAAGATTCATGGAACCCACACGCCCACAGATCGAGAAAGATTAGTTCGAGACCCTATGAAACGTGGGGATGTCACTAAGTGGGAGGAGATCTCAGCAATTACACCTGAGCTGTCAAAGCCGCTACGGATATGCATGCAACATTTTGCATTCCCCGCTCAGGACAGATTCACCATGCCACATAAAAGAATATGGTTTGGTTTGTACTTAGCCTGTACTGGACCTCAGACTGTCGATCTGGCGAGCTGGATCATTGATCAAATGTATTTGGCACAACACAGATGGGAACGAAAGAAAGTGCTTAATGGATGTTGTGCGCTGACAAGAATTGTTTATATGTGCTTGGCTTATGACTTGCCAATTGAACGGGCATTAACAGCAGAAGAGCTGAAGGCATTCAAAGGAACGACGAAGAAAGCCAGGAAACCCAGCAGAGCACGGGCAGGTAAGCGCATGAGAGGCACTATTCCTTGCCTTCAAGTGCCAGAGTCACCATCACCACAACCCTCCCCAGAGCAATCACCGACAGAAGCCACTCCCACAGTACAACCTATTCGCATAAGGCTGTCTAGACCAGTGGTCACGGAGGGCACTACTAGTACCGTTGCACCTCAGGCAGCTACAACCACAGAACCCACCACCACGACAGCAGAAGCTCCCACCACTATTGGTGCGGAAGCCTTTTCTTTCCCATTACCACACATGGAGGCAGAACCAATAAACACAACATTGGATTTTGAAATGCCTGATGCATTCTCAAATGAGTTCCAGTTTTCAGAGGCACAAATGTTCTCTCAAGAATTTGAAAGGCCGAGTTACCCTACCACACCGCGGGATCAGCCACAGGGACAAGTGGTGTCGAGCTCTGATGACGAAAGAACAGCATCTGATGACGATGAAGGTGACGATGAAGCCAGTCAGGGCACGCATGATTCCCAAGAACAAGAACAGACAGATGGCCAAGGCCAACAAACCGATGCACACGGTGACACCAGCACGCATGAAGAGGAGACTTTCGAAGCAGCAGCTTACACGCTGGCAATCAAGAAGTTATATCGTACGATGGAGAAAGTATGGGCACGGAAGAAATTGACTGAAGAAGAGAGCCAAACCATAATCGAACAAGAACTCATCTCCGGAGGGTTTGAAGAAGTTTACATCAGAGGGTTCAGAGAACTGGTCAAATCCATTGGCCCGGTCGAAGCACTGAGATATTTACAGAGGAAGCCACTTCCTCAATATGACCCTCACAGAATTCGCCTGTTATCGAAGCCCGGTGAATATATTCGAGTTCCGGTAGGTGCTCAATCATCCCACCAGGCGCAAGATGCACGCCTACGTCCGGAAAGATCCATCACCGAAGAGGCTATCCTAGTCGACTCCCCACCACGTACTACCGTTGTACATACTACCACTATCCTTGACATAACATCCACACCATCTACTCCTCTCTCACCTCACGTTTCACCAACCCATCCTGTATCCCCAACACCCCCTACTGCTCCTCCCACATCCACACCAGTTCACGGCAACATAGCCACCACCTTTGCCCCACCCATTCATGCCACCATGCCCGTACCCATCCCACCTCATCCACATGTTAACCCCTTCATCCCTTCATCCTTCCCATCCTTTCCCCCACCTTTAAGACACCCTTTCACCTTTCTAACCCCACTAACCTTCTCACCAGTTTCACCTCCTCAACCCACCATAACCCCCATTTCCCCTTTTCACCAAGCTGCTCCAACCACCCCCCCTGTAAATTACTCTACATTTGTAAATCCTGTCTTCACACCTACACAACCACCCACATACACACCGCTTTTCACAGTCACCGCACTTGACACGTCCAATGACATGGACATCTCACCACCCACCGCACCAGCACCCACTCCACTCACAGCACCATCATATTTAGGTACGTCACAATTTTCCACGATCACCACTGCATCCACCTTCCCAACCCCATTTCCCATCCCCGCTGCATCTACTTCCACTGCATCCTCACTCAGCATTC
This sequence comes from Ceratopteris richardii, assembly GCA_020310875.1. Lineage (NCBI taxonomy): Eukaryota > Viridiplantae > Streptophyta > Polypodiopsida > Polypodiales > Pteridaceae > Ceratopteris > Ceratopteris richardii. The sequence continues at coordinate 136,278,058 of CM035427.1, read as the reverse complement.
CATTACTACTATCGCCAACCATAGACACTGCACTTCAACAAATGTTCACATGCATGTCACAAGTACGAGATGAGTTTGCATCTCTGGGCACCAATTATCACCAGCTGCAGAGGACGACCAACGAATTACAGACGCAGCTTAATTCACTATCAATCGAGAATGCCTCTTTAAATACACGATACCAAGAACTAAGAGAGGCATATCATAAGCTAGAGCTAGAAAGTGAAGAGAAAACAAAAGAAGCCACTGCTGATCTGGACAACCTGCTTCGAGCCCAAACCATTAAAAACGCAACGCTGACAAGGAATATGGGTCTACTCAGGAGACACCTAGCCGCAGCCAAGGAGGAGAACCAGAGACTCCAAGAGCAGAATAGAGAAAATTTGGAAGCGGCATTGGACCATCCAGAACAACCCTTAAGTCCTAGCAGATTCAAGGCAATCCCATCCGAATCAATGCAGATGTTGCTAGAGGATCACGTGAGATTGCTAGTGGACTATGATCGAATGAACGAAGAGCATCAGAAGTTAAAAGAAGAACACCAGCTACTACAGCTCAGAGAACCGGCACCACAACAAGTACAAGCAGTAGCAGAAGTACCAGAACCTGTGGACCCCTCTCCTGAACTCATAGAGGAACTCAACGCATTACGGGCCCAGGTAACCACACTCCAATCACGCATAGATGTATACGAAGCACCACCACGGCCTGACTCCCCACCGGAGATCCCAGCTGACGACGAGAACATAACCATTCCGGTGGAGGAAACGTTTGAAGAAGCATACGAGCCAATACCCATCCCAGGCGGACAAGTCACGGCCGAAGGCCAGATGACCTATGAACTTCCTACCCCCGCGTGGATGAAAACGATTGAGGAAATTGGAACAACGCACTCAGCTAGAGTCGAAGCCCAGCTCCATGCTATGGCCATGATCGAAGAAAGAATTTTGCAATCTCCCTACTTTGCTCAATTGGCCCCACGCAGGTACATATCCGGGCATGAGCTTCAATACAAACCATACTTCATGCTAATGGCCGAATACCAGCTGGCCATAGAGAAGCGAACTGGCAAGAAGCCATCACATGCAACTCAATTTGAGCCTGAAGACTTGCCACTCGATGCGCAACAAGGCACTATTTATCAACCAGATTGGCGTACACGTCTTTTACAGGAGTACCCTGAAATGATGAGCACATGGGTTAAGGCACCTTTACATTTAAAATACAATCCGTGTTGGGGACCAGTGCCACGACGCCGCTCGTGGACTGCATTCGCTATCAAAGTACAAAACAATAGGCAGTGTCAGGATTGGCTGAATTACCCCTACTTCAAGCCACCTACCGAGTTGCCCACTGTTGGCTATATGATGGCTACTATCCGTCACTGGCTCCCTCGCTTGAAGCATATGAATGATATTGCAGCGCATATGACTGTCAAAATTTTTGACATGATGCAAATGATATTTAAAGTCTTCCGACGCGTCAAGGCACCGCATGTAAACACCCCGGGATTTGAGCATGGTAACTTTGATCTAGTATATGACATGAGCACAACGCCATCGCTCCGGGTGTGTTATGCCTGGCACTGTAGAATAAAATACCTCCCGGCATGCTACAAACAAACCTTTGAAGAGATGTTCACCACCGGGTTTTGGGAATACCATTCCGAGGTATTCATCAGCAGGCCCACACATTTATTGCAACTTTTTGCCTGTGAGCGAATGGTTTATTCCACGCATTATCAACTCCCGCCACCCGACGAACCGCAACCGATAGACTGGGAGAAGCTCGAGGCTGATCTGGCCCGAGGCATTCGAGTATCTGAGCACACCCTCGCTAACGACCTCCTACAAAACTACATCCGACAGACCTCACAGCAAGGTTCTGTCAGGGACGACAGAAGCGAGAGGGAGGGGGGTGTTGGAAGCAGTCAGAGGCACAGACGACGTGGAAGCATGTAAAGACGGAGCAGGGAGCCAGTCGGATTATTTTTTAAACAATTATGTTTTTATTACCTCTTCAAACATCCAACAGTGATCTTCATCACTCTTGTAACATATGTAATATAGACAAAACCTCATCTTGTAATTCATAGCTCCATTTTGTGCAAGCCGAGGAGTCCTCGAGCTTGAGGAGCTTAGGTAGAATGCTCGTACCAATTCTCGTTATTTTTAGACATCGTTTACCCTTCCAAATAGCCTCTAGGACCTATTTTTTAACTAGGCCGGTCACTAGATGTGAAACCGGTCAAAACTAGTCTAGAAACTATAAAAAGAGCTGATTTCCCACCTTCCATTGTGTCTTGCTTGTCTCTTCATTGTGTGTGTGTATGTGTGTGTGCATCTTTGTGCTTCTCACCTTCACTCTCACTTCATCTCACATTCACGATCTTCATATCACTCCTATCTCTTCCGCGGATTGACATTAAGGAGGTGAAGCTTCTTAACGTGGTTCTCACCATTGTGCTAGAGCAACACAAGGGTCTATCAGGGACGACAGACTCGAGAGGAGGGGGGAGTGTTGACACTCAAGATCAAGCATGAGGTACATGAACACATCAAATAAGTGGACATACAAGAAGAAGGAGAATATAGGGACCTCCAAGAAACACATGTCAAATTTTCAGAAGAAATCCCTATAAAAATAGTGATTTCCATCACTAAAAGCCATTGTAAATACCATTTCACCTTTTTCTAGCTCCATTTTGTGCAAGCCGAGGAGTCCTCAACCTCGAGGACCGTTAGAAGTATCTACCTACCAAGTTTCATAATTTTTAGACTTTGTTTGAGCCCTCAAATAAGCCCTGGAACCTAATTTTTAACTAGGCTGGACACTAGGTTTGCACGAGGCCACTAACTAGTCAAAAACTATAAAAGGAGCTAGATAGCTCATTTTTGAGGAGAACGAATTGTGAATTGAACTAAAGAAGAGCTCTTGTAATTGTCTTTTGATCTTAATCAAAGCTTCCATTGTCTCACTCTTTGTTCTACCTGTGTGTGTGTATGTGTATGTGTATGTGTGTGCACACTTGTGTATTTCTCCATCACCATTTGTGCACATCACTTGCTCGAGTTCTTCATACCATCCTCATGTCTTCCTGGATTGACATTAAAGGGGAGAGAGAGAGATAAAGAGAGAGAGAGAGAGAGAGAGAGAGAGAGAGAGAGAGAGAGAGAGAGAGAGAGAGAGAGAGAGAGAGAGAGAGAGAAGTAGAAAAATGTCCTCCTTGCTGATTGCATGATCATGCATGGAGACAACAGAGAAAGAGATTCAAGAGATACAGAGGATGAGAGCGCTATGGGAGAGAGAGAGAGAGAGAGAGAGAGAGAGAGAGAGAGAGAGAGAGAGAGAGAGAGAGAGAGAGAGAGAGAGAGAGAGAGAGAGAGAGAGAGAGAGAGAGACTCTGAGAGAGAGAGAGAGAGAGAGAGAGAGAGAGAGAGAGAGAGAGAGAGAGAGAGAGAGAGAGAGAGAGAGAGAGAGAGAGAGAGAGAGAGAGAGAGAGAGAGAGAGAGAGAGAGAGAGAGAGAGAGAGAGAGAGAGAGAGAGAGAGAGAGAGAGAGAGAGAGAGAGAGAGAGAGAGAGAGAGAGAGAGAGAGAGAGAGAGAGAGAGAGAGAGAGAGAGAGAGAGAGAGAGAGAGAGAGAGAGAGAGAGAGAGAGAGAGAGAGAGAGAGAGAGAGAGAGAGAGAGAGAGAGAGAGAGAGAGAGAGAGAGAGAGAGAGAGAGAGAGAGAGAGAGAGAGAGAGAGAGAGAGAGAGAGAGAGAGAGAGAGAGAGAGAGAGAGAGAGAGAGAGAGAGAGAGAGAGAGAGAGAGAGAGAGAGAGAGAGAGAGAGAGAGAGAGAGAGAGAGAGAGAGAGAGAGAGAGAGAGAGAGAGAGAGAGAGAGAGAGAGAGAGAGAGAGAGAGAGAGAGAGAGAGAGAGAGAGAGAGAGAGAGAGAGAGAGAGAGAGAGAGAGAGAGAGAGAGAGAGAGAGAGAGAGAGAGAGAGAGAGAGAGAGAGAGAGAGAGAGAGAGAGACTCTGAGAGAGAGAGATAGATAGATAGGTAGAGAGAGAGAGAGAGAGAGAGAGAGAGAGAGAGAGAGAGAGAGAGAGAGAGAGAGAGAGAGAGAGAGAGAGAGAGAGAGAGAGAGAGAGAGAGAGAGAGAGAGAGAGAGAGAGAGAGAGAGAGAGAGAGAGAGAGAGAGAGAGAGAGAGAGAGAGAGAGAGAGAGAGAGAGAGAAGCCTGAATCACACAACAAATGCGTAGAAATTTAGAGGAATCTTAGCAAGGATATATATATATATATATATATATATATATATATATATATATATATATATATATATATATATATATATATATATATATATATATATATATATATATATATATATAGAGAGAGAGAGAGAGAGAGAGAGAGAGAGACAACGATCAAAATGATGGTGCCTAGAGGACGATGCACAACGGTTGAGGTTGAGACACAAAGAGAATGAGACAGAGTGAAAGAGATCAATGTTTAGAATAAAAGGCTAAGGTCTTGCATGGTTACGTGTCAAATCACCATTGAAATACTAAAAATAGAAGATGACCAAGATACAGGATGCTTGTGAGTGGGAATGTTACATATAAACAATGCTAAATGCAGAAGGATATAATAATGAAATTGTGCTCACCCATTGTACAAAAATGAAATGCATAGAATGAGGACGGAAGTGATCCTTGTGTGTGGAGTGGTCTCTTAGGTAGTTGCTTGAATTATCTTAAGGCTTTGATCTAGATTGAGCTAGCTCAGTAGAGCACTTTTCATAGGCTTGATTAAATTTAAATGCTTATCGATCATCTTGTTTGCCATTTTTCATCTATGGTAGTTTGGCAAATGGAGAAACAATATTTAAGAAGGTCATAAACCCCATGACATATACATGAAGTACCATAATATTTGATCATGTCAAAGCTTGGAAGGGGGGACATTGGTTTTATCTATTTAAATAACATGCTATATTCAAACTACAAAGTGAATCATTATGCATTTCTTTCTCTTTTGAAAGCATACTAAAAAATCTTTCATATCTAAAGAAATAAAAAGATATATGAAGAAAAAGAAAACTAAATAAAAAAGAGAAAAGTCAGAGTAGAATTAAATTAAGCAAAGGAATAGCTCTTTTTCTTTCGAGTATATTTTCCATGATTCTAAGCCCCGTGGATCTTCTTTCCAAGTTGTGGTTAGTTTTTCGAGATATTATATGAAGTGATTGCAGATTTTTGAAGTAAAAAGAAGCAAAGTTATTGTTGTGAAGACTTGAAGTAAAGCTTTGACCGAAGACCAAAGTAAAGGAAAGACATACTGCAAAGACAAGACCAAAGGGAAGCTCATGGGTGCCTTCTTGCACCATAGCAAGAAGTCTATTCTGTGTCAGTGATCCGCATTGTAGCGGGATTCATTGTATTATTGAGAGCTATTCATTGGATGACACCAGTTGTATTTTCATTGTATCATTGAGCTTAGTTTGTTTACTTGGTGCATTTATCCAGGGATTTTGTTTCCTAGCATTGTATTTCGATTTATCATCCACGGTGCTTATCGACATATATGCACGATCGAGCCTTTCTCTTTCGAGGTGCAGCCCTATGACATATGATATGACCACCATACCACGGGCAAGGCACCCAACGTGCAGACAATGCTCAGCGGACCGAGGGATGATGCACTCACCAAGGCCTAATCCAACCCCACACCCCTCTCCCTCCTTACGTCCTTCTCGACAGTGCCATCACTCTTGGTAGGTAAATCTAGTAAAGCTCAATGGAGTATCCCTGACATATACTATTGTGACCACTATACCCGTTAGAGAAATGAAAACATGATACGTTCCATCCTCGATCATCACATGAGCTTGATATCTCAACACTACCCCTCAAGCTCAACGTCATGTCCTCTAATCCAAGCATCTTTTGAACTTCTCTCATCTTCTCTGCTCCAAGTGCCTTAGTAAAAGTATGAGCAACCTACTCATATGTTCTCACATAAACAAGATCACTATCACCTACTAATACCTTCTCTCTGATGAAGTGATAATGTACCTCCATATGCTTTGTTCTACTATGAAAAACAAGATTTCGTGCTAACTAAATCCTTCTAAGATAATCATAATGGATGATCAGCTTTTGCACTTCCACACCTAAATCTACACGACAAAGCAAGACTGGGTTGCTTCTTGCTGCTACATGTAATAGCTGCACTGCCAAGTGAGAATAGAAAGCCACTAGTAGATCTTCTATTTAGAATACCAACCCAATCTGCATTAGTGTATCCATGAACCTGCAAATCTAAACCAACTTTACAAAACAATGCATAATCCAAAGTAGCACTCACATAATGTAGAGTGCACCTTAGAGCATCTAAGTGCCATTTCCTGCGAACCTACATAAATTGACTTTCAAGTCCAACCGTGTAGCTTAGATCAAGCCTTGTAATTGTGAGATATATCAAACTTTCCATAATTTTCCTATACATAGTATCATTTTCCAATGTCAAGGCATATTGCCTTTGCAACATCCATATACGTGTTTCTGTATGTATAAACTCAATGCCCAAAAAATAGCACAACACACCAAGATCTTTCATGTCGAATTCTTGCACAAGGAGTTGCTTTACCTCTTCAATGCTTGCTTCACTATCACCTCCTACAATCAAGTCATCAACATAAATAGCCACAATCGTGATGCCATCATCACCCTTCCTTGCATATAATGAATGATTTGCATCACACATAGAAAATCCAATTGTGGTTAAGTATTCCACAATCCTTGCTTGCCAAGAACAAGGGACTCGTTAAAGCCTATACGAAGCCATTTGCAACCTGCAAACATATTCTAGGTGCTTTGTTATCCGGTCCACTCAAAACTTGAGATTATGCACTTATTTTTCAACATTTTCTTTATCATTTGGTTCAAGATTAATTCCTTCTTTGGCATCTGCATAGAAGCTTGACATTTCATCAAATACCACATCTCTATTTTCCTTCACCTGTCGTGTGAGTGGGTTATAACATTTATTTTTCTTTTGGTCAAGGGAGTACCCACTGAAGATACATTTTTTTGCTTTTGGATCAAGCTTCATCCTCAACACATCTAAAATATGTACATATGCAATTTAGCCAAAAACTTTCATATGTGATAAGCTTGGCTCTTTACTTGTGAACTTCTGTTCAGGTGTAAGTTTCTATACAATAACAGTTGGAGTTTTGTTCATGATCTATACATCGGTGTGCATAAATTCTACCCAATACCAATGAGGGATATTCTTCTCAACTATCAAGACCCTTTACTATTTTTGCAATATATCTATTTTTGCGTTTGGCAACACCATTCTGTTGTGGTGTGTACCTGCATTAAAATTCACATCCAATTCCATGACTTCTTAGAAAGTTTTTGAACTCATTTCATATGTATTCACCTCCTCCATCATATCTTAATGTTTGAATATACTTTCGTATTTGCTTTTCTGCCATAGCTCTAAAATTCTAGAAGTGAGTGACCACCTCGCTCTTCTCTCTCATGAAATATACCCATAATTTCTGTGTATGTTCATCAATGAAAGTAACATAAAACCTAAAACCACCCCTAGATGTGGTCTTTGCAAAACTCCAAACATGTTTCTGTATTATTTCTAGCACAATTTCATTAACATGCTTGTCATGCAGAAATGATTCTCTTGACTGTTTATCAAATGCACATGCTACACATACGAATCTTTGCAACCTTGAAATGTGGTAGTCATTGAAATATCCTTTGACTCCATTGATTGTAGCCTCTACAAGTTTGTGTGTCCAATTTGTTTTTGCCAAATGTCTATATAAGCAATAACTCCTAAACCTTTTGCAAACATGGCTGCATTCATTCTAGGACTTTTCACATTTAAGTGAGCATCCTACCTATTGGGGCGTCACTCAATAATTATGCATGAAGACATGAAGACATAAAAGGAAAGAACAAGGACAAGGAATTCATACAATATACCTACTCAGGTGATTCAAGAAGTTGGATAGCAAAGGGAAAATTTGGAGTATCTAGCTGAGCCTACGATTTTAGAAATTCAAAAGTTACCTTTTAATGACCAAGAGCTTGATGTTGGTGTGCGAAACCAGAGGTTCAGAGCAGAATGGAAGCAGAAGATACAGATCTGGTAGCATCTGAAGAAGGTACTTCTTGTGAGTTATTACAGAATTCACACATTAAATTATCGCTAGGAGCTCTGCTTGAACTCGCTCCAAATTTTAGAGAGAAATTTCTAAAGCAAATACAAAAAAGATTCTCTCCGGCCCCGAGCTTGGAATTGAATGTCGACATGGTAAACAATGTCCCAGATTGAGTCATGGATTATGTAGTCCCCACCATCACAATCTGGTATAAAATGAAGGCTATTCTCAAGCTCCTAATTAATGGAAGATAGAGCATAAACATCGCTTCAATAATGACTTGCAAACAAAAGGGTTGGAATAGTATTGAGCAAGCCCCATCTTTTGTTTGGATGGCAGACCAGCTGTGTGTGCAACAAGTGGGACTCATTAAAGGTATACCTATCGGAATCTCTCAAGTGGTGTTTCTTGTCACATTTCCTATCACATTTGTGGATATAATTTGGACTACAACCTCCTCCTTGGCAAACCATGGTTGCAGAATGCCAAGATACGATAGAACTAGGATGAGAAGACTATTACATTCCAAAAAGAATACGCAACGTTTTCAATTAAACTAGAGAATTAACAATATTGCCCCTGGAAACCAAATCGATATTAGTAGAACCACCACTCATGTTGGATGGATTGGAAGAAGATGAAGAATAGAAATTCATTGAGGCCAATAGAGATTTACTATCGTTCGAAGTGGTAGATGTCAATCCAATTGTTAGCTCTCTCTATGGTTGCATGACTGCCTCCATATGTATATAAGTTTTGGACCTAGAGGACAAAAATATTATTGATCTGGTGAAGAAAGGTCCTATGGAGCTGGGAAGAATATGCATGGAAGAAGATTCCATGGAAGTTGTGAATCTCGGTACCCTTGAAGAACCCAAACCAATCCAAATTTGTTCGGAGCTTGCTCCAGATTTTTTGATGGCATGGATCGCACTAATACAACAATACAAAGATGTGTTTTCTTGGACATATGCAGATATCAAGGGTCTTGACCCCAAACTATATCACCACTGGATCTTACTTAAGCCAGACACTACTCCTGTGATGTATTAAAGGTACTAGATGAATCAAAATTTTGTTGCACATGTTAAATATGAGCTTGACGTATTAATTAAAGTTGGTTATATTGTTCCCATTGAAAATCCAGAATGGGTTTCACCAATAGACATTGTGCCAAAGAAGAATAAGTAGTTCCAAATTTGTGTGGACTATCAAAAGTTAAATGCGGCCACAATACTTGACCCTTTCCGGCTCCCATTTCTGGATAGCATGTTGGATGAAGTGGCTGGTAGAGAAATGTACCCCTTTTTAGATGGTTTCGGTGGCTATAATTAGGTCTGAATGATGGATGAAGATATACCAAAAACAACCTTCATTGCAAATTGGGGAGTTTCAGTGGTGCATGCCAAAAATCTGTGCCTCTTACCTTACGTCCTTTATGCGGATTTTCTTGGATGATTTCTCAGTTTTTGGAAAGATGGTTGCACACTTGGAGCATCTTAAATCATGTTTCAACTAGTGTCGGAAGGTACATTTATACCTGAATCCCAATAACTCAACATTTGCTATTTAGTGCAAAAAATTATTGGGCCATATTATTTCAAAAAATGGTATCGCCATTTTCGAGATGAAATCCCTCAGGGAGTATGCATCAAGAAAAATTTTCAAATTTATTTCATTGTTTTTCTGGCTATGATGTGATGTTTTGATTGTAGAATGATGAAAAGAATGATAAATTGTTTAAATGTATGATTGATTTGACTGATTAAGTGATGAGAACATTTCATTTGTACATTGAAATTGTATATTTATTTGTTTAAAGTTCATTAACCCCTTAGAAATATGTCCCAAACCCTTGAAAAAATAACCTTTATCCCTAGCAAAACCCTAAACCCTTGAAACCGTAGTCTTAACCTTTAGAAACCCTTGGGGTTTAAGGCCAAAGTGTAAATCAACTCATTAATTGATGTGCCTGACCTTAATCATAGACAAACCCTAGCTTTTCCCAAATAAAAGCCCTAGGTTGGAACCTTAGTATCACCATTTAATCTAAACTCGAAAACCTTAATTTAATTAAATTTATATATGGGTATGAAACCAAATAAAAACCTTAGTCAAAAATAAAGATAAAACACAAACAAAAGATTTGATTTCTAAAAATAGAAAAATAACAAGGAAGAAGATTCTAAAAATAGAAAGGATAAAAAATAAGATTCTCTAAAAATAGAAAGGAGAAGGCTAAAACATTCTAGAGTTCTAGAAAGAGGACCTTGATGAAAGCTATAAATAGATGCCCATTCCTCATTTGGTTTTCCCAGTGGATTTTTTCCATGTACTCTTTCTTACCTTTTCTTGCTCATTCATTTTTTTGTTCATGCTTTTCATTTTGTTGTTCATGCTTCATGAATAGAATGTTAGTTTTCTCTCTATGATCATCACCTCTCAAGCTCACCATCTCTGGCTATCATGCCGAGAGAGAGAGAGAGAGAGAGAGAGAGAGAGAGAGAGAGAGAGAGAGAGAGAGAGAGAGAGAGAGAGAGAGAGAGAGAGAGAGAGAGAGAGAGAGACCTCCATCTCTACACCCTCTACCTTCTACTCCGTGGTTTCATCAGGAACAAATAAGAGAAAGCAAGGAAGAGAGCACACCATCCCTCTATCCTTCAATCTCTTGATCCAATGAAATCTTGACAACAAACATACAGAGAAAAAGGGGAGCTTGTGTGAAGAGTTGCAATAATTTCTATCTCTGAAAATTGATTGTGTGTTGCATATTTTGAAGCATGGCTTATTTTTCAGATACTACTACTCTGATAACAATGTAGAGAGAGACAAAACAGAGAGAGAGAGAGAGAGACCTATGTCTCTTCCATCTTCTCTTTGCTCCTTAATCTCACGAGAGAGAATAAAAAGGCCACAACAGCTCGGAGCCTGAGGAGGGTTGCTCAAAGCTATTGAGCAGGCAGCGGTCATAGTGTAGAGAGAGGCAGTTGGGCGTTTGCTTTGTGTGTCTCATTGGAAATGATCCTTTGTCTGCCATTGCCTCATATGTGCCCTCTCTCGTCATCCTCTCGGTGATTTGCATTCTGTGCATGAGCATGGCCCTCCACCTCTTCCTCCATACTTCTCTGACTCATCTTTCTGTATGGATGAGGATGAAGCTGTTTAGCTCTCGAATGGTTTTACCATTGCCGGCAAGAGTATGCAAGGAGGAATAGGAGTGATCGAAAAATCCCTCTTAGCACATTCACGAACTCCAATTTCATCTAGAGGTTACACACACTTTGCATGGCAGAGCTCCACGCAGAGGCTGTTGGAAAGAGAGGGATGGGTTCCGGAGAGAGAGAGAGAGAGAGAGAGAGAGAGAGAGAGAGAGAGAGAGAGAGAGAGAGAGAGAGAGAGAGAGAGATTTAATGCTAGAAGCAGACATTGTTAAAGATATGCAGAGATGAATTTAACACGCAAAAAGAGCAAAGAAATTCTGAATGCTTATTGATTGCGGAGAGGGAGAACTACAATTCGATGGCGCTGTTGTTTGCGATGCAGAAAGGCGGGCGAGAGAGAGAGAGAGAGAGAGAGAGAGAGAGAGAGAGAGAGAGAGAGAGAGAGAGAGAGAGAGAGAGAGAGAGAGAGAGAGAGAAAGAGTCAGTGGATAGCGGTGATGGTTACACAATGATGCATCACAAAGGGGAGGAGAAAGAGAGAGAGAGGTGTAGAGGTGATGCTGGAGCACAAAGGCAGTACAGAACGATGGGTTGAGAGAGAGAGAGAGAGAGAGAGAGAGAGAGAGAGAGAGAGAGAGAGAGAGAGAGAGAGAGAGAGAGAGAGAGAGAGAGAGAGAGAGAGAGAGAGAGAGAGAGAGAGAGAGAGAGATGCCCTCGTGAGGCTAGGGGTGGATGGAACATCACGCCTACAGGCCTTCCTCTTCCCAAAAATTTGAGGATCGATGAGGGATAATTTACCTTGTACTTGACAAATGTTCAAAGAATTAAAGATGTGCAAGTGAGTAGAAGCCCTATCACGTGATGCATTCTTTACAAGCACATGTCGTTGACTGCCACTTCCATTCACCCGTTGACATCTGATTACCTTCAAAGATATGAAGGTGATTGTATGACTTCTCCTCGTTGGTTTGTTGAGGAGAAGGTTTTGACTATGAGGGCTGTGAAGCTTGTCTCACCTACTGCAATGCAAAAAGATTATTCATAGCAATTGTCCTTAAAAGGGATTGATTCAGATGGCCGAGGTCCTATTTTTTACCACGTTTCTCAACATAATCAACCTTCTTGGGATAGAAGGAAGATTCGGTATGAAGGAGTTCTTCATGCTTAAGGATGGAAATATAACTTCGCATGTGTTGAGATGTAACTCCATAATCTATTAACTTCATAAGTTGCATAAAGAGGGGTCCTCTGCACATTCAAATAAGCATATGAATGTGTATATTATGATCACTACCTTCGAAAACGGATGGGGTTCTGCATGCTTCATTGAATCTCATTTTCTTTTAGTTCGAATTAAAGACTCACGAGAAATGGAGAGATAGGAAAAGAAAAATATACATACAAAAATAAAGGAAAATAAAATACAAAGAAAATCAACAACAATATTTTCAAAATAAAGTAGAGGTATTAATTTTGAATGTTTTATTTATCTTTGAAATATTCTAAAAGGATTTTTTTGTTTTCGGTGGATTTTCTCAAAATTTTCTCTAGATGAGTTCTTCACTTTGAAGTAAAGAGAAGTGATTGAAGAAAAGCGTTCGGAGTTTTGAAGTGAAAAAAGAAAAGCTTTGAAGATCGAAGACGGAAGTGAAGAGGAGGGCATCTTTCTGCATTATCATCGAGAAGATCATTTTGTTATATTGAGTGATCCGCACTATGGTAGAGTATTTTGTATTATTCAGAGTCATTTTGTGATACCCATTTGTATATGGATCACGATCATGGAGCATAGTTATTTTTATGGCACTCCGAGTTCGGTGATTTTATTTTAGAACATTGTATTTCCCTTTCACGTTCATGACACATATGACTACAATCCCACGTGGCCAATTTCTTTTCTCCTTCCCTACCGAAGCGGGGGCCCATCCGATCACCATACACGGTGAGGCACCCAACATGCAGACACCGCTCGCTAGATGGGCATGACACACATGGGCCTGGCCAGCCTCGCATCACTCTCCAAGATCTCCTTCCTTCCTAACACTGTAGACCGTGACAAACTAGAAGTCATATTAGAGATGCCTACACCCAAGAATCCGAAGGAAGTGCTGCAGTTTCTTGATCAAGTATGCTGGCATGGGCACCATTTGTGAGGATTAGCACATATTGCTATACTGCTTAAGAAACTTGCGCATGCTTGACTTGCGGAGTTCAAATGGATGGATGAATCTCAATTAGCTTTCGAATGACTTTGAAAAATGCTTGCTACTGCTCCATCCTTGAAAGCTCAGGATTGGAAAGAACCTTCTCACGTGTTTGTGGATGCTTCAGACAAAACCATTCGAAGTGTACTGATGTAGAAAGAGGGCCGCAATTAGTTCAACAAGTTTATTATGCTAGTTATCGCTTAACATCTATAGAATAGAACTGCTCCACTACTTAGCACGAATGTTTAGGATTAATTTACTCGATTAAGAAATCTCAACATTAATTACTAGGAAGACCTTTTCCTTTCCATGTTGATCATAGTGCCTTGCTATACTTGGTGAAGCAGCAGAATTTGGACGTGGTTAGTCAAATGGGTTCTATTGCTTCAGGAATTTGAGTATGAAATTTTCATAGACCCGGTGCCAATCACACAATTGCTGAATTTTCATCATGAATTGACCATGGAGAACCACCAGTAGGTGTCGATGATGCTCTCTCGGATGCTGATGTATTTGTGATAGTAGAGATTGAGAATGCTCCGTAGACTTTTCCAATGTTGCACAAAGAAATGTCGAGCTTTCTAGTGAACAGAGTGGCATCATCACACTTGCGGCCGTGACATGGAAGAAACTTGGCCTTCAGAGGTGCCAATTCACTATCATTATGGGTCGGCTATATCACAAAGATCCAATGGGTATTTGGCTTCGTTGTGTACCCCCACACGACGTGTTCACGGTTATCTTTGATGCTTATGCAGGTGATGTAGGTGGTCACTTCAATCATTTAATTACAATCTAAAAAATCTAGCACACAGGATTTGGTGGTCGATAATTTATGCCAATATTCAGAATGGAATGTAGAGTTGTGATCCATATCAATGAACTAGAGAACCTTGAGATAGTCACCATATCTCATTGCAGCCAATCCTTTCATTGGAGCCCTTTCCAAATTGGGGTTTAGACTTTATTGGTCCATTTAAACCATGGGTAGCACGAATGGGATCACTTTATATTCTCACTTGCATAGATTATTGTACCAGATGGGCAGAGGCCTCGACGACTAAACAAGCCACAACATGTGCACTAGCTAAGATGCTTCAGAATGAGCTTTTTCCACGATTCGACCTAGCTCTAGAGTAAGTGTCCGATAGGGGCACTCACGTTTTGAACCAATTGATTTCGAAGCTTACTTTGGAATATCAAATAAAACATGAATTGAGTTCGCCATAGTATCCTCGAGCTAATGGATTGGCGGAGAGCACAAATAATTTTTTGTTGCACATGTTGCAAAAGATGTTACTACTCTCTACGGACCAGTGGGAGATTCTCCTTCCTATAATGCTCTCGGCATACCGGACATCATATAAAGTTTCACAAGGTGACACTCCCTTCAAACTTTTACACGAACAAGAAACCATCCTTCCGTTTGAGTTTGTAGCTCCAAGTCCCTGGATTGCGGCCAAGAAATGTTTACTTCAAGAAGAGTCATTTGCATACTTGATGGATAAATTATGGAAATTGGATGAACAAAGATATACGAGCTTTTTATTACTCCAAGAGCTGTAGAGCTGCCAGAATAATGGCACGATCAAAATTTACGGACGAAAATCTTCACACCAAGTGATTTAGTGTTGTATTTCCATTCAAAAATGGAGCACAAAATGGGAAAATTAAAGTTGTGATGGACCTGCCATTCCAAATCCATGACTTGCGTGGACCGAGCTCTTTTCGATTGGCTACATTATCTCGACAAGTACTCCCAATGATTATTAATGGGTCCAAATTATGGCCCTATCAATCATCTAGTGAATAATTTCGATTAAGAAATATATATATATATATATATATATATATATATATATATATATATATATATATATATATATATATATATATATATATATATATATATATATATATATATATATATATATATATATATATATATATATATATATATATATATATATGTGTGTGTGTGTGTGTGTGTGTGTATATATATATATATATATATATATATATATATATATATATATATATATATATATATATATATATATATATATATATATATATATATATATATATATATATATATATATATATATATATATATATATATATATATATATATATATATATATATATATATATATGTATGTATGTATGTATGTATGTATGTATGTATGTATGTATGTATGTGTGTGTGTATGTATATATATATAGAGAGAGAGAGGATATATATATATATATATATATATATATATATATATATATATATATATATATATATATATATATATATATATATATATATATATATATATATATCCTCTCTCTCTCTATATATATATATAGATAGAGAGAGAGAGAGGATATATATATATATATATATATATATATATATATATATATATATATATATATATATATATATATATATATATATATATATACACACACACATAATTACATAAATAAAATAGATTTTGGAGATATAGAAATTACACAATTATGCAATAATTGGTAATAATCGGTAATATTCGGCAAAATAACTATACATGCAATTCATACAAGCAATTAATGATGGCAGTGGCCACATCATTTTGAATATGACCTAGTGATTCTCCTTATGTAGGGCACAATGAATACAGAATCACCGAGGTTAAGATACCATTCAAGGTAATCATGATAAAGACCTAGTGCTCTCAACACAGAAACGTAGGCAATAAAAGGCTGACGACTATGCCAAATCCGGCTTATTTGGCAAACTTGCAAGCAAAGCAAATAGTGCGAATAGAGCGAACAAAGTGAGTGTCTACTACAACACTGTAACACAGCAGATGTCCAAACATGGTAGTCACCTTCTCTGACTGTCATCTTCTGTGCATACTAGAAACCCTTTTTCAAGAGCAAAAAGATTGATTTGAGTGTAGATGACTCCTAAAATGTGCACTATTGGATTGGAGGAGTATTCATCCCCATCCTTAGATGAAGGAAATAGCCAAGGAGATTGAGACAAATGGAAAACAAAGAGCTTAATTCCTAGGAGATAAGCATATGGGTAGAAGGAGACACCTTCCATCTATCACTAGCACTCCTCTTGGAATGTTTACATGTTGCGAGAATAGGAATTACAACCAACACTATATCAGTGGATGTGATTGAAATTCATAGGTTGCTGGGGAAGCCATGCTATGATGAATACAAATTTCTACAGCTTCTAGATGATAGCCCTATCAAGTTCAGGTTGCTTCTAATGACAATGGTAATTAATTTGTAGGCCGAGAACTATAGAATATCCCAATAGTTGTATGCATTAATGAAGGAATTGACCACAAAATAGGTTAACTCCAGCAAAATAATTTTTTGTAAATTAAAGAAGAATGTGAGGAGATTATTTTAGAGGTCTAGAAGAGCAGTTAATGCCACGCTAGACTCAAATATTGGAGTTCTATTTACTTTATTATGTACCGATAGCTTGACCTTTTTACCTTGAGAATACATAGTGCGTACGGTGGAGGTCTTCCTTCAACTCTTAAAGAAGAGGGCTACAAAGAGGAACTCAATAGAAGGGACCTCGCAAGATAAGAAAATTGATGATAAGGATGAAGAGGAACAGTCTCGAAGGCAACAAGTGAAGGAAAACTGGAGGAAATATTCTCAGAGGAAAGCCTATGGAGGAAGAAGCTGAGAGGAAGAGAAGAGAGGAAGAGGCAACAAGGAAGAGATTAGAAGAAGAAAAGGAAAATCAATGTCGTGTAGATGAAGAAAAAAAGATGGAAGTTAGAAGTGGATCAAGAACAACACCAAGAGCAGCAGGAGCAAGGGGACCATATGACAAAGCATCGTGCAAGGCTCTAGTGTTACATACATTTTCATCTTATAGATTAAATGATAGATGGAAGCAAAGCAATGGTCGAGTAAAGTTACCTCCTGTTAGATGTAGCGATTATATCTACCCATGGATGTACCCAAATGAACCAGTTCATCCATAAGTTTTTGGAGACCTAGCCAGAGGAATTTAGTGGGGTGCAACAAAGTTAGATTATGTAATGAAGAAGTACACTACCCTCAATGAGGAGAGGGAAGGATGGGAAGTAGAGAAAGTGGGACTGACTACCAAAATCAGTCGACTTAGGGCACAAGCAGAAGAAGCCATAGTGAAAAGCATAGGGAGAGAAAGTGTAATACATGAGGAGATGATGGATGAGTTGAATGATGCCTTAGTATAAAACAATACGCTAAATTTGGACATTGAAGAAAAGGCCAAGATTATAGCTTGTCTCCAAGCGAAAATCAGGCAAACCCAAAAATTACAATAGAAGCTAAAGAAGGCCAACAAGGAGCTTGCGGCTAAGTTACAAAAAAAAGAACAAGAAGTTAAAAGATAGAAGATGAAGGTAAAGGAAAAAAGCGGTGAAATTAAAAGACAAGGTGTTACTATTGCAAAAACTAAGAAAAGATTGGCTGTGCAAAATTCAGAATTTACGGACCTTGAAGTTAAACTCCGCACTGTCCAAGAGAATTATGATATAATGTTTGCAAAGTTGGCTGGTACTCCGGATCTTGAACGATAGATTGCAGAGTGGAAGTAGCACTGTGTAGATGCCAACATAATATTGGAAGGCAAGGAGACAGAGGTTACAGAACTGAACAAAAGCACCTCAATTTTGGATTTGAAACATAAGATTCAACAAGACAAAGCAAAGAAGTTAGCGGGCGAATATATAGATAAAATATCAAATGTTACTATTGTTTTTGGTAATATGTTAGAAAGATTGCAAAATAGGATTTCGAAAGTAGAAGCAACCGTGGCTAGTTATAGAAGTGCTAGTCAATAGTTTCTAGATCCTAAGGAATTTTTTGTAGTAGAAATGAGACTTAGAGAGGAGAACATAGAAGAGTTAGAAGAAGTCATCTCTAGTCATACCGTTCAAATAGGTGATAACACAAGACACAATGTGCATTCAATTCAAAAGGTGAAATATAGGAGTGGAGCAGATTTGCTAACCAATGTTTTGTATGTTCCCACAATACTTAAAAATCTGATTAGTGTGGAACAAATACTTTAGAAAGTTTTTCAAGTCAGATTTTTAAATGAAGGAGTATTTGTGGAAGATCCAGAGAATAAATATAATGAAATTGTTTATGATAAGAAGGAAGGTAGAATCTTTAATCTGAAAGTATAAGTTAATGTTGGTCAAGCCTTGCTCACACATCACACATGGTGATGGTGATTATAGAGTTAGAACTCTGGCATAAGAGGTTAGGACATTTCAATGAATGAGGAATCAAAGCTATGGTGGAAAATCAATCTATAAAAGTATACCAAATGTGGAGAACCAATAAATGGTTTACAAATGGGAAGCATGCCAAATGGGAAAAGCAGATAGATTACCATTTTAGAAAAAAGGGTTCAAGCATGATGGACTACTAGAGCTCATCCATACAGTTGTATGAGGACTAACAAAAGAAGGATCAATCAATGGCTCTAGGTATTATGTTGTCTTTATTGATGATGCTACAAGATGGATAACTCTTTATGTCTTCAAGGAAAGATCAGAAGTGTTTAGAGATTTCAAGCATTTTCATGCATATTCCGAAAGGGTTACGGGTCAAAAAATTAAGAGGCTTAGGTCTGATGGAGGGAGAGAATACTTCTCAGAAGAATTCAACGATTATCTTTTGAATGTAGGTATTAAGAGAGAAATAACATCTAGGTACACACCTCAACAAAATGGGGTGGTAGAAAGAAGAAATAGAACTTTGGTTGAGTTTGCTAGGGCTATGTTAAAGGAGAAAATTTTTCCAAATTATCTATGGGTTGAGGCTGTGAATACAACCACATATCTTGTGGATAGATTACTATGTACAAACCTCAGTGGAACGACCCCTTATGAAGCTCTATGGGGTAAGAAACCAATGGTAGATCATTGCAAAGTGTTTGGATCAATTGCCTATGCTTATGTACCATCACAACTTATACATAAGCTTGAACCAAAGGTTGAAAAATATGTATTCATTGGATATGATCAAAAGCAGATTGGTTATAGGTTATGGAATCCTCTAACAAAACAATTTCTTGTTTCTACAGATGTGACATTTGATGAAGAGAAGAGTTGGTATGCAGAACAAAGTTGCAACATTGAAGCATTTGAAGAAGAGGTAAGAAGAAGTGAGAGAGGTAAATCCAATATGCAGGTAAATGGAGAAGAAGATCACATGCAAGCAAGCACATCTAGAGTTGGAGCATCAAGGAGAAATGAAGATGCACCTAGGTTTGATAAAGAAGTGAATTCATATACATATGAAGAATGTGAACCAAGAAGTTCAACCAGATTAAGGAGACAACCAACAAGGTATTCTTATGATACTTCTTATATGACTCAGAAAAGCTATGCTTATATGGTAAAAGAAGATGAAGAACCTCAGAGCTATGATGAAGCAAAAGGCAAAAAACAAATGAAGGAAGAGTTCAATGCACTTGAGGAGAAGGAGACTTGGGAACTTGTTCCAAAACAAAATGGTAAGAAAGTGATTGGAATCAAATGGTTTTATAAAGTGAAGAAGCTTGTAGATAGAAGAATAGCTAGATGTAAAGCAAGATTGACAGTCAAAGGCTATGCTCAAACCCATGGCATAGATTATGATGAGACATTCAGTCTTGTGGCAAAGATGTCAACCATAAGGATAATCATTTCTATTGTAGCATCAAAAGGATTGACTTTGAGTCAATTGGATATAAAGAATGCATTTCTCAATGGATATATATCTGATGAAGTATACATGGAGCAACCTCAAGGGTTTGCAAATTTCAGGTATCCAAATTATGTTTGCAGATGGAGAAGAGCACTATATGGGTCAAAAGAGAGCTCCACGAGTTGAGAATTATAGGTTTATGAAGTATCTCAATTGTTGGTGCAAGAGAATCCAAGCCCACATACTTGGATGATCAACATATTTCTTATAGAGCCTTATGCGATCAATCTCTTGTAAAATCAATTACATTTACCTTTGTAAAAGAGCCCTACATCCACAAGGGAGTTAGGAAGCATCAAATCTCATTACTGATTGATGAGAGAATATGTCCTATAGTTTAGGATTCCCTGTTAGGTGGAGTTTTGAATTTGAATTCAAAAGATAGACTCCAAAACTAAACTATGAAAATAGGATCAAATGACCCACGTGATATCTCGACTTGAGGAGATCATTTTGAAGAAGATACATGGTGATTTGAGAGCTTACTCCATAGCTCAATCACCGTTCTCACATTGTGCAATAGATTATTGCCAATGACATTGTATTCGTATATGATCTAATACATACATTTTCATTACATCTTTACTTCTCTTCCATGAATACATAAGTATAGTGATCTTCTCATAGCTTGTTCTCAGTGTATGATTGATCATTTTTTGTGATTTAAATCATCATAGATTCCCTATACTGTCTAGTCTATAGCTACAAAATCTCATAATCGTTGGTTATCTCAATCGTGAGATATTAGTACTTCTTTACTCTCTGGTTTGTACTTTGATGCATCAGGACACTCCTTTGATTTGTTAAACATCATACTCAACATGTAGTTCATCTTTTTTATTGAAATCACTCATTATTGGTAGCTATCTAAGTTAAATAGACATCACTCAAAGGAATTAGGCTAATTGCTACTATGCTGAGAGCACTATTCATTACACTAAATAGGTGTAGAGACAAGAATAGCAAGTCTATGGCGTTGGGTAAATATTCTACCTATCTATTTTGATCCATTGATTAGTGGATCATGTTCCAAACAACATAGGTGATTATTTATGATCATTAGCAAGCTAAAGAGGCCCACTACACTGTCAATCAATTGTTCTTGGCAAGTGTAAAGTAGGTTGAAGCAACACCACTTCATCTCTAAAGATTATCCACCATCCCCTCCAATAGTGATATCAGAGCAACAACAAGCAAGATGGGAGATGGATTTCCATCAATCATTAACAAATTGGATAGAAGAAACTACTTAGCATGGTCACTAAGGATGCAAGCCTACCTTCAAGGGAGAAGTCTATATGGATACATCTTAGGAGATGAAGAGCTACCAACGTTCAGAAGCAAACATCAACCCATAAGGGAAGAGCAAGAATGGTTGACCACATGGTGTGCAAAGGATGCTCTTGCCAGGTCTTATCTACTAAACTCAATATCTCATTTCTTATTAGCTTGCATTAGGAATTGCAAGACCTCCCAAGAGACTTGGGAAGTACTTTCTTCATACTTCTCATCAAATACAAGAGCTAGAAAGAATGAGCTATGGATGGAGTTTACAACCCTAAAAAAGCAACCAAAACAAATTGTGGCTAAGTATATAACCATGATGAAGGATGTGGCTGACCAGCTTGCAAGTATTGGAGAGGAGATAAAAGAAGAATACATTGTAAAGCAGATCATCAATGGCATTAAAGCTGATGATAAGTGGGAGTCCTTCACCACAACAATGGGCATTTATATGGATATGCAGATACCTAACCTCAACACCTTGATGGGATAACTCTTCACCCATGAGACAAAGATCAACAAGAATGGTGACAACTCTAGAGGTAACCAATCTTCTACCCTTTATATAGATAAGAATAAAAGTAAGGATAAGGGTAAAAGCAAAAAGAATGAAGAAGAGGCTAGTACCTCTCAAGTTAACTACACAGGTAGATGAAGAGGAAAGCAATTACAATCACAACTATAACCAAGGCTACAACAACAACAATTATCAAGGAGGTTCTAAAGGAAGAAGAGATTACAACTACACAAAAGACCAAGAAGAATCTCTACTCATCATGAATATGACATCCAAGCAAGGTAAAGACGATGAGCATCTTTTCTATATTGATTTAGGTTGTTCCAATCATGTGGCTGGAAATGTAGCATTATTGTCTGATCTTGAAGCATGAAGTAGAGACAAGTGATGACACTAAACATTTTGTTAAGAAAATTGGAAATTTCAAAGCTTCTGATGGTAAGATGAACCTCTTTAGCAAGGTTTTATATGTACCAACCACAACAAAAAACCTAATCAGTGTTGGACAAATTGTTGAGAAAGGCTTACAGGTCAGATTCACAAGGCATGGAGCATATGTGGAAGACCCTCAACAAGGGTTCAAGAGGATTGAAAAAGGTGAGAAATCTGGTAAACTCTTTACATTTGAGATTGAAGACACTAGAAACATAGCACTCTTCAATTACAAAGATCAAACGTTATCTGAACTATAGATATGGCACAAAAGGCTAGAACACATAGGAGAAAGAACACTAAAACAAATATGCAAGGATCAAAGTGTGCTTGGCATTCCAAATGTGTCCAAACAACACATGATATACAATTGTGGAGCATGTCCATTTGGCAAAGCTCATTGTCACTCTAGCACAATGGTGAGTACCAACGTGAGGAGATAGACCTCATAAATTTCAATCCAGGGAGACGTGAGGACCGGTATGAAGATCGTGAGCAAGTGATGGCATAAGTGCATGAGTGAAAGCACACAAGCATGCACACACATACACACACGCGCACAAGGTAAGAGCAAAGAGAGGAACAATGGAAAGCTTCAGAGTTCTCTTACAAAGCTGAAATCTACAACCAGCTTCCCTAAAAAAGGAGCTCTCCAGCCCTTTTTATAGTTTTTTCAGTGATTTTGGCCCTGTCCAGACCTAGTGTCCGGCCTAGTTAAAAAATAGGTTCCGGGGCTTATTGGGGGCTCAAACAGAGTCTAAAAATTATGAAAATTGGTAGGATGATAGTTCTAATACTCCTCAAGCTTGAGGACTCCTCGGCTTGAACAAAATGGAGTTAAAAAAATGGAAAATGGTATTTACAATGGTTTTTAGTGATAAAAATCACTATTTTTATAGGGATTTCTTCTGAAAATTTGATAGGTGCTTCTTGGAGCTCCCTACTTGCTCCTTCTTCTTGTGTGTCCACTTCCTTGATGCACTTCCATGCTTTGTCCTTGACCTTGAGCTTCAACACTCCCCCCCCCTCTTGAGTCTGTCGTCCCTGACAGACCCTTGTTGTGGTGGTTTTTGCATGTAGTACGTTGAGAGGTAGTGTCCTCCATGTATCAACAGTAGAATTCCATCTTCCCAATGTAGCCTGGTCGATTGTCGGGCTCTTTAGTTTGCCATCGCTAGTTCTTGCAGGTTGTAGTCCCTTTGTATGTACCTCTTCCTCGTATTCAAGCTTGATGGTGCATTTGTGAGCTTTCCAAAACTACTAATTGCTCAAAGGAGGTGGTCAATGTTGATTATGAGCAACTCTCAGTGGTGGATTGCTTCCGTGCTCTTGTTGTCACCTTGATGTCGTCTGGTTCTTCCAAAGATGGCTATCATAGTTTTCATGCCAAGTACTTGTAACCCATAATGGATGGTGGGTAAGTGCATTAGTGCACGGGTTGAACAAAATATGTGTCTTGTGCATGGCCTTGTAATGTGGCCCTATCTATGCGTACTTGGAAAATGCATGGGAAGAAGTATGGTGCAAGAGATTGGATCTTGAGCTAAGTGCTCAAGGGTATGCTGACGAAGAGGCTTCCTAATCTATCATGGTGAGCATGTTGCCAAAGTAGGTTGTGCTTACCATGGTGAAAGGTCCGTTGATCTTCATCTCTTTGTATTGTACTTCCATCACAGTGTTTGACCATTGGCTTGTCTTTTTGTTGATGGATGTCCTTGCTGATGGGTCGTTGATGAGTGTCTTAAAGCACCTAGCTCTCTTCGTTCTCTTTTTTTTTTGTTGAGGAACAATGTCGCAAAACAAGAAGAAGGTGGTTAGCAGCAATGAAATATATTAGACATGCCAAATGTGCCTCATGTGCCTGGGATTTCTCAATTGTGTCTATGCACGGCCGTGTAATGTGGCCCTATAGTGATGCATACTTTGGAAGTGCATGATCTGAATGGTGCAAAAGACAAGGTTATGCCAAAGGCACTTGGTTGTTGCTCGTCGAGGCTTCTGATGTTACTTGCAGACTGGATGTAATATTTGTTTGGAGGTTGCGAGTGGACCTTGAACAAGGTTATGCCAAAGGCACATGGTTGTTGCTCGTCGAGGCTTCTGATGTTACTTGCAGAGTGGATGTAATATTTGTTTGGAGGTGGCCAGTGGACCTTGAAATGATGTGATCAGTAGATCAAGAGATGACAACTGACCATCCCTCCCTTTAGGAGTCCATTTTAGAATAGTAGTTGGCCTTATAGAGATCACTTCTGGCCTTTTCCTCTTTGGATGGTTGCCAAAACTTGGGATCTAGTGAGGGTGGGTCTTCGGTTCTGTGGAAGTTACTTGTACTTTGGGTTTCCAAACCCATATCCTTGATGATTGTCTTCTTCCTTTTGCCAAAGGGTTGAGTTTATCGTCTTTTGGTCTTTGTGCTCTGTTGTTACCCCTTTCTCTCCTTAGCTTCTTTGTCGAGACCTTTTGCATGGTGGGGAGCATAGGCTGTTGTGTATGCAAGAGCTGCTTGGGTACCCACATCTGTAATCGCCCTCGTTGAGCTACAGCTAATTTCTTAGGCACCCAGATTTTTCGGAGATCTTTTGGTGGAGGTGGTCCTAGTTGCTTGTTTCTTGTCTTCGCATGGTTGGCTTGCCTGAGTGGAAATCATGTTGGCTAGGCTGGTGGTTGCTCTCTTTTCCGTACCCAAATCTGCTTCATGCCCGGAGCTACTTTATTCTTGATTTATCTTTGTCTATTAGGTATCACGGTTGTCATGTACTACTTCACTTGCGTTTTTGGTTGATTGGTTGTGACTACATTGGTGCTCAGGCAAGAGGCATCCGCTTGCCTTTGAGTCTGTTCTTTCGTGATCGAGTCCTTTTGGATCATAGACTTTTGACACACACAACATCTTGTTGATGAATATTGGTCTTAGAGGAACTGAGAGAGTGTGTGGTGCCATGATCTGTGAGCATGCAGTTGGCTAATTCTAATGTAATGCATTGTTTATGTACCCAAACTTGGAGAAGTTGACTTCTTAGGTTCAAGTTGACTGCATGGTCATAAATCCAATATTGACCTAGGACAAGTGGCTCTGTAAGGTCTGCATCGTGACACACTAGCATTTTGACTTTTATTGGAGCATCTTGAAGGTAGATGGGAAGTTCCACCTCTCCCAAACAAGGGGTTTCCACACCTCCCAATCCTATGAGATATGCTTCGATGGGCATGATGTCCACTTGCAGTTCTTGGCAGTATGAAAGTCTAACTGCACTAGTTGCTCCACCTGAGTCAACCAATGCTCTCACAGTCCTTACACTCTTTCCTTGTCCTACCTCGATGGTCACAAAGGGGCGTCGATCAATTATTCGAGAAGTAGTTAGGTCCGATTTTTGGCACATGTCCATGTGATATTTTGGAGCTTTTGTGTTGACATCTAGGCCTAATCACCGTAACTTAATTCTTTTGATGCGCTCTCTAGCCTCTACTTGTGCTTCTTCTCTAACCCTTAACTCCTCTTCTTTGCGCTTCTTAGCAGTATTGAGTCTCATTAGCATTTCCTCTGTAAGAGGTTCTTGATATAACTTGACTCGACAACCACTTATATAGTTTGGCAAGATATCACCTTCTAAAGTGGCCAATTGAACTGCACCACTAGTGGAGATTCTATTAATGATCATGGGTCCATATCCTCGTTTCTCCAATTTGCGGGCATGTTGCTTTAGCGTATAAACTAGCACCAGATCTCCTTCTTTCAATCCTTTTTCCTTTACATGGGCATCAAAGTATGCCTTTTGTCTTCTCTTTGCAGCATAGATGCTTGTTGTTGCTCGTAGCCTCGTCTCACCTAAGTGTTCTAGATCAAAGATCTTGGAGGACAACTCATGTCCATTCCACGCGTGCTCTTGTGCTACTTTCAAGGCTGGGATTAGGAAGTCCAATGGTAGCACATCATTCTGTCCGAAGACCATCTGAAATGGGGTGGCATTGAGTACTATTTTGTAGGCAACTCGATACGCCCAAACATCATGATGAAGCTGCTTGTCCCAATCAGAGCATTTATTATTTACCAGTTTTGTCAATACATTGCATAGGATCTTATTTGTGCTCTCGGCTTGTCCGTTAGCTTGGGGATGATAGGGGGCAGACTTCTTGTGTATCACCATGAATTCTTGGAGAAGATTTTCAATAACTTTGTTCAAGAAGTGTGTGCCTCTATCACTAACCAACTCTATTGGTAGCCCATATCTGGTAAACACGTTTTCGAATAAGAACTTAGCTGTTGTTTGAGCATCATTCTTTGTTGTGGCTTTTACTTCCACCCACTTTGTGAGGTAATCTATGGCTACAATGATGTACTCTGCATGGGAGTTTCTGGCTGGGGGGTTGATAGGACCTACAAAGTCTATAACCCACTTCGAGAATGCGCGTCCTCCCATCATTGGCCTCAAAGGCATCTCATCCTTTCTAATTGGATATTGTGTAAGCTGGCATGTGTCACATTTCTTCACATAGGTATGTGCATCCATATGAAGAGTGGGCCACCAAAGTCCTGAAAATAGAATGGTCTTGATTACTTGGTCAGGACCAAAGTGTCCACCTGCAACACTGTTGTGTGCAATTTCTAAGACTTTCAGGTAGTCCAATTCATGAACACACAGTCTTAGGTAACCATCTTTGGCTCTCCGATATAGGTTGTCTCCAATTAAGGCATAGTCCTAAGCCTCTTGCTCCATGCTCCATTTTCTTGCTAGACCAACCTCATTGGGTAATGTTCCTGATCTCATGAATTCTACCAATGGAGCACTCCAGTCTAGAATTAATGACATGTGATAAAGGGTAGCATGCTCCACTGGGGGTCTCTCCTGACACATTGGACAATTCTGAATCCACTCCTGTATTTCTTTGTCCATGCTAGGCCAATACACTCCTAAACGTTTTAGATTTTGCAATGTTCGTTGTTTAGAGTAGTGATTTCCTAGCAGTCCCTCATGGGCTTGTTGCAACCAACTAGTATGTTCATCGTCCTCGACACAACAAGCTAACACTCCCTTTGTATCTTGTTTGTATATACTCCCTACCAATATTTGATACTTTTGTGATCTTACAATTTCTTCTTTGCTTGTTTTTACGTTCTTATTTGCAGGTCCAAAGGTTAGGACTGGTACTAACTTATTTGCCCATGTAGGAACAAAGTCGTATTCCATTAGTAAGAGGAACCATCTTACTAAGCGGCCTGTATTGCAAGGTTTATTGACCAAATATAGTAAAGCTTGATGATCAGTGAAAAACTTGAACTTATTGGCCAATAGATAGTGTCTAAACTTCTTCACAGCATATACCATGCCTAAACCTTCTCTTTCCGTTGTGGTATAATTTCGTTCAACTACGTTCAATTGTCTGCTAGCATAAGCGATGGGTAAATCTAGATTTCCTTCACCTGTGGATTGTGCTAGCACACATCCTATTGCATGATTGGATGCATCCACATGGACATGGAATGGTTTAATCCAATCAGGGGTGGTTAGTATTGGTGCTGAGCACAAACGTCTTTTTAGCTCATTGAAGGATTTTTCACATTCATCGTTCCACTCAAAATTTGTCAACAATCCATAAAGAGGTTTAGCAATGATGGCATACATGTGGATAAACCTGCGGTAATATCCACAATGGCCCATGAAGGCTTGTACCTCTTTGATGTTCCTTGGTCTTGGCAACTCTGCTATGGCTCTTACCTTGTCTTCTTCTGTTGATATG
Organism: Ceratopteris richardii; assembly: GCA_020310875.1. Lineage (NCBI taxonomy): Eukaryota > Viridiplantae > Streptophyta > Polypodiopsida > Polypodiales > Pteridaceae > Ceratopteris > Ceratopteris richardii. Next base: position 136,249,778 of record CM035427.1, on the reverse strand, counting down.
CCATTCTTCGAAACAATGTGACCTAAGATTTTACCTTGTTGTACCATGAATACACACTTTTCTGGGTTCAGACACACTTGATATTCTCTGCACTTGTTGAAGATCTGTCTGAGCTCAGGGATGTGGTATCTTCTTTGTTGGGAATGAGCGCATAAATCATCCACGTATACTTCTAAAGCTCTTTCGCAAGAAGTCCTTGAAGACATGACACATGAGCCTTTGGAATGTTGCAGGTGCATTAGTGAGACCAAATGGCATCACACGAAATGCAAAGATTCCCCATTATGTGCCAAACGCTGTTTTGTGTTGATCTTCGGGGGCAATGGCTACTTGGTTGTAGCCTGAAAATCCATCAAGGAAGCTATAAACTTCCTTGCCTGCAACAAGCTCCAATAAATGTTCAGTGATTGGAAGTGGATAACTATCTTGAATCGTAGCAACATTAACTTTTTTAAGGTTAACACACACTCATAGTTTTTCGTTCTTTTTGGGCACCACTACGATGAGGGACACCCATTCAGTATGCTCAATTTCATAGATAAATCCAGCTTCAATCAGCCTGTCAATTTCCTCTTTTATTTTAGCTGCATAATTGTCATTATATGTGTAGGGCTTTTGTTTGGTGGGCTTGGCATAAGCCATCAGATCCACCCCCTTCAAGTCTCTATAGTGCCATGCAAACACGTCCATATATTCCCTTAATAGAGCTACAAGCTCTACTTCTTCTTTTGCACTTAGGTCGTCTCCTATGTACGTACATCGCTCTTCGTTTCCTTCAATGGTCACAACAAATTTTTTGGTCTTCTCTTTATTGTCATATGCTTCTCCTATGGTGGCCTCTCTTCTAGGCATTCGTAGCAAAATTTTTCGGTCTTCCACTTCATATTTCTTGAAATTTTCTGGTACTTCAAACAATGATTCCTTGTTGGCATCATACACTAAGGCAACCCATTAAATTTTTCCAAACCTTACATCATTTTAAAAGTGATTCTCATCACTAAAAACCCTTGTAAATATAGTTTCACCTTTTTGTAGCTCCATTTTGTACAATCCGAGGAGTCCTCGAGCTTGAGGAGCCTTAGAAGTAGTTGCTTGCCAATTTTCATATTTTTTAGATCTCGTTTGAGCCCTTGAATAAGCCCTGGAACCTAATTTTTAACTAGGCCGGACACTAGGTCTGGACAGGGCCAAAGCTAGTCAAAAACTATAAATAGAGCTAGAGAGCTCATTTTTGGGCAGCTTCTTGTAGTTTTGAACTTGAATGAGAGCTTGGTTATAATAGAAGTGATTCCATTGTCTTACTCTCTTTGTTCTTGCCGTGTGTGCGTGTGTGTGTATGTGTGTGCATGTTTGTGTGCTTCTCACTCACATATTTGTGCCTTCACTTGCTCGAGGTCTTCATACCATCCTCATGTCTTCCCGGATTGACATTAAAGGAGGTGCTACTCATCACTGAGCTACACCAAATTTTGGCGCCGTTGCCGGGGATTCGAGCTTTGAGGACGAGCGTGTGATGGTAAGACGTAGAGAGGACGCGTTGGAATGGTAAGTAGTAGGTAAATTTCTGATTTTTCTCCATCTCCATTTCCATCTTCATCTCCATCCTCATCTCCTTCTCCACCTTATATTCCCACTTCCAAATCATTTCCCTCATTTGCTTTGTGCGAGTTTGAGAGAGAGCGAGTGTGTGTTCTTGTTTGTGTGTGTTTTTGCATGTTTCTTGCAGGTTTCAGCTTCATCATCATCTCCAGCAAGCTCAGCAGGTACGGATTCTGTCTGCACAAACTCCGAGGCGTCAAGCTCGAGCTATCGCGAGACACCAAAAAGTTGCCCCAATCACGATTCTAAGTGCACCATGACACTGCGCAACCCTAGAGCTCCTAGGATCACTAGACAAAACAGAAAAATTCACCATATCCCGACCTATTGCGACACCTCGAGGTATCGCGACACTCCCAGGTATCGCGACACCTCGACCTATCGTGACACTCCCACGTATCACGACACTCCCAAGTATCGCGACACCCCGACCTATCGCGACACTCCCAGGTATCGTGACACTCCCAAGTATCGCGACACCTCGACCTATCGCGACACTCCCAGGTATCGCGACACTCTCAAGTATCGTGACACCCCGACCTATCGTGACACTCCCAGGTATCGCGACACTCCCAAGTATCGCGACACCCCGACCTATCGCGACACTCCCAAGTATCGCGACACCCCGACCTATCGTGACACCTCGACCTATCGAGACACCCCGACCTATCGCGACACCCCGACCTATCGCGACACCCCGACCTATCGTGACACCCCGACCTATCGCGACACCCCGACCTATCGCGACACCTCGACCCGACCTATCGCGATACATGGGCTTAACACATGAAATTTTAGAGTGAATTAATTGAGTGAATTGAGGTATATTTGGGCTTAATTTTGGACATAGTGGGATGACATTAGAGCCTTAGGAGTGGGCAAAAGACCTAGAAACCAGTGAGGAATCTCCTGAACCCTAAGAGCCTGTTTTGACCCCTAAGTGCCTGAATGTTCATAACTTCACCATACAAACTCCGAATGAGGAGATTTTGGCCTCGTTGGAAAGCTTGTGGAGAATCCTACGTGGACCTTGACTGGTTTTTGTAAGAATCATACGTGGAGTTTTAGAACATGTATTTTTAAGTTGGCCTTTAGGTGGGACTAAGTGGTCATAAGGTTTTGAGGGTACAGTGAGTTACTCCAGGGGGGCCTGTAAATGTTGATGTGTGTCTTTCAATCCCTTGTGGTAATAGATCTATATTGACTTGTGAACTTTTGCAGGAACATTGTGTGCACTCTAAGCATTCCAAGGCAAGCTAGCAAGGGTGAAGTACCAGGCTTGGGAGAAGGCTTCCTGGGCTTGTGCAGCAGTCTGAGCAACCAGAGGATTGAGGTTGGAAGTTCTCTCAACCCTCCTTTGTCAATTCCTAGCCTAGGCTAAGTACGACTTAGGTGTGGTAATTAATTAGGGCAACGTCAGGCACGAATTAAGTCCAAGAGAACTAACCAACAAAGTGCAAGCATTAAGTAAGTCTTAAGTGCGAAAACCCTAAGGGACAAAAGCAAACTTGAATCGATCACTTATCAAGTGCAAAATTCACTTAAGTATTCCTGACAACGTGATATCAGACAAGATCATAAACATAATAATCAACTAAAAAGAACAAAGTGATTGGTGCCAATTAACCTGCAACGAGAGTGTACTTGGGACCAAGGGGGTAGAGAAACCAGGCATATGAACCTTAGGTCAGGCAGACACTTAGGCCGAGACAGACAAAGCCTCAGATCTTTTGAAGCTAGTGTCAATCACACTGCTAGGTCTTGGGCCCAGCAGTTGAGTGATTACCCATACACTCCCCTATCAGAAACAAGTGATTCTGAGATGTCCTATAACATGGAGAGAGCTGTAGGCAGTTCAGGGGTGGCTTATCTAGAAAAACCAGAAGGAACTTACAAGACTCAATTGGAATACATCAGGACTAAACATCTAGGTGCTCGCATCTATGAAGACGACCTGAGAAGATCTGTGGTCCAGATTAAGAACCCCAATCAACCCCATGGAACACCCGGTAGTCAAGTTTGAGAATGGACCATACCTAGATAAAGAGGGGACTATATATGTAGTCACCACTCTTCTTGATAGAACAGATGAGTTTGAAAATGTGATTGTGGAGACCAACATGGGTGATATAGAGCAAGGGAATTTAGAGAGAGAGCCAAGAACTCCCTGTGGTAAATCCGTCTTGACCAGAATCATGACTCCAGAGTGGATTCCACAGGATAATAAAACCATAGATTTGCTTTTAAACCGAGAAACTGATGAGGCTTTTTGGAGGTATAAACCTGCGCAGCCTCAGGAAGCAAGTGCTCTCACAATCTATGAGTTTAAAGACCCTGATAGCCCAGGCAAAGTAACCTACCTAGACAATACATCAGAGAGGATCTTCGTGGTCACCGAGCATGGCAGACATGCCTACACATGGAAGGGTGAATTTGTTTTCCCCAACCACGGTCCAATATGTCCTACAGTCACCAAGGAGCTGGCACCTCCCAGGCTCATGGAGCTCAAGGAGATAGAAGTAGAGATAGACCTGAAGTAAGATTTGCCAACCCCCAGGGAAGAGAAAGAAGGAGAACAGGGATGGATAGAGAAGAAACCGAGAGATTTAGAGACCCAAGGAACCAAAGAAATGCTGATGATTTTCCTTTGCCAAGGCCGAGGGAACACACTAGGACCCTGAGGCCAACTCAACTGGTGAAGTCCATGAAGAATTACTTCGATGGCAGTGGAGACCCTTATGACCATGTGGCAGAATTTAGGCAAGTCTTGAAAGCTGAACAGGTAGAGGACCTATTCACACAATATAATGCTTTTGGTCTAACCCTTAGGAACACTGCCCTTACGTGGTTTCAACCACTGAACGAGAGGCATTTCAGAAACATAGACCAGCTCCTAGAGGCATTTATCATTGAGTTTTCTAAGAGTGACATAAGGCACAACACTTCCTCACTAATTCATAGCTTCAAGCAAACACCTCAAGAGACGGTCAGACTAGCAGGAAGACGGTTTAGGCAATACTTAGAGAGGTGCCCGATGCTTGAGTTACCCACACCAGCCAAGCAAGTGGCTTTGTTTTTAGATGCTTGTTGAGCACCAAGCTTAGGTCATATGTGTATTTGAAGGACCCCAGAACTATAGAAGAATGAGTGCACATGTGCATAGACATTGAGGATAATCTAGGCGAGGAGTTAGAGCTATCAAAAATCTATAAGGATTCAAATAGCTCTAGTAGTCTCACATCTGGTCAGTCCACATCCATTGAGGAACTTGTAGAGAAGGTAGCTCAAAAACTAGGTGTCTCTAGCAAACAAATTCCAAGATTTGCCCCAGTTAAGTGGTGCTACACTTGTGGAGGTGACCATATGGCAAATGTATGTCCCATTATGGCCCAACCCTAGGTGAATCCTAGTAGCCAGTACTGCACCATAGAGCGAAGGTACATCAATCACACTGCACAGGACTGCCCATATAACAAACAAACTGTTAGGCAAAATTACCCTCAGCCATATCCACAATAGGGTAGATACCAGAATCAGTACCCACCACAACAATACAACAGACCACAGCAACCTTATCAGCCACCTTATCAAGGGCAGCAGAGACCTCAACCAGTCCTAGTGCAGCAAACCCCTGCTCCAACCAATGTGATCCCAGTGAAATATGCATCTGCTGAAGAAAATCCGAACAGAGCCATAGTCCCAGTCACCCCATTGCTATCAGACAGTGATCCAAGTGACCATAGTTTTGACTCCACACATATTGATAGCCCACAGGCTTACTACATGCAGTCACCCGAGCATAACAAGTCATACTATTATGAGGACCCAAGTGAAAATAGTGGGGAGCCTGAGTATGCTAATGTCATGTACACAAACCCCAACTCTAGACCTCAACCTAGGCAGGTACAAACCCCATTTCCTAGAGGACCTTGCTTCAGATGTCAGGGAGATCACCTTATACGTGATTGTCCACTGCCTGCCCCTACACAACCCCAACTAGTGACAATTGAGGGTTTCTGTCAAGACTGCGGAAAAGAGCATCTCCTACGAGATTGCCCAAAGAACCCTGATAACATGCCTAAAATCACTCCTATCAACGTCATTGGGTTAGTGGTAGACTCTACAAGAAGTATAACTTCCACAGCCCCAGTGCATGTGGTCACTAGAGCCCAAGCCTTGTAGCAAACTCAAGGAGTAGGGCAGGAAAAGAGTTCTGAGGTTAGTGAGACAGAGAGTATAACCAAGAAAAGGACAAGAGCATGGAGAGATAGCCGGGAGAGAATGAAAAGACAATGGTCACAGAATTGAGCGAACTTGAAGAAAGCTTGAGAGAAACCAAAGCAAAGATAAGTGAACTCGCATCTCAAAACCACTCTCACACCACCCCTCCACCACCTTTCCCTTTACCCGCCAATCCATCTTCTTCCATTCCCCAACCTTTCAAGACACCACCCTTAACCCACCCACCACCTAGAGTAGGATCAGTCCTAGCCGATCCCACTCCTGAAGATCTAGACATGATGCTTAAAGTATATCAAGCCAGAATCCAAGAAGGGCCCAATGTAACAGATCATGAGAAATGTTACCCTAGAGCCGATCTAGAGATAGAGCGAACAAAGCTTTGTGCTAAAATGGTCGAATTGGCACAAGCCATGTTTGAAGCCAGTCGCTTGTTCAATGGCTCTAACCCCATCAGAACACCATTGCACTTTGATGGTCTATTGGATAGATTGGAGAGGTTACTTGCAAAGTCTGGAAAAGGAGCAACCTCCCAGGCTAAGGAGAGGGCAAGTGATAGAATAAGCATTCCTCCCTAGGGAGCTTATGTGCCTAACTCCACTGAACTAGACACCTCTTCTTCTATGAATAGGTATTCACCAGAGTTCCTGAGAGAGATTCAAGAAGAGAAGTGGGCAAAGGAGAGTGAAGTCCCTCCTCCCATTGAACTTGTGGATGACGCACATGATCAGTTCCCACAGGACATCCCTTCTATTTATGAAGAACAGGAAAGTGCCCACTCTCATGAGAGGTTAGACTTTGAGTCTAATTCCTTGCAAGAGTTACCACATTTCACAAGCCCATGGGAAACCAAGTCTACTTGCCTGAGAGCACCCACAGTCATGATAAGAAACGAAGATTCAATCATACCTAGGAATACAGAGGTAGTAAAGAACACTAAAGTGCAGTGCAATCTCACTTTAGAAGAGCTACTCAAAGTTAAGCCAGAAGTGTGGAAACACGTAGCCAAACAAGTGCCAAACATAGCGAAATCGCGTTCCCAGGTAGGATCTCATAGAGCAGTGCCTAAAATACCATTGGATAAGATAGGAGACATGAGTGAAGGAGAAGAAGGAAATACCTATCTGCCAGTTACCCATCAGGGATACACAACCAAGGCAATTTTGGACTTAGGTGCAGGAGTTGCACTTGCTACAACTTCCCTATGGAAGCGTTGGGGCAAGCTAGCACTCCGACCGACGAGAATGAAATTGCAGATGGCCGATGGCCATATTGAGAGACCCTTGGGATTGCTAGAAGGCATAACTCTCACTACATGTGGTGTTGAGTTCGAACATACTTTTGCTATATGTGACTTTAGCAGAAACCAAGCCTACGAGATGATTTTGGGAAGGCCATTTATGCGGCAATTGCAAGTAGTACAGGACTGGGGAACCAATTCCTTATACTTGCAACACTTAGGAGTTACAACCAAAGTCAATCTCAAGGATTACTCTCATAGAGACGTACCGCCCATTCAATGGAATCCCATCCATAGAGCCAAGGATGACACGGAGTTAGTGCATTCCATAGGGTCAGGATCGTCATGGATGCATGAAGACACCCACTTATGGATGTGCAAAGTGGCAGTAGAAGAAGAGAAAAAGCCAGAGAGGTAGGTGCGAAAGAGACACATAGATCAATTCAAGACCCAGCCTATGCACCTGTAGTTTTTCCTAACGAAGAGTTTGAGCCTCACGGCTGGGCAGAAATTTTAGCAACAATGGATGTAGCCATCAATGAAGAGCAGTGGATGCCCCACTGTGATGAGGATGGCTATGACATTTCAGTCTTCTCAATAGAGCCAATCATGGGAGATGCAGTTTTAGAAGAATGCGAACCTAGCCCTGATACATTTGAGGATGCAAGTGACTCCTACTTAGAGTCAATCATTATGGACCCACCTTTTGCATCAGATGAAGAATACTTCTATGAAGTTGAAGCTTACCCCCAGAGACACAGAGAAATCACGAATGATGTGAGGTTAGCCACACAAGTAGCCACTAAGAGTGGAGGAAAGAAAAGAAAGAAGAAGGAAGTCACTCCGGAGGCAGAAGAATCCTTGTTTGAGGTCCCTGAAAACTTTAAAAAATATGAGATAGACGATAGGAGAGTCATGATAAGAATGCCTAAACGTGAGGCACAAGCAGGAGAGGCCTATGATAGCAAGGAAACTACCAAGAAAATAGTTGTCGCCATAGAAGAGGGAGAAGAAAGATGCACCTACATAGGGCATGACCTGACGGAAGAAGAAGAGCAAGAGTTGGTAGCTTTGCTAAGAGAGTACAGAGATGTATTCGCTTGGAGCTACAAGGACCTGAAAGGTGTCAACCCAGACATATGCTCACACACGATTCCCATGACCTCAGATGCAAGACCATCTAAGCAGAAGCCCTATACATACAATGATAACTACGCTGCTAAGATCAAGGAGGAGGTAGATAGATAGATTGGTAGAACTAAGAGAATGTGTGACACCTAGACTTGTGAGCATGCAATTGTCTAATTCTAATGTAATACATTATTCATGTACCCAAACTTGAAGGAGTCGGCTTCTGAGTTTAAGTTGACTGCATAGTCCAAAATCCAATATTGACCCAAGACAAGTGGTTCAATAAGGTTTTCATCTTGACACACTAGCATTTTGACTCTCATTGGGACATCGTGAAGGTAGATGGGGAGCTCTACCTCGCCCAAACAAGGGGTCTCCGCACCTCCCAACCCTATGAGGTAGGCTTCTATGGGATTGATGCTCAACTAAAGATATTGACAGTATGAGAGTCTGACTACACTATTTGTTGCACCTTAGTCAATCCACGCTCTCACCGTCCTTACATTCTTTCCTTGTCCTACCTCTATGGTCACAAAGGGACGTCGATCGATTATTCGAGAAGCATTCACACCTGATGTCTGGCACATGGCCATGTGATATCTTGGGGCTTCTGGATCGACATATAGGCCTAATCGGTTTAACTTATTTTGCCTAATGCGCTCTCTAGCCTCTGCATGTGCTTCTTCTCTAACCCTTAACTCTTCTTCTTTCCGCTTCTTAGCAATGTCGAGTCTCCTTAGCATATCCTTGGTAAGAGGTTCTTGATATAACTTGACTCGACATCCACTTATATAGTTTGGCAAGATATCACCTTCCAAGGTGGCCGATTGAACAACACTGCTAGTGGAAATTCTATTAATGATCATAGGTCCATATCCTCTTTTTTCCAATTTATAGGTATGCTACTTAAGTGTATAAAATATCACTAGGTCTCCCTCTTTCAATCCTTTATGCTTGATGTGTGCATCGAAGTATTCCTTTTGCCTTTTCTTTGCAGTGTAGATGCTTGCTGCTGCTTGTAGCCTTGTCTCACCTAAGCATTGATAAAAGATCCTAGAGGACAACTCATGTCCATTCCACTCATGCTCTTGTGCTACTTTTAAATCTGGGATCAGGAAGTCCAATGGTAGCACAACATTTTGTCCGAAGACCATCTGAAATGGGGTGGCATTGAGTACCGTTTTGTAGGCAACGCGAGGAGCCCAAATAGCATGATGAAGTTGTTTATCCCAATCAGAGCGTTTATTATTTACTAGTTTTGTCAATACATTACACAAGATCTTATTTGTGCTCTCGATTTTCAATGACTCCATTCAAGAAGTGCATACCTCTATCACTTACTAACTCTATTGGTAACCCATATCTTGTGAACACGTTCTCAAATAAGAACTTTGTCATCGTTTGAGCATCATTCTTTGTCGTGGCTTTGACTTCCACCCACTTTGTCAAGTATTCTGTGGCTACAATAATGTACTCTGCATGGGAGTTTCTAGCTGGGGGGTTAATAGGACCTATAAAGTCTATACCCCACTTGGTCTCAAAGGCATCTCATCTTTTTTGAATGGATATTGGGCACGTTGGAATGTGTCTCATTTCTTCACATAGGTATGTGCATCCATATGAAGAGTGGGCCACCAAAGTCCTAAAAATAGGGTAGTCTTAATTACTTGATCAGGGCCAAAGTGTCCATTGACAACAGTGCTATGGCCAATTTCTAAGATTTTTGAATAGTTTGATTCATGAACACACAATCTTACGTAACCATCTTTGCCTCTTTGGTATAGGTTTTCTCCAACTAAGGCATAGTCCTGAGCCTCTTGCTCCATGCTTCGTCTTCTTGCTAGACTAGCCTCATTGGGTAATGTTCCCGATCTCATGAATTCTACTAATGGAGCACTTCAAAGTGGAATTAATGACACGTGATAAAGGGTAGCATGCTCCACTGGGGATTTCTCTTTGCACCTGGGACAATTCTTAATCCACTCATGTATTTCTTTGTCCATACTAAGCCAATACACTCCTAAACATTTTAGATTATGCAATGTTCGTTGTTTAGAATAGTGATTTCCTAGCATTCCTTCATGGGCTTATTGCAACCAACTACTATGTTCATCATCCTTGAAACAACAAGCTAATACGCCCTCTGTATCTTGTTTGTACATGCTTCCTGCCAATATGTGATATTTTTGTAATTTTACAATTTCTTCTTTGTTTGCTTTCACATTCTTATTTGTTGTTCCGAAGGTTAGGACTGGTACCAACTTATTTGCCCATTTAGGAACAACTTCTAAATTGAACAGAGAAGCGTCGGGCAATTCATCAGACACTCCTTGTGGTGACTCTCCTAAAGTGATGCGAGAAAGGTGATCAGCCCTAAGGTGGGTCCTACCTTTACTAACAACAACTTCAAAGTCATATTCCATTAGTAAGAGGAACCATCTTACTAAGCATCCTGTATTGCAAGGTTTATTGACCAAATATAATAAAGATTGATGATTAGTGAAAAACTTGAACTTATTGGCCAATAGGTAGTGTCTGAACTTCTTCATAGCATATACCATGCCTAAGCCTTCCCTTTCAGTTGTTGTATAGTTTCATTCAGTTGCATTTAGCTGTCTGCTAGCATATGCTACGGGCAAATCTAAATTTCCTTCACTTGTGGGTTGTGCTAGCACACATCCTATTGCATGATTGGATGCATCCACATGGACATGGAATGGTTTATTCCAATCAGGAGTGGCCAATATTGGTGTTGTGCACAAATGTCTCTTCAACCCATTGAAGGAGTTTTCATATTCATCAATCCACTCAAAGTTTGTCAACAAAACATAAAGAGGTTTAGCTATGAGCGCATACATGTGGATAAGCTTGCAATAATATCCCCAATGGCCCATAAAGGCTTGTACCTCTTGAATGTTCCTTGGCCTTGGCAACTCCAATATGGCTCTTACTTTGTCCTCATCTGTTGATATTCCGTTCTTAGAAACAATATGACCTAAGATCCTACCTTGACATACTGTGAATACACACTTTTTTGGGTTTAGACAAACTCGATGTTCTCTACACTTGTTGAAGATTTGTCTGAACTCAGCGATGTGGTATCTTCTTTCTTAGGAATGAGCACATAAATCGTCCACATATACTTCTAAGCTCTTTCTCAAGAACTCCTTGAAGACATGACACATAAAGCCTTTGGAATGTTGTAGGTGCATTGGTGAGCCCAAATGGCATTATTCAAAATGTAAGGATTCCCCACTCTGTGGCAAAGGCCGTCTTGTGTTGATCTTCTAGGGCGATGGCTACTTGGTTGTAACTTGAAAATCCATCAAGAAAGTTGTAAACTTCCTTGCCTGTAACACGCTCCAATAAATGTTCGGTGATTGGAAGCGGATAGCTATCTCTACTTGTAGTGGCATTAACTGTTTTAAGGTTAATACACACTGACAACTTCCCCTTCTTCTTGGGCACCACTACAATGGGGGACACCCATTCAGTATGCTCAATCTCATAAATAAATCTAGCTTCAATAAGCCTGCCAATTTCTTCTTTTATTTTGGTTGCATAAGTGTCATAATATGTGTAGGGTATCTGTTTGGTGGGTTGGCATCATCCATCATGCGAATCATATAAGAGCATATTTTCGGATCTACTCCCTTCAAGTCTCTATAGTGCCATGCAAACACATCCCTCTATTCCTTTAATAAAGCTACCAGCTGTGCTTCCTCTTCTGCACTTAGGTCGTCTCTTATGTATGTACATCACTCTTAATTCTCTTCAATCGTTACTACAATTTTTTTAGTCTTTTCTTTATTATCATATGCTTCTCTGTGCTGGCCTCTCTCTTAGGCATTCGTACCAAAATTTTCCGGTCTTCAACTTCATATTTCTTGAAATTCTTTAGTACTTCAAACAATGATTCCTCCTCTTCTTGTTTCACTACTCTTCTTTTCTTTTTCTTTTGATCTCCTTCACTTCCATTGTTTGAATTTATTGTTTTGATGCTTTTGAGAGGTTCTTCTTCTTTTTGGGTAAACACTCCTACATCTTCTAGATAGTGCTTCTCTGAAGTAAAGCAACTATCCATCACAATGGAATCTAGATCATGATCATTCCCTTCTTCTTCTATGAAGTCACTAGGGTCACATTCTTCTAGCAAGGGCTAACACATGAACACTGAAATATCATAACCCTCTTCATCACAATGAGGTATCCACTGCTCTTCATTGACAACAATGTCCATGGTGGCCAAGATTTATGCCCAACCGTGAGGCTCAAATTCCTCATCTGGAAAGATCATTGGTGTGGCTGGGTCACTGACTGGTCTTTCTCCTTGAGAGGTGTAATAAAGTAAGTTTACGATCTAGGAGTACAGTCGATTGAGACGGATCTAAAATCGGACACCGTTTGGAGCATCCACTTGAGTTAACTCAAGTTAACTCGGACACTTGGCGCACATGCAGTTACATGGCCGACACTTGGATGGTTAGTATCCACCTGCCCAAGAAGTCAATCCCCTGGAGAGAGCTATATATAGAGGCATTTGATTGGGAGGAGAGTCATCTCTCTAGCATGTGGTGGTCATAATCCTTGCTCTCTTACATTGGTATCAGAGCTCAAGGTTGAGCTTCCATGGTGACCTTCATAGGCTCATCATCATCTTTGTAACTTCCATGATGATGTTGAAGCAAGCTTCGTCATTATTTTTTCGTGGATTTGGTCGCTTGTGAGTGCTTTCTCTTGCTCACGAATGTGCATTTATTCCTCTCGATTTTTTCTTTGGTGGGCCTACCAACAACTGGAGGTCAGGATACAAAATGAAAAATCCTCTGAGGCTGCACGCGAGGCTTGATCTCGTGACCTCTATATGCCCAAATCCCTCCTCTATCCAACATAATGAGCTCATCTTCAAGTTATACATTGAGTACTCTACAAAATGATCGATTAGCAACTCAGGATCTACGTAACGAGAGTCTGACGCCTTGCTGTCGTACAAGCTGGGGAGAAGAAATAAAAAACATAGCTAGAAATAGGAATCGAATTCTGGCATGTCAATTACTTTTGCTTTCGGAGACTGAGCTAGGCCGAAACGTTGTCTTGATGTCTTCCATTTCCTCATGGATCAGAAAATTTGATAGAAATATCATTAGCCATTCTAACCATGTTGGCGGAAGCCTTTTTGTACTATGGAAGGCAGATTGCAGTCTATGTTATTCATCTCATCTACTGGCTACAAGACGGAGACTCAAATATATGTGCAGACGGCCTCATCCGGGGGTTAAACTCACAATCATATTGTGATGAGGGCATTCTTTGATCCACAAAAGCTGGCCGCTTTTGCTATAATATTAATCTTTTATTATATTCATAGCAGGTGGAGTTGGCAGGAATCGATCAAAAGCTAATCTCCTACGCGGAGCAGGCAGAATTCGGGGATCGAATCCAGAGCATCACCTTCCAGAGTCTGCTCGCCCATCCACTCAAGACGATCTGCGGCTGCTGTACAAAACAAAGTAAAGACGGTGGCAATCAGGCCTCGAACTCATGACCATTCCATGGGTCAGTACACGTCAATCCACCAGAGCATGATACGGGATTGATCCCTAACGATGGCGACACACACAACTCATCTAAACCGTACCATACAGATCGAGGCTTGCAGACTACGTGCTGCTGTAGAAGGTTGGAAGAAGTAATAAAATGATTGAGTTGTTGTAGGTGCATGGGGATCAAACCCAGGGCTGGTCATAGTTCTATGATCGCTTGATCTAGGCCAAAAGCCCGAGGCACTTCAACGATCTCCAGGACCTCCTCTCATGAAAATTTGCACGAGCTGTCTGATTGTGCACACACAAAAGAAAAGAAGCAGAGAAAAGAAGTCACTACTAAGAAGTCACTACTAAGAAGCATAAAGATGAAGTGTTTAATTGTTTCAAGAGGTATCTTGCACTTGTTGAAAACCAAACAGGAAGAAGCTTGAAAAGGCTAAGGTCAAATGGAGGAGGAGAGTACTTCTCCAATGAGTTTGAAGATTTCTTGCAGGAAAGAGGCATCAAAAGGGAGATAACTACAAGGTACTCACCTGAACAAAATGGGGTAGCTGAAAGAAGGAATAGGCTCATAGTAGAAACAGCTAGGTCTATGCTTAATGAAAAGAAGTTGCCAAATTATCTTTGGGCAGAGAGTGTATCTACTGCCACCTATCTCATCAATAGGTTGCCATCCAAATCACTTGATGGCATGACACCATATGAAGCTTGGCATGGTAAGAGACCTTCTCTGGATCATTGCAAAATCTTTGGTTGTGTAGCATATGTGCATATTCCTTCACAGGTAAGGGGAAAGCTAGACCCTAAAGCTGAAAAATGTATCTTCATTGGTTATGATTTGAACCAAAAGGGATACAGATTTTACAACCCAACAAACAAAGGCTTCAAGGTAAGCAGAGATGTCATCTTTGATGAGAATGACTCATGGTATGAGAATGAATGCAGGAAAGTTAGTCTACCCTATGACTTGCAAGAAGAGTTCCCAAAGCTAATCAAAGAGGAACCAAGCAATGGAGAAGATCCAAGCTCAAAGGATGATGACACTATCAATCTTGAGGAGTTCAAAGCATGGAAGTCCAAAGGGAAGATGAAGATGAAGCAACTAGAGGATATTCTAGAATCCTCAAATCAATCTGTTAGAAGATCTCAAAGAGAAAGCAAAAAACCAATCAGATTTGGGTATGACACATCACTTGTAACTAAACATTCTGTATATCTTGCAAAGGATTTGTTGAATGAAGAACCAGGTACTTATGAAGAAGCAATCACCAAACCAGAATGGAAAGGAGCTATGGATGAAGAAATGGAAGCTCTCAAGGAGAGTGATACTTGGGACTTGGTACCCAAGAAAGACTCTATGAAAGTGATAGGATCCAGATGGATCTACAAGCTAAAGAGGAATTCTGATGGAATAATAAACAGGTACAAAGCTAGGTTGGTTGCCAAGGGTTTTGCACAAACCCAAGGCATTGATTATGAGGAGACATTTTCTCCTGTGGCTAAGATGCCAACTATCAGAATATTGGTGAGTGTAGCTGCATCCAAGAATTGGAACATGTACCAATTAGATGTCAAGAATGCTTTCTTGAATGGATGGATATCTGAAGAAGTCTACATGTCACAACCACCTGGCTATGAAGATCCCAAGAAGGTAAACTATGTTTGTAAATTGAAGAAGGCTCTATATGGATTGAAGCAGGCACCTAGAGCATGGAATTACAGGTTGACAACCTACCTCCAAGACCAAGGATTTGTGATGAGTAAAGCAGACACTTCTCTATTCATAAAGAGAAGTAGTACAGAGGTAATCTACTTGTGTGTTTATGTTGATGACATCATCATTACAGGCAATGATGTCAATGGGATAAGACACATCAAAGGACAGATGATGAAAGAGTTCAAGATTAATGATCTTGGATTATTGAAGTACTTCTTAGGTCTTGAGTTAATCTACACCAACTCAGGTATATATATCACTCAAAAGAAGTATGTACAGGATATAGTCAAGAAATTTGGCTTGCAGGATGCTAAAGTCTCAACTACTCCAATGGAGGTCAACCTAAAGCTAAGTGCTCATGAAGGGGATGAAATACAAGACATTACAGGATATCAAAGCATGGTAGGTAGTTTGAATTATGCTACCTTGACAAGAATTGACATAGCATATGGAGTTAGTGTGCTAAGCCAATTCATGCACAAACCAAGGGTACCTCACCTAGAAGCAGCAAAGAAAATCTTGAAGTACCTCAAAGGAACTCAGAACCATGGTCTGTACTTTCCTTATACATCAGATATTGACATTAAAGTATATTCAGATGCAGATTGGGCAGGATGCAAGGATGATAGGAGGAGCACATCAGGTTACATTTGTTTTGCAGGAGATAAACCTATTTCTTGGTCAGCCAAGAATCAACCTACAGTGGCATTGTCATCCACTGAAGCAGAGTGTAGAGGGCTTGCCAATGCCACTCAAGAAGCTATCTGGTTGAAGCTCTTGTATACAGAGTTAGGTCTATACACTAGACCTCCAATTATATTTGGAGATAACACAAGCTCTCTTCACCTTGCAGCTAATCCAATATATCATGCTAGAACCAAACACATAGAGGTTCATTACCACTATGTGAGAGAGAAGTTGCTTAGTAAAGAAATTCAATTGACTTATGTGTCTACTAATGTGCAATGTGCAGATTTACTCACTAAAGCTTTGGATGGAAACAAGCTATGCAGATTCAAATCCATATTGGATTGCAGGATGTGATTGAAGACTAGAAATGAAGACTTAAGCCAAAGTGCTTGGCTTGAGGGGGAGCTGTTGGTGCATTTCAAGCCTTCACCTTTGGCTTGGAACCCTTGGAAGGATAACTCACATGTAGCAAGAACCATAGAAACACTTGCCTATGTGTTATTACATTTTACTCATTGTAAAAGTCTATATGACTTGGCATTTACATGTAATCACTTACCTACTTGTTTAGTCGTGGAAATTGGATGGTGTAAATGGAGAGAATATCTCCCTACTTTTAGAGGAGTGATTATAGGAGATTTGAATTTGAATTCAAACTCAAATCTCAACTCAACTTCTATAAAAAATGTACTTGAAAAGTCGTGTTTTTTAGCTAGTCCAATTGAGCTCACTCCCCGAGGCGTTCACCATTGTAACTCTGTGTGTGTTAGTGCTACTTCATAGCCTACACCACAACACCTCATTTAGCTATGCTTGTCATGCTAATGAGATTGTACAACTACATCAATCAATAGAAGTATACACATTCATAATCTCTGGTTTCTCTGAGTTATCTACTCCAAGTCTGTCAACTTCAGAGGAGCATATCTCAGGATCTACTGAACCAAATCAAGTGATTTAAAGCACATTGGAACCAGCTCCAAGCATACTACACGCCTACAAAATCTCAAGGTCAAAGGATTAGCCATCTCGGAGAAATCTTGCTCGAAGTGCACACTGGTCTGTGTCTGCAGAATTCCTAAAAAGTCGGGGGTACATATATTTTTGCTAAACATCTTTCTCTGAGTATAGTCCATCATTTTATCTCATTCCACTTGCAAATGGTAGCTTGTTAAGCTAATTTAATATGTCCAGAAGGAATTAGATCAATTGTAAGTGTGCTGGTCACACTGAGTGAAAGACTGAGCAGGTGTCATTACAAAAATAGCAAGTTTTTCTTGATTTTTAAAGTGACAAGTTATCTGTTTTGATTTGATCATTACACATATCATTTGCAAAGTACATATATGCTTTCTTGGTATCATTTGGACGCTAAGCAAGTGTACTAAGCATATCTGAAGCAAAGGAGGGCTGAAGCAAAGCAGGTCTAGCAGCTTCAACTCAATCTCTTGAGTGCATCCTACCATCTCTCCCAACAGTGGTATCAGAGCAAACAAGGTAAACATGGGAGATGGTTTTCCTTCATTCATTGACAAATTGGACAGGAACAATTACCAAGCTTGGTCTCTAAGGATGAAGACCTATCTACAAGGTAGAAGCTTATTTGGATACATATCAGGAGATGAGGAATTGCCCTCATTCAAAGCTAGAGGACTACCCACCAAGGATGAACAAGAGAGGCTCAACCAATGGTGTGCAAAAGATGCTTTGGCAAGGTCTTACCTTCTTAACTCTATATCTGATTTCCTTTTACCTCATGTAAGGAACTGTAAGACTTCCCAAGAGACTTGGGAAACTCTGTCAACATATTTCTCTTCCAACACAAGGGCCAGGAAGAATCAACTGTGGATTGAATTCACAACCCTTAGGAAGCAGCCCAAGCAATCAGTCTCAGAGTATGTGACCAAGATTAAAGATGTGGCAGACCAATTAGCAAGTATTGGAGAGGAGATTGAAGAGGAGCAAATAGTCAGGCAAGTAACAAATGGACTCAAGGCAGATGATAAGTGGGAAAGCTTCACCACTGCAATGGACCTCTACATGGACATGCATACCCCAGATCTCACAACACTCATGGGCCAACTATTCACACATGAAGCAAAGTTTACAAAGGCAGGAGATCAATCAAAAGGTAACAACCCCTCTGCTCTATATACTGATAAGAAGGTTAAAGATAAAGGTAAAAGTAAGAAGGTTGATGAAGAAGGTTCTACCTCCCAAGCAAACTATGCAGGGAGAGGTAGATCCTCAAGAGGAAGAGGTAGAGGAGATAAGTCAGGTAGGGGGAGACCCTACAACTCATCACCATGCAACATTTGTGGATTGTCCAATCATACCACAGATGAATGCTACAAGAACTACAAGAATCAGAGAGGAAGAGGCTATCAAAGAGGTGGATACTCTCAAGGGAGAGGCAGGTTCAACCAACACCAAGGCTACAATGGATACAACAATCAGTACAACAACAACTACAACCCCAATCACAATGGTAACTATCAAGGTGGATTCAGAAATAGAAGGGATTATAACAACTACACAGAGGAGCAAGATGACTCCCTATTGATCATGAATATGACCTCCAAGGTAGGTACAAATGATGATCATTTATTTTATATTGACTTAGGATGTTCTAACCATGTAGCTGGCAATGTGGCACTACTCTCTGATTTGGAAGAACCCAAGGGCAAACATCAGGTACAAACAGGTGATGATAATAAACATTCTGTTGTAAAGATTGGAAATGTAAAGACATGTGATGGTAACCAGAACCTATTGAGCAGGGTACTCTATGTACCAACCATCACCAAGAATCTAATGAGTGTTGGTCAGATTGTGGAGAAAGGTTTGCAGGTCAGGTTCACTCAACATGGAGCATATGTGGAGGACCCAAGACATGGGTTCAAAAGAATTGCCAAGAGGGAGAAATCAGGTAGATTGTTTACCTTTGAACTAGAAGACACCAAAAATATTGCTTTATATAATTACAAGGATCAAACACTTTCAGAGTTAGAAATATGGCACAAGAGGTTAGGCCACATAGGTGAAAGAACCCTAAAGCAAATGTGCAGGGATCAATGTGTGCTTGGGATACCTAATGTATCCAAGCAACACATGATTTACAAGTGTGGAGCATGTCAGTTTGGTAAGTCTCACAGGTTGCCCTATTCAAGGAAAGGTTTCATGCATGAAGACTACCTAGACTTGGTACACACAGATGTTTGGGGACCTGGCAAGGACCCTTCCATTTCAGGATCAAGGTATTATGTGTCCTTCATTGATGATTATAGCAGATGGACCATCTTATACTTTATGAAGCATAAAGATGAAGTGTTTAATTGTTTCAAGAGGTATCTTGCACTTGTTGAAAACCAAACAGGAAGAAGCTTGAAAAGGCTAAGGTCAAATGGAGGAGGAGAGTACTTCTCCAATGAGTTTGAAGATTTCTTGTAGGAAAGAGGCATCAAAAGGGAGATAACTACAAGGTACTCACCTGAACAAAATGGGGTAGCTGAAAGAAGGAATAGACTCATAGTAGAAACAGCTAGGTCTATGCTTAATGAAAAGAAGTTGCCAAATTATCTTTGGGCAGAGAGTGTATCTACTGCCACCTATCTCATCAATAGGTTGCCATCCAAATCACTTGATGGCATGACACCATATGAAGCTTGGCATGGTAAGAGACCTTCTCCGGATCATTGCAAAATCTTTGGTTGTGTAGCATATGTGCATATTCCTTCACAGGTAAGGGGAAAGCTAGACCCTAAAGCTGAAAAATGTATCTTCATTGGTTATGATTTGAACCAAAAGGGATACAGATTTTACAACCCAACAAACAAAGGCTTCAAGGTAAGCAGAGGTGTCATCTTTGATGAGAATGACTCATGGTATGAGAATGAATGCAGGAAAGTTAGTCTACCCTATGACTTGCAAGAAGAGTTCCCAAAGCTAATCAAAGAGGAACCAAGCAATAGAGAAGATCCAAGCTCAGAGGATGATGACACTATCAATCTTGAGGAGTTCAAAGCATGGAAGTCCAAAGGGAAGATGAAGATGAAGCAACTAGAGGATATTCCAGAATCCTCAAATCAATCTGTTAGAAGATCTCAGAGAGAAAGCAAAAAACCAATCAGATTTGGGTATGACACATCACTTGTAACTAAACATTCTGTATATCTTGCAAAGGATTTGTTGAATGAAGAACCAGGTACTTATGAAGAAGCAATCACCAAACCAGAATGGAAAGGAGCTATGGATGAAGAAATGGAAGCTCTCAAGGAGAGTGATACTTGGGACTTGGTACCCAAGAAAGACTCTATGAAAGTGATAGGATCCAGATGGATCTACAAGCTAAAGAGGAATTCTGATGGAACAATAAACAGGTACAAAGCTAGGTTGGTTGCCAAGGGTTTTGCACAAACCCAAGGCATTGATTATGAGGAGACATTTTCTCCTGTGGCTAAGATGCCAACTATCAGAATATTGGTGAGTGTAGCTGCATCCAAGAATTGGAACATGTACCAATTAGATGTCAAGAATGCTTTCTTGAATGGATGGATATCTGAAGAAGTCTACATGTCACAACCACCTGGTTATGAAGATCCCAAGAAGGTAAACTATGTTTGTAAATTGAAGAAGGCTCTATATGGATTGAAGCAGGCACCTAGAGCATGGAATTACAGGTTGACAACCTACCTCCAAGACCAAGGATTTGTGATGATTAAAGCAGACACTTCTCTATTCATAAAGAGAAGTAGTACAGAGGTAATCTACTTGTGTGTTTATGTTGATGACATCATCATTACAAGCAATGATGTCAATGGGATAAGACACATCAAAGGACAGATGATGAAAGAGTTCAAGATTAATGATCTTGGATTATTGAAGTACTTCTTAGGTCTTGAGTTAGTCTACACCAACTCAGGTATATATATCACTCAAAAGAAGTATGTACAGGGTATAGTCAAGAAATTTGGCTTGCAGGATGCTAAAGTCTCAACTACTCCAATGGAGGTCAACCTAAAGCTAAGTGCTCATGAAGGGGATGAAATACAAGACATTACAGGATATCAAAGCATGGTAGGTAGTTTGAATTATGCTATCTTGACAAGAATTGACATAGCATATGGAGTTAGTGTGCTAAGCCAATTCATGCAAAAACCAAGGGTACCTCACCTAGAAGCAGCAAAGAAAATCTTGAAGTACGTCAAAGGAACTCAGAACCATGGTCTGTACTTTCCTTATACATCAGATATTGACATTAAAGTATATTCAGATGCAGATTGGGCAGGATGCAAGGATGATAGGAGGAGCACATCAAGTTACATTTGTTTTGCAGGAGATAAACCTATTTCTTGGTCAGCCAAGAAGCAACCTACAGTGGCATTGTCATCCACTGAAGCAGAGTATAGAGGGCTTGCCAATGCCACTCAAGAAGCTATCTGGTTGAAGCTCTTGTATACAGAGTTAGGTCTATACACTAGACCTCCAATTATATTAATGTTTGCCTATCCTTAAAGGTATTTGTGGTACAAATCCAAAAAGCATGAACAGATGCTTAGACTTATGCAGTAGAGAGATTCCTGTAAAAGTCCTGACCAGGATAGGTACTCAAAGCATCAGTAAAGAAAGGAATCTAAAGACAAGAAGTCACAAGCTCTTGTCACTACAGATTGGTCAAGAATAAACCAATTGAGCTTGAATCTATGAAAATTCAAGTACTTGGAATTCTATTTGGTTTTCATTTGAAAACCCTAGTAAAGAAAGATGGATGTTCCATCAAAAGGTTTTCAAGTTCCAAAAGGAAAGTAAAAGATCGTGAAACGATCATGTAAAGGGATCAAAACCTAGAAAATCTAGTTAGAGGTAAGGCCTCAAACTTCAAAATTCTCGTAAAGAATTGAAGAGATAAGGTACTCTATCAAGAGATGTTTAGACTTTAGGATAAGTATCACCCACACATTAATGTGAATATAAAATAGGGTGGTATGGGACACCAGATTTTATACTCAGATTGATGTAGGAAAGATGGTATGGGACATCGGAACGTGGATGATAATTATCTTTTAGTCCTACTTTGGATCTTGAAGTTAGGTTTAATCCTCAAGGGAATTAAAACTTCAAAGATGGAGCACATTCAAGGAGGTTAAAAGTAAGTATCTCAAGATATTTCAAGATAACTTCAAGATCAAGGAAATAGAAGATATGAAGCAAGTAACTTCCAAGATCTTCTTGAAACACTTCAAGATAAAGTGTTGTCAATTCGGAAATATTTCATAAATTTCTGAAAAAGTTGTACTTTTATTTGAGTTGATCTTTTTCAACCAAGGATTTTATTGACTAAGTCAAGCATCAAGTTCCTAATATAACTTGGTAAATTCACTCTTTTGACTCAAAGAAATGCACAAGAACTGCATTCCCAGTAAGGAGTCGGAAAGATTGAATGTGACCTAAACTTAGTCTCAAGTGAAGCATTATTTGAGTAAAAAACTCATCAATAGAACCTCAGTGGGTCGACACACTGATGTTGGTTATCACACTAGTATCTTGTGGTTGGATGATGCTTTTAATTTGCTTTGAATCATTTTGAGAATCCGGATTAATTCTCTTAAAGATAGAAAAAATACTTCAATATCATGTTGAAACAGATCTCTGAGAAGTTAAAGTCCTAAGTCATCTAGACTTTGACTCATAGCAAGTTTTTTGTATCCTCGAAGCTTGAATTGGTTATTTCTTTCCGCTTTCCCAATCTTTTGGAATTGGCTATGACATGGTATCTGATTCCTTTTACAAAAGACCAGGGTTAGTTGGTTAGAATTAGATAACTAAATTGAACATCCTAGATAGATGTTATGTACAAGAACCTTTTCAATCTTCAAAAGATAATAAGTCTAAGTGGACTTGTTTTTTTGAGTTTGTTTCAAGTTATAGCATAAATGATTTTCTAGAGTCTAGTATACTCTAGAATGGAGAAGTTAGGAATTAATCAGCAGATTGATAATTCCCAAGAACTTTTAGCCCAAGTCTTTGAGAAAGTATCCTAAGTTTTATGAATTTTCATTTTGAATTTGAATTGGTCAAGTTATAGTATGGTTGACTCAAAGAAAATGCAAACTTTCTCCTATAGTTTACATAGGATTTTTAAAATCATTAGGACAAAGTAGTTCTCTGGACAGGTGAAAAAATCGAGTAACTATTAGATAAAAGTAAACCATTGAACAAACATCCAAGTTAGATATTTGGGACAACCAAACTTCAAGTTTTCCAAACCAAATTCAAAGTGAATCAAGAGTTCTCAAAATCTTGTGAGTCCATGCACCAGTTATGCCCATAAATGGACTAGTAATTTGAATCCACCGAGTTCAAAGGTTGTGCCTAGATCGCACATCGAGAAACTATGAATTGGCCAGGGATATTTTTAGATCCACCCATATTATTCATTCACTACTTTGTACTTTGACTGATTTTTCAAAGTTCAAAGCGAGACAGTGTTTTGAATCATTTGGGCATTGATGCCACCACAAAGATGAGACATTTTCTTCGAGTTCTAGAACATGACCATGTTCTTCAAGTTTTAGAACATGAGGCTCGAGGGTTGCCTATAGTAAATATTTAGCTCTATTTTCAAGGAAAAAAATATTTTTCAAGGGGGAAAGAATGTAATAAAGTAAGTTTATGATCTACGGGTCCAGTCGATTCAGACGGATCTGAAATCGGACACCTTTTGGTCATCCGTGTGTATGACCAAAGATCTCGAGTTTTGACTTATTAGGAGGTCTTGTGCTCTTGTGAACAAGTGATCCACGTAGCTTAGTGCTTAAGTCTCAAGGATGTGAAGGAGGAGGTCTTGGGTTCAATCCCCATGGGGGACATGGGAAGAGTATTTTGCCCAAAGAGATCTAGAGCCTTCTAGAAGCATCCACTTGAGTTAACTCGAGTTAACTCGGACACTTGGCGCACATGCAGTTACATGGCCGACACTTGGATGGTTAGTATCCACCTGCCCAAGAAGGCAGTCCCCTGGAGAGAGATATATATAGAGGCATTTGGTTGGGAGGAGAGTCATCTCTCTAGCACGTGGTGGTCGTAATCCTTGCTCTCTTACAAGAGGTTCCTTCTTCTCTCGCTTTTAAGCATTTTTCCTCTTCATCTGCAACCTTGCACATCCACAAATGAGTATCTTCATGCATCCATGATGGATGAGGTGAAATTTTAGAATGCACAGAGATAGAATCTTCTTTTGCTTTGTGGATAGGATTCCACTGTAGGGGTGGTATATCTCTGAAGGTATAATCCTTTAGATTGACCTTGGTGGTGACCCATAAGTGTTGTAAGTACAAGGAGTTGGTTCCCCAATCTTGTACTATTTGCAGTTGTCGTAGGAAGGGTCTTTTGTTTTTGCATCGTTAAAGCTTTCTTCTAGTTCAGATAACTTTTTATTCCACTTACAATTGGCCTTCTCTGTGGTATCCTTCCAAGTTCTTGTTTTCCTCTTACTAGGCTCTCGTGACTCACTTGACTCTGATTGTTCTATTGGTTTGGCCTGTTGTGAGGTTTGTGCCCTAATGACTACCTGTATAGGTGCCACATTCCTGCCACTTGAACTTGAGTCCACCACTAAGCCTACCACATTAATGGGTGTAACCTTGGGTGAACTAGAGGGGTTTCTAGGACAATCTTTCGGAAGATGTTCTTTGCCACACTCAGGACAAAAGCCTTGTATTGTGATGTTTTGTCCTTGTCCTAGAGCCTATGGGTGGGGACATTCACGAATGAAATGGTCGCCCTAACATTTAAAGCATGGTCTTCTAGGGGCTTGTGGTCTCACTTATCTCGATTGGGGCCTGGGGTTAGGATTCATGTACATGATATTGGAGTATTCTGGCTCCCAATTTCATTCCATAAGTGGTGTCTCATACTGATATGCATAAATCTCACTATGCTCAGGTGACTCTGTGTAGTAAGCCTGTGGACTATCTTCATGGGAATAGTCAGAACTATGAGCGTGAGAGTCATTTTCTAAGACCAACGGGGTTAGTGGCACCAATGCTCTATTAGGGTTTTCCTCTCCCACTGCATACTTAACTAGAATCACATTGGAAGGAGTTGGTGGTTGGTTTCCTATGACTAGTTTTGGCTTATATGGTGCCTGATATGGTTGTTGTGGCCTATAATATGGCTGTTGGTATTGGTTCTGATACCTAACTTGCTGGTAAGGTTGCTGATAATTTTGTCTGACATCTTGCCTATTGTATGGGCAAGCTTGAGCCATGTGGTTCGTGTATTTTTTCTCAATAGTGCAATATGGA
This sequence comes from Ceratopteris richardii, assembly GCA_020310875.1. Taxonomy (NCBI): domain Eukaryota; kingdom Viridiplantae; phylum Streptophyta; class Polypodiopsida; order Polypodiales; family Pteridaceae; genus Ceratopteris; species Ceratopteris richardii. Next base: position 136,224,311 of record CM035427.1, on the reverse strand, counting down.
GCATTAAGGTTTCCTTGGGGTTGAGCCATCATCGGGCAAACATTAGCCATGTGGTCTCCTCCACAATTGTAACATTCCTTCAATGAGGTGACCCTTGGTGTTTTTTCTATTTTGAACTCCTAGCTTCTTGGAAACCTGCTCAGTTATCTCATCTATCTTAGTGGAGGTTCTAGAGGTATGACTAGTAGAAATGTCAGAGTCTTTATAGAGTTTGGACAATTCTAACTCCTCACCCAAGTTGTCTTCTATGTCTATGTACATGCGCACACACTCTTCTATGGATCTAGGCTCTTTCAAATACACATATGATCTTAACTTGGTGCTTAGTAAGTCATCTAAAAACAAGGCCACTTGTTCGGTTGGTGTGGGCAACTCTGGGATAGGTGTTAGGTTGCCGGTAAGGAATGTAATTACATTCAATGGAAAATGTAATTAGGAAAAGATGCACATCGAAAAGATGTAGCGCAATCATTGTAACCTTTTGATAATAGAAAAGGCGTGTAGCAGAGAGAAGCAGAAGCGTCGCCAGACTGTGTGTCTGGGCGGTGCGTCTGTGGATTGATTCTAGCGAAGTTATATACATTGTTGTACTGTTCTGTTCTATTTATGTTTGGTATTGAATAACTATGGTGTTGTGTTGATATTCGATGAGTCATTGGTGAATTCCAAGGCTAATGGTGATGGTGTGCTAGCAGGCATTAAGAACTCGCGTATTCACGTGTGTGAATATTATGTTCTATTGTGTACTAGTTGTGGAGATTAGCAGTTAAGTTCGTCAAAATTGTCAGATAAGTAATGAAGAAGTTATTACAGTAATGAAGTGACTCAGAAAATATATATAGGGCCTTTGTATTACAGACCTCTGACCATCCCAATAACCCATGAACAATTTGGTTTACGTTATAATTAATCCGATGAGATAACAAATTAAACACTGGTGTCGGCCATGGGGCGTGGAGAAGCCAGTCTAAGAGTAGATTAGGGTTTGAGAAAGAATCCTATGATATATGCCTGTAACACATTCCGGAGAATCTCGAAGTACAAAAGTGATTAGCATCCCTGGAAAGTTCCTAGCACATTGGGAACGCCTCTTGTCGAAAGGAAAACAGGAGATATGGGCTAGTGGAGTGCCACCTCAGTATTTTTTGGTTCAAGGACTATATGGTATACCAGAAGTGCAACCAACCCCATCCGTGAAAAGTACGATTGGTGGAGTAATCACTGATTCCGGTGAGAGTTTGGAGAATTCCGATGGCACTTTGTTGAATTCCAGTGAAAGCTTGGAGAATTCCGAGGGCGACTTACTGAATTTCGATGATAGCTCTACTTTGGGTTTCGATTTCGATGAAACTAGTGTATTGGTGGATGAAAGTTCTGGTGAAACTTTTACCTTAGAAGCCAAATGCGAGGAATGGCGGTTGATTTTAGGCGTGTGTGACTGACTCAATGATATTATATTACTGAAGAATTTGCAAGGTGGCGAGACGACACAATAGCAATTAGGATCAACTTGTTCAAACCATTCTGAAGTGATACTTCCGCCTGATTTAAACAACATGAGTGGTACGCAACAACAACAACATCAACAACAGCAACATCAACAACAACAACATCAATAACAGCAACATCATCAACAACAACATCAACAACAACAACAGATCATACCCCCACGGTGGTACCTGTTGGAGTTACGTATACGAAATTTGGTGGATTCCTAGGTGATGATCCTGATGCTCATGTGCGTACTTTTTAAATTATTTATGATGTACTCAATTATCCAGCGGATCCGGCATATAAGGCTATAGTGTTCCAATTGACCCTTGTTAATGACGATGCCCGCTGGTTAATCGAATATGATATTAATCATTTCGTTCAATATGACGATGTTAAGGATGCCTTCTTACAACGTTTTCGATTAAAGAAAAATGCGGCTGAGAGTTTTTATTATTTACAAAACAATAGACATAATCCACATCAGAATGTGCAAGAGTATGCAACTTTATTCCGCACTTGTCTACGATAGCTTCCATTAGTGCATGCTAACCTATCGGATGATGTGATTACCCAATGGTCCATTAATGGATTAAACCCTCAACTCAAACAAGTTATGATTATACGATGTGTGGGCGGTATGACCTTGGATGCAGTCATGGCATTGCAATTGGAGCATAAAGTTGGTGGTTTTACTGAGATTTGGATTGGTTAAAGGCATCTAAGAGCACGTGCGAGGATCCACTGGGCAGGTGTATTGCACCAAATGTAAGAACTCGAGACACACCACTTTAGCATGTGCATTAAATCAAATGTACTAAGCTATATGTAATACGATGAGTCATTCCATCGAAACGTGTCCATATGATGCCAAAGTGCATACTAGACTCATTGTAAATGCCATAATAGAGGAGCAGGGACAACAGGCTATGCAATATGTACCACCACATTTGAGAAATACTTCTTACCAAAGTTACAAAACCTACAAGGGACCACAACCAAGCAATTTCGGATAGACCCGGTGGAACTCAGGTGAATCGGGTGAAGGTGAGTCTCTTCCACCACCAAGATGCCATTTTTGTGGCAAAATTGGACATATCCGCAGATATTGCAAAGAAGCGGCTGAGTATGATAAATGAAGAAAAGAAGGGTAGCACCCAATGGCAAATATGGTATATATTTCAGTAGTGGATACCCAAGCAACAATAGTTCAAACACGGTCTAGCAAGAAGTTACAACCAGCTGCTGAGATTTTTGAGCCAGGCATTCGAGAACAACAGAGAATTTTTACTAAAGCTAGTATGTGGGCCAGTAAAGAACCAACTATTTTCCCCGATTGGGTACCGGTGGTCTAGCAATCAGTACCAAATACACCATTGAAAGATACGAATCCGATCAAATTGTCACTGAAGAGTCCACCAAATTCGGTACCGGGTATGTCGAATCTTGACTTTATGTGGAATATTTTATCAAAAGCATCTATTATGATGCCGTTGGGGCAACTGTTAGCCTTGGTCCCGGGCATATGACAACAATTCCAACAACAAATCAATCCAAGATCTGTGTGTACACCTGCTAGAGCAACTAAGCACTCTTAACACAGATTCCTATTCTACAAGCATCGAGCTGGCAGCTTTCGCTCCATGTTTTTGTGGATGCATCTGACATAGAAATCGGCAGTGTGCTAATGCAGCAACAGGAGATGTGGTTCCACCCTATTTATTATGCTAGTCGATGATTAGCCACTATTGAACAGAATTATTCCGTAACTGAGTGTGAATGTCTGGGTTTGGTTTATTCGTTGAAAAAATTCTGGCACTATTTATTGGGACGTCCATTTACCTTTCATGTGGATCATAAGGCTCTGGTTTATCTTGTCCGCCAGCAACATTTAGGGGGCGGATTAGCCAGGTGGGTGTTGTTGCTTCAAGAATTTGATTATGAGGTTGTACATCGTCTAGGGTCAGCGCATGCTCTTGCTGATTTTCTATCTCGGCTTGATTCTGGTGAACTCCCTAGTGGTATTGATGATACCACTCCTACTATCTATGAGATTGATTGGATTCAGGATGATTCCCAGGTGCTTCCTGTGGCATCGTCATACTATGATACCCTCATGATTTTTCTAACCAGTGGATGTTCCCCGACTAATACTTCCACTTCTGATCGCCATAAATTGGCCATGTATAGTCGACAATTTCAGGTAATTATGGGACAATTGTATTATATGGATCCATCTGGTGTGCTTTTATGGTGTATTCCACCACATGAATTTTCTTCGGTCCTTGCAATGGCTCAGTCTACTCCGTTCAATGGTCATTTTTCGGTAGATCTTACATACCGAAAAATTTTGCAGAGTGGATTATGGTGGCCTACTATGCAGACTGACATTGCTACTCATGTCCAACAGTGTGATGCTTGCCAACGATCTGGCCGACCTTTACAACGACATCATTTTCCCCTTCAACTTGTCCCTCCCCTTGAGCCTTTTCAGAAGTGGGGCTTGGATTTTATTGGCCCCATTACGCCTCCGGCTACGATTACCAATCATCGATATATACTTACCTGTACTGACTATGCCACTGAGTGGGTTGAAGCCTGGGCTTTACGATCCGCAACAACATCGGTGGTCGTCAAATGTTTGATGAGTGATGTTTTTCCTCGCTACGGTCTTCCCTTAGAGATCATTTCTGATCAAGGTACACATTTTACGAATGCCTTAATGCAAGTGTTTACCCGCACCCTAAAGATTTTCCATAAATTTAGCTCCCCGTACTATCTTCGTGCAAATGGACTAGCTGAAAGTACCAATAAAACCCTTCTTAACATGTTAAAGAAACTCGTGCTAGAATGTCTAGAGCATTGGGATCAATTCCTTCCTTCAGACCTATGGGCTTACTGCACTACTTACGGTTGTTTGCGTGCTTTTGCAGACCTCGAACTCCAACAATTGGTATCAAGGCAGGTCATCACTTCATCTAGGGCATCATCAACACCCCTCTGGTCATTGTCTCAGAATCACATGAGAATTGGTGAGCATACTCATGGTGATTAGGATATCAAAACATCTTTGCTCTATGGCGTTGAAATCATGATCTCAGCTCATTTCAGCCTCCGAATCCACTATCGCAATGTTTGTGTAGGCAATTTTGTCTTTTTATACCAAATATATATATATATATATATATATATATATATATATATATATATATATATATATATATATATATATATATATATATATATATATATATATATATATATATGTGTATATATATATGTGTGTGTGTGTGTGTGTGTGTTTTGGTTTGTTAGTATAAGGTTCTCAAAGTTTGCTACAGGTTTAGAAGAACTTGACAAGGTAGTTTTGTTCAACTTTTTGAGATGCAATCAACTTTTAGTCGGTGGCCATCGCTGAAAGTGGTAATGTATTCCATATGTCAACAATTGAGGATAAGTTGGAGGGTACCAATTACCCATCATGGGCTTATATGATGCATCATGTGTTGGTTGCAAAAGGATTGTGGAATATTATGCAGGGTGTTGAAAAATGTCCTATTACACCTGCAAAATAGTTACGAAAGGCGATGTAGACGACATTGAAGATGGTGATATTCTTCAATGTCATCTACATTAGGACATTTTTGTTCAACTTTTTGCGATAGAGTCATTTTTCTGCATTAGGGTATTTTAGTCACTGGCCATGGTTGAAAGTAGTGATGTATTCCATATGTTGGCTGTTGAGGATAAGTTGGACGGTACCAATTACCCATTATGGGCTTATATGATGCATCATGTATTGGTTGCAAAAGGATTGTCGAATATTGTGCAGGGTGTTGAAAAATGTCCTATTACACCTGAAAACATAGTTATGCAGATGACATTGAAGATGGTGATATTCTTCATGATCATGTTCGTGTTGCAGTTCATACTGCACCTACTATAGAGCAAATTTGTTGGGACGGCAGAGATGCTCATGCACATGCATTGATAGCCTTTCCTATCAAACGTGCCACATTCCTCACATTCACTCTTGTAGAATGGCTAACATGCTTGGGATACACTTACCACTTTATATCAGGCAAGGAATGAGGCTCGTGTTGCTTACATCTAAAAATAGTTAGAGAGTGAGTACATGAGTGAAGGAGATTCCATGGATAGTTTTTTGACAAAGATCAAAGATTTGAAGGAACAATTGATTTCTAGTGATGAAGTCTTGTCAGACAGTTCACTTGTGCAGTCTATTTTGAATGGTCTACCCAATTCATACCCAATGCTTCTACTCTTCATTTGATGATGAAAGGCGATCCAAATGCCTTAACATTTGAGGAGTTAGTCTCTCTTCTGTTGCAAGAAGATCAGTCTAGGTAGAACATGTCCATTATGCATGTTGCAGATCAAGCTTTCCTAGCTAGTCAGAAGAGCAAAGGTATATGGAGCACATCTACTAGTAAGAAAAAATTTGCTAATTCTACATAATCAAAGAAGGATGACAGAGGCGAGAAGAAAACAGAAAAGTAGAAATTGTTTTGCGAATATTGTAAAGGAAATGATCATGTCATAAAGAGTTGACCAAAACTGCCTGCTAAAGAGGCAAGGAAGAAAGAGGCTAGAATGGTTGTTGCAGAGGCCACTGTACACAAAACAAATTCTGCTAATCTTGTGTAGAATGAAGAATGGGCATTTACCATTGTTTGGAGTTATGACCCATCTTCTTATGAACAATGTATGTCTGCAATAGACTCAAATGTTTGGTACTTTGATAGTGGAGCAACTAAACATATTACCTCGCAGCGTAGTTTCTTCACTTCACTCGAGCCTACCCCTACAAGGAATACTATCACATGCAACAACAACTCCTCTTATCTTGTTATGGGAGTTGGTAAGATCATTCTGACTACTGCTGATGGTAGTTCTTTTACATTGTCAAATGCTTTATTTGTGCCAAGGATCAAGAATAATCTATTATCTGTTTTAGCTTTAGCCAAGATTGGCTTGGTTGTGAAATTTATTGATGAAAGATGTACAGTTGATGATTTCTCAAATGGTGATGTCATTATTACTTCTGGCATTTTATGTCATGGGTTGTATAAGCTCATAGACTATGAAAAATCTGTGAATGATTCAGCATGTGAAGCACATGATTTTGAGGCTTTGTCAAATGCAAAGCTTTGACATGCACGCTTTGGTCATCTAAATTTTTCTAGTTTGCTATGCCTACAAAAATTTGAAATGATGTCCTTTCTGCCCAAATAGGAGGCACTTGGTAAACATGTATGTGAAGGCTGTATTTTGGCCAAAATGCAACATTCTTCATTCCCAAAAGATGGTTCACTTTGAGCTACTCAGAAATTGCAGCTTGTTCACAATGATGCCTATGGTCCTATGCAAACATCCTCTTTTGGAAACTTTCTTTACTTTTTGACTTTCATTGATGATTTTTCCAGGTATGCATGGGTATATCCATTGAAAGCAAAGTCCAAAGTGTTTATGTGCTTCAAGCAATTTCTAGTTTTGGCTAAAAATATATCAGCATGTAAAATGGGCACCTTTCGTTCTGATCGGAGGGGGGGATATATGTCCTCTGATTCTAATGCATTTTTGGTTGAACCTGGGATAAAACATCAGTGTATAGTGCTATATACACCTCAAAAGAATGGAGTTGTTGAATGGAATAACGTCACTCATGGAGATGGTTAGGTGTATGGTCAAGAGTCAGACTTCACCACATAGTTTTTGGCTTGAGGCTATTATGTTTGCACCAGGTGTCCCACTAAAGCATTGCAGTCTATCACTCCATATGAGGCTTGGAAAGGTCGCAAGCCATCCGTTGCTCACCTACGTGTTTTTGGTTGTCTTGCATATGCATTAGTGCCTGAACAACAATGCACAAAATTGGATGATAAAGTAGTGAAATGTATTTTGTTGGATATAGTTCTAAAAGCAAAGGCTATTGTCTATATCATCCACATACTAAACACATTCTAGTTAGCTGTGATGTTATTTTTGTGGAAGATGCTATTCAACCATTACTTTCATGTACTAAGGAAACATCTATTAGCTCCAAAGATATTTTGCTTCCTCTTTTTACAGGTGGACAATTTAGTACTAGTCCAAATGAGGCACTTTCTCATACTTTACAAGTTTCATGTGATGATGAAGATCATTCCATTTGCCTAAATAGCTGGTGTAGACTTTGTGAGATAGCAAATTAGATGCACCTTTGTCATATCGTACTTGTTTAGGCTCTTAGAGTGCTTCTTTTGCATCAAATTGCTATGCTATGGTAGCCTCTAGTCACTGTGATGAGAATGAGCTTGTTTTGTTTGATGAAGCACAAAATTTTGAAAATTGGATGGGTGCTATGCAATCAAAATATAATCCTATCATGAAAAATGGTACCTGGTCTTTATGTGACATGCCTCCTAGCAAGAAGGCCATTGGCACCAAGCGGGTATACAAGATGAAGCATAAGCCTGATGGAACAATTGACAAGTATATGGCTAGGCCTGTTGCAAAGGGTTATGCTCATGAAAGAGGAATTGATTTTGATGAGACCTTTGCTCCTACATGACGAATGACTACTGTTCATAGCATTTGTGCACTCGCAGCTCGTCATGGTTGGAATGTATATCAGTTGGACATTAAAACTACATTTTTGAATGGTGATTTGCATGAAGAAGTGTATGTTTTTCAGCCCTATAGCCTTGTGTAGAAAGGGCATGAAAACAAAGTGTGCATGTTCAAGAAGGCATGTTATGGTTTAAAGCAAGCACCATGTGCTTGCTATGAAAAGACACATGCATATTTAATTGCACATGGTTTTGAGAACAGTCCAACTGAGAGCACCTTATATGTTAAGCATGCAAAGGATGTGCTTTTGATCATTGTTTTGTATGTTGATGACATGTTGTTCGCTAGTCCTCATGAGAAGCATATGGCTGATTCTAAGGCTGATTTGCATGCCTCATTTGAGATGTCAGAGCTAGGGCATTTGCATCATTATTTGGGCATTCAGTTTATGCAAGTTGATGGTAGAATAGCTTTGTGTCAAAGAAAATATATTAACACATTATTGTAGCATTTCGGCCTTGAAGACTGCAAACCTATTGACACTCCTATGGAGACAGGTTTACGATTGAGTCTTCATGATGCTGGACATGCCTTTGATGCTATTCTCTATCAGCATGTTATTGGATGCTTGATTTACTTGTGCATTATTCGGCCAGATATTCAGTTTGTTGTCTCATAGATGAGCAGGTTTATGCATTGCCCAGGTGTTAAGCATTTAAGAGTATGTTAGATTTGAGAAGCAAGTGAATAAGTAATCCACACTGTGTTTTTCAAAAAATATTGTCTTGTCTCTTTTATCACATAGATAAGGCATTGCCTTTATCTTTCAAAGGACTCCAAAAATAGCAAGGATGAGAGAAGTCCAAAGAGTGCTTGACTACATAAGAGCTATGTGCACCAAACTCAATTCCATACCAACCTCATGAAATGATCATATTCCACACCAACCACTTCATAAATTGACTCTGAAGTCCTACCAAATACCTCATATACGGACTCGTAATTGTTAGATAGATCAAGCTTCCCACATTGTTCATGTACACATAAATAGTATATTACAACACCTCACCCATAATAATATCCCATTAGAATTTTGTTATAATGGCATCATTGAGAAATTGGAGAGCCATCCTTGGTGGCTCCAATAACCTATACAATATATGACGTGTGCTTCCTTTATTTCTTGGAGCAATGAGCTTTCTAAGACTAAAAGCTAATCTAGTACATTATCAAAGATAATGAATCAGCTATTATATTCTCTTTACCTCCCTTATAGAAGATTTTTATCTGAAACTCGTGTATATACTCAACCCAACGAGCCTCTATGCCTTGGAGGTCTGGTTGACTATAAAAAATACTTGAGTGTATGGTAATCTATGTATACTTTAAATTTTGTACATTATAATTATTGTATCTAGACTCTAAGAGTATGCACCATCATATACACTTCCTGTTCATTCATTAGCCAATTACATTATGCACTAGTTAATTTCTTACTTTCAAAAGCTATAGCCTACCACCTTTATTGAGAACAACCCCTTTGGCTATGCCACTAGCATCTATCTTTAATGAAAACTAAACCCAATTCTTTGTCAACAAATTCCTACAGGAGAATACTCTAATTGTAGGAATTTGGCATCATCATCATTATCACCATATGTGATCAAGTTGTAGGAATCTCTCTCTTTCTATGCTCACACAAAGAAAAATCAAAGGTTGTATGTATGTCTCTCCACTTATCCTATTAATCCTCTTGTACCTAAAAAGGATAGCCTATAGAATGCTCTAGTGTAGACGTATGGCAATCATGCAACACTCATCTCGACTACCCCTTAGATACCTTAGGATAACCCCCACGCTATGGACCTTAACTACTAGCCCTTGTCCCATACACACATAATGATGGTCTCTCTAGAATGATGTCTAACACACTCTCCCCCTTCTAAAGATCATTGTCCCCAATTATCAAAATCCAAAAGTATTTCCAAAACAAACCTTTTTATTCCCAAGTAGGATCTATAAGTAGTAGTTCTCTCTAGGGGAATTGATCAAGGAAGTGAAGGTGTGGAAGGAGAACTAGTCAAAGAAATTTTATGATGAATTTGAGTTACTCAGAAAAAATTTCAATTAAGTTCTCATAGATAATGTATTATTAAAGAATCATGTTTAAGGAATAAATGAGTTGCAGAACAAGTTGGTGGAATCAACAAGAAATAGAGTTTGATGGATACTACCTAGCCAAAGGGAATGTCAGTGTACTGAAAGCTTCTATGTTAGCATAATTGGAGGAATACTAGTTGAAGATGCAATCTCAAGTCTTGAGTCTTGCAGATTCAACAAAGAATTCTTTTGAAGGTAATAGTTTTAGAAGGGAATTTATTAGGTTGCAAAGATAGCTAAGAGATAAGGAGAAACACGTTGATTATTTAAATAAACCATTGCAAGAGTAGTACATCCCTCATCAATCTGATTTATCAAATAAAGTGACAACATAAACTAAAGAATTTCAATTTGATAAAAAATATGTGGAGGATACTCAAGATGTTGTATAGGGTAAAATAAAAGGAGAGCAAACAACAGAGATTCTCAATAAAATTTCATAAAACTTTGCTCAAACACAATATTGTGCAACCTATTCAAAAAAAGATGGCAACTTTGAAGATACAAATGTGTATTTAGCTCCTATGGAAGTATATGATGCAGATCCTAGAGATGAAGTATGAATTGAAAGTTCACCAATGTGCTCCTATGATGCTCCTATGATGCTCCTACGATGCTCCTATGTAAGTATACTCAACCCAACGAGCTTATGTGCCTCAAAGGTTTGCTCGACTACAAAAATAATTAGTGTATCTAGACTTTAAGAGCATGCACAATCGTATGCACCTCCTATTCATTCATTGGCCAATTACATTTTGCACTAGTTAATTTCTTACTTTCAAAAGCTATGGCCTACCACCTTTGCTAAGAACAGCACCTATGGCTATGCCAGTAGCATCTATCTCCAAAACAAATGGCATCTCTCGATCCACCACTTTGACTATTGGAGCTTTTGGAATGCTTGTTTTAAAGTTTCAAAACTTTCATGCCATTCTTTTCTCCATACAATTGGATTGCCTTGAAATAGATTGGCCAAAACATGATGCTATTGAAAAATAAGGTGATATAATTTACAATGAAAACTAAAAAGCCCTAGGAATGACCAAAGTTTCCCCTATTCATGAGAAGTTTATCATTCCAAAATAATTGAAACCTTTTTGGGATCCATTTTGATCCTATTGACGGAAACTATGTGGCTTAGATATTCTATTTTTGCTGGAAAAATTGGGTTTTAAACTGATTAACATACAACTGATTTGCTCTTAATTTATTCAAAACTAGTCTAAGATGAATTTCAAGTTTATTCATAGATTTATTGTACACTCATACATCATCCAAAAAATCCACAAAAGAATTTAGTGATAATGGACACAACTTATCAATGATGAATTATGAAAGTAGTAGGATCATCTGTGTATCCATCTACCATCACTTCCACACAAAAATCATATGAGATGATCATATTGCAAAACAAAAATCACATAATGCAATCTCCTTCTCAATGCATCCAACTTTGGCTTCTTTGCAAGCTTCATAAATTGACTTTGAAGTCCTACAACATACCTCATATATGGACTTGTAGTAGTGAGATAGATCAAGCTACCCACATTTTTCATGTACATATAATTATATTATAGCACTTCACCCATAATAGTATTCAATTCGAATTTTGTTTTAATGGCATGAAGATAAGCTTGCAACTAGACATACCATGCTCTTACAACATATTCCTTGCAAAATGTTTATATCATTGCTCGATATGTATGATTTTAGGGTTGAGAAAGAAATTTAGTAAACCCAAGACTTCCGTGACAAATTACGATAGGATTATTGTTGGAGTTTTAGGTATCTGAAAGCACACGAACAACACAAGGAAGAAGAAGAAGAAGAAGAAGGAGCTTGTAGCACAACACACAATACTGAATGTATTACCAAGTGAATGTACAAAGATAAGTAACTCATTAGGATTATAGGTGCATATACAATTTGAAGGGACCTCCTAAAGAGCAAAAGAAGTGCCCTACCAATCCTAAGTGTGCTCACAAACATCATTATTGAAATAAAAAAAATAACTCCTCCCCTGGGAGTGATGTGATGAACAAAGAGCTTGCACTCATGTATAAGGAAGTGCCAAGCTATGTGGAAAGAGATCAATCCAAAAAAGGAAGTAAGCCCAAAGCTTTGCAAAAAGCTTCAAACTTCTCTTGGAGTAGAGTCTTTGTGAAAAGGTCCGCAATGTTATCCTATGTGGGGACATATGCCAAACTGATGTCTCTAGCATATAACCTCTCCCTAGCATAATGGAATGCACCTCAATGTGCTTTGTGTGAGCATGGAGCACAAGGTTCCTCACAATTGCCAGTGTGCTTTGACTATCAATAAATATGGTGGTGGCAAAAGACTAACCCAAACCCAAATCAGCCAAAAGGCATCTGGGCCACACACTTAGCAGTCACTATGAAAGTTGCCCTATACTCAGCCTCACAACTAGAAGTGGCCATAGTAGGCTTCTTCTTGTTCAACCAAGATATGCATGAGAAACCAAGCATGTAGCAAAGGCCACTAGTGGACACACGAGTGTCATAGCAATGAGCCTAGTCAGAGTAAAAAAAAGCACGTAAATTTGGAAATAGTGATCCAACCTTGGGATAAAACAATCCAAGTAGTCGGGTACCATTTAAGTAGCGAAAGATGCGCTTAATCACCTACCAATGGTTGACACCTAGGAAATGCATAAACTTGCTCATCTGTGAAATAACAAACCGAATATCAAGTTGAGTTATGCATAAGTAAACCATGGATCCAATAGCTTGTTGATAGAGAACAACACTAGATGCACCTCTAACATCATGAAGACTCAATCGTAAACATGTTTCCATAGGATTGGCAATAGGTTTGCAATCTTCAAGGCAAAAATTTTGCAATAATGTGTCAATATATAAATTTTGACACAAAGCTATTCCTCCATTAACTAGCATAAGTTGAATGCCCAAATAATGATGCAAATGCCCTAAATTTAACATCTCAAAAAAGGCATGAAAAATTCAGCCTTAAATTTAGCAATATGTTTCTCATTAGGACGAGTGAGTAGCATTTCATAAACATACACAACAATGATCAAAAGTACATCATGTACATGCTTAACATATGAGGTGCTCTCAGTTGGACTATTCACAAAACCATGTGCAATCAAGTAAGCATGTATCTTTTGTACCAAGCACGTGGTGCTTGCTTCAAACCATATGATGCCTTTTTCAACATGCACACTGTTTTCATGACCTTTCTGCACAAAACCATGAGGCTGAAATACATTCACTTCTTTATGTAAGTCACCATTGAGAAATGCAGTTTTAATATTCAAATCATGTACATTCCAACCATGATGAGCTACAAGTCCACAAATGCTACGAATGGTAGTCGTTTGACATGCGGGTGCAAAGGTCTCATCGAAATCAATGCCTCTCTCTTGAGCATAACCTTTTGCAACAAACTTAGCCTTATACCTGTCAGTTGTTTCTATCAACCTTACGCTTCAGCTTGTATACCCATTTAGTGCCAATGGCCTTTTTGCCAAGAGGCAAATCACATAAAGACCAGGTACCATTCTTCATAATAGCATCACATTATGATTGCATAGCAGCCATCCAATTTAAATTTTGTGCTTCATCAAAAGAAACGGGCCCATTCTCATCACAAATACGAAAGCAACCATTGCATAGCAATTTGATGCAAAAGAAGCACTATGAGATCTAAATGAGTATGGTATGACATAGGTGCATCTAATTTGCTATCTTGCAAAGCCTTGACAAGCCGTTTAGGCATAGTTTTACTTGCCTCCTCTATATCAGCCATGTCATCAACAAGTGCATCATGTAAATTTTCATAAAAAATGGAATGATCTACATCATAATGTGGAACTTGTAAAGGATGTGAAATTGCCTTATTTGGACCAGCACTTGACTATGGAGCTTGAATAGAGGCAAAAAATTGTCATACACATCTTTGGAGCTAACTCATGTCTCCTTAGTACATGAATTGCATCTTCCACAAAAACAACATCACGACTAACTAAAATGTGTTTAATATATAGATGATATAGACGATGGCCTTCACTTTTAGCATTATACCCCATAGAAATACATTTCCGTGATTTATCATCCAATTTCCTGCGTTGTTTTTAAGGATTTAATGCATATGCCAGAAAACCAAAGACACACATATGAGTAGGAGATGTCTTGTGAACACACTAAGCCTCATATGGAGTGATAAATTGTACTAATTTGGTGGGACACCTATTGATTACATATGTTGCACACATAACAACCTTGAGCCAGAAGCTATGTGGTAAAGCTTGATTTTTAACCATACACCTCGCCATCTCCATGAGTGACCTATTCTTTCTTTCAAAAAATCCATTCTGTTGAGGTGTACAGTGCACTGTTTACTGATGTTTTACCCCATATTCAACTAAAAATGCATTAAAATCAGAAGACATGTATTCCCCCCCTCAATCAAAATGGAGGGTGTCTGTTGGAAGAGCATTTTTTATCAAAAAAAAGAAATATTTTGTAATTTTGTAATGTAGAAGATCTTGACTGATGTAAAATGAGGAAGAGTCTTCCTCATTATTAAATATAACTTATGTAATTTTTTAAGACTTTTTGGAGCTCTCAAGTAAGTAGAAATTTAGGATAGAATTTTAGAGGACCTAATTTCAAGTGTGAAAAGGGACACTTGAAATAGTATTAAAGTCAATTATGACTCATTTTAGAGGGAGATCATTATTGTAATTTTGATGATTAATGAGAACTTGAGAGCTCTTTTCTTCTCTTCTAATCTTTTCATCTAGCTTCTATGGTGATTTGATGATGATTTTTTGAGTTTTTATCATGGATTTATTATTGTAATAAGTATTTCTTTGAGTATTTCATGCTTTCCTAAGTCTATTCCATCTATCTAAGTCTCCAAAACCTTGCAAAGTGCTGCTCAACTTGATTATGTTGTTCCCTCAGAATCACGATTGTCTTGTCTCTAGGGTACAAATATTGAACTTCAATTTTGATATTACCAATGTTTTCCTTATGAAAAATGGCATAGCTTAGGCACCAAAGTCATTAAAAAAACTTAATTATAGCTCTATCTACAAGGAAACATAGAATTTTCTTGCCATATGTTGTTTTCACAGTATTATTGATGATATTGGTTGCCCCTTAGGAATCATATGGTCCACTTAATGTGGTTGCTTGCTTCCTTCTAAGCACCTTTGAAGGTCCACGGTACACTTTCTCAACTGCCCTTAACTGAGCACTTACAAGTTCCATTTTTCTCTATTTTCCATTGACTATCTACCCATATCATCCTTTTTTCTTTTAATATGAATTTTTAGTTTTTTCCGTATGTTGCTTTCTTTTGGATCTAGCACTTGTGAATTTAATATTTCCTCATTTTCCATGAAGTGCTCACCTCCATGACATTGTCAAATCATCCTTTTCTATCTGTTTCTCTCCCCAATCCACAAGCATTCTGTTGATCTCCCTATCAATTTCCATTCTTTAAAGAATCCTTATGCTGCTTTCTTTCCATGGCATGTGAAAGACTTTTCTACTCATCATGTGATGAGAGGCATCACTATCCAACACCCATGATTCATCTATTCTTGAATCTTCAACCGAGGAGCATACCTCCTCTATCATAACAAATTAATCAAGGTATGTTTTTGTTGTGTTCATAGAATCCTTGCCCTTTCCACCTTTTGAAGAGCAATTCTTGTCTTTTGTCTTCTTGATGTGACAATCTTGAATTCTATGGCCTTTCTTATTGCAGTCGAAACTCTCCCTTGATTTTCTTTTTATCATTCTTCTTTTTGTCTCCATCTTTTGAAGAGTCCATTTTGCCTCCTTTGGCATTTTCTATGGATGAAGCATCTCCTTTGCTGTTGCCACTCCTTGCCTTGAGCCCTAGCTCCTCCTCCATGAGTAAGGCACTGAACTCTTCAAGAGTTAAGAGGTAAAGGTATAATTTGAGTGTTACGAGAAATTACCAAATCATCAAACTTTGGTGGACATATTTGAAGATATTTCCAAGCTAGCTCCTCGCTTGACTTTTGTACACCTACACTTGTAATTCCATCTCATAGATTCTTTATGCGAGTGATGAATACCTCTTCAGTCTTTCCATCACTAAACCTTTATGCTGCTATTTGATTGTCCAAGTTCTAAATCCATGTCTGATTACAAGTTCCATATTTATTTCTCAATGTGTTCCATGCTTCACAAGTGTTTCCAAGCACGTAGAAGATCCACATCAAGAGGAATCGTTTGACCAAGATTATTTGGATCAGGTATTTCTTGAGGCCCATGATCAATCACAAGAACACTCTCCAAAAGCTAATATGAATCAAGGATAGAGGTGATTTTTAACTTCCATAGGGTGTAATTTTTACCATCAAACTTACCTTTTGTGAAGGCTAATGTTCATATCCATCATGTTGGGATGATAGGCATCATTCCTTCTCTTGCTTGTACCCAACCTATTGTTGTTGATGAACCACCTTGATTCCCAACCATAGATGATGATGCATCACTTAACATCATATATCGTTTGTCATTGATGCCTCTACAGACTCTGCATTTTTTGCTTCTAGACCATTCATAGCCTCTTAAGCTTTGATACCATGTTAGAGATAATAGCACAATAGAATAGACCAGTAGACATAGTTGAGAAAAAGAATGTAGGCAAAGAGAATGGCAGAATAAGAGATAGAGAACTTAAATTCTCATCTTGTCAAGAGTAATGCAACTATAGAGATGTTCTTGTCCACCTATCCACTCCCAATATGGAACTTAGATGGCGATTTAGATAGACTTTAGATGAAGGGCTTACTAGTGTGCAACGCTATGTAAAGGTATGCATGGGCCATGCTTATATAGATTTCACAATGGGGGTTGATACAGCGTAACATAGTCAAAAGAGACAAAAAATTGGACAAAATATACTATCTTCACCCTATGAGCGAAGGGGATATGCTCCCCAAACTCCATAGAAGGGGGCAAGCCCCGCTTTGCACTCCCCCCATTAAGGTTCTATGGGGAAACCGTGCAATACCATAACGCCTTTATTTTCACCTTGAATGGGAACCCAATGCCCAGAATTTTATGCCCTACCTACCTAATGGATGGGCTCACATAGATCATCTATGACCATCAATGTGTTGATATATTTAGATATTGATGTGTGTGAACACACTAGGACTGGTTTAGGAGGTTTTTTTCCCCCGACTTGTATATACGCCTATAGCCCTAATGAGTCACTTATCTTTGTACATTCTAGTGGTAATACATTAAGTATTGTGTGTTGTGCTACAAGCTTCTTCTTCTTCCTTGTGTTGTTCGCGTGCTCCCATAGACCTCAAACTCCAACAATTGGTATCCAAGTAGGTTATTGCTTCATCTAGGGCATCATCGACACCCCTTCATGTGAAGAGAGATGGTTGATGCAATCCAAAGATGAGTAGGTGCCGCTACAACCAGCTTCACACCAGCCAATTGAGACTTCAGAGTTGATTAGTAGACCCTTTGAGCTTCCTAAATCCACCAAAATATCAGCCAAGTACTTTGGAACATGTATCCCAAAAGTTTAAGTCAAGACAGACTAGTTGTGAAATGACTAGCTCCCAAAACTTGCTATTTTTGGACATACACCTGCTGGAAAAAATGAGCAGTGCTCTCAACCTGGAAGGAATTAGAAAAATTCCTTTTGGGAATAGCAAATAGACTTAGTAAGCTTCCCAATCCAAGTTAAAACACTTCAAATGATGGACTGAGCACTGAGAACAAGTTTCAACAATTTCTGGAACCTCCCACAATTCTCGGGGCTCTGCAGAGATAGACCAGTAAGCAGTAAAATGCAGATATCTCCAAAATTATTAATCCAATGACCTTGAAAATTTATATTCACAAAGTAGACAGTACACGCTATCCAACGCAAGTTAAATCACTGAAAAAGGTTCAGTACAACTCGAGATATGACCTTCTAAAGTTACTGCTATGAGTGAGTATGGCAGAGAACAAAACAGAGAAGTAGATGATGATAAATGTATAGATTCACATATGATTACAACCACATTGGCAATGAATCTTTGCACAATGGGAGTAGAATGATAGAGCTATGGAGTAAGCTCTTCAATCTCTACAAAATGACATGAAGTGGTCACGTACAAGGCTTGCTAATCGCCTCTTCCTTCTTGCTCCTTTTATAGCTATTCTTGGAGGGAGTTTTGAATTCGAATTCGAATGGCTCCACCTAAAAGTGATCCCCAAAGTTAGGAGAGATTCTTTCAGCTCTAAATTTCGTGGTTTTAGGTAGTTAGAACCACGAATTTTCTTTTACATCATGGATGAGGTAAGCCATCCTTTTCCTTTTTTCTTTTTCCATTTACAAGAGATAAAATGTACTCTTTTACAAGAGGTGTTCACATGACTACTCATGTGACTTACAAATGAGGATAATATCAAATATATCAAGCATGTAGGCTTGGGTAAAATGCACCAACACTTCAATTATAGTCTGAGAATCACATGAAAATTGTTGAGCATATTCAAGCTCATTATCAAAACAGCTTTGCTATGTGGTGTCAAAATCACGATTTGAGCTCGTTTCGGCCTCCAAACCCACTATCGTAGTGCTTATGTGGGAATTTTTTTCTTTTTGTGCCAAAGATATATACAAGTTTCAATTCACCAATATAAGCATCTCGAAGTCTGCTACAGGTTTAGTAGAACTTGACATGGTATTTTTATTCAACTTTTGAGATACAATCATTTTTCTACATCAAGGTATTTAAGTCAGTGGCCATGGCTGAAAGTAGTGGTGAATTTTGTATGTTGGTTATTGAGGATAAGTTAGATGGTACCAATTACCCATTATGGGCTTATATGATCCCTCATGTATTGGTTGCAAAAGGACTATGGAATATTGTGTAGGGTGTTGACAAACATCCTATTACACTTGCAAACATAGTTGCTCAAGCTGACACAGATGGTATTGAAGATTGTGGCTCTAGCACAATGGTAAGTACCAACGTGAGGAGATCCACCTCATAAATGTCAATGCATGGAGACGTGAGGACTAGTATGATGATTGAGAGCAAGTGAAGGCACAAGTGCGTGAGTGAGAAGCACACGAGCATGTATACACACACGCATGCACACAAAGCAAGACAAAGAGTGGAACATTGGAATCTTCTATCAGAAAGCTCCACGAAAGTATATAAAACCCAAAACTAGCTCCAATCTCCCACTAGCTAACCTCAAAAATGAGCTCTCTAGCTCTTTTTATAGTTTCTCACTAGGCTTTGGCCCTGTCCAGATCTAGTGTCCGGCCTAGTTGAAAATTAGGTTCCTAGGCTATTTTGGAGGCTCAAATGAGCTCTAAAAATCATGAAAATTGGTACATAGATACTTTAATACTCCTCAAGCTCAAGGACTCCTCCACTTTCACAAAATGGAGTAGGAATAATGGAAATTGATATTTACAATGGTGTGAAGTGACTAGAATCACTGTTTGGGAAATATTTCTCTATGAAAATGTATATGGCCTACTTACCGGATCTGTGTTGATTGCTTTTCCTACTTAATTCTGCTTGGATCTCCCTTTGTTTTGACTCCCTTTGTTGGCTTCCCTATCTCGCAAGGCCCTGACTACCTTGGCTGCTACCAACACCCCCCCTCTCTCGCACCTGTCATCCCTGATAGACCCTTGTTGTCGGGAGTGCTTTATGTAATACTCAACAACTTCGGTGGAAGGTGATGTTCTTGTATGCATAGGCCTCGTGCCAAGTTTGTCATCATTTCATCACAATCAATTGGACCTAGAATGTTTGGATGTGGCAAGCATAATTGATTTGCATGTATGGCTTGTTCCACTGCAAAGAGATGTAATAAATGTGTTGGTCTGGGAATGAAAAATTAGGAATGATATTCCTAGAGCCCAATGGAGAACATTTCTTCAAAAGTCTGCTTGTAGCAAGTAGGTTGATATTTGATTCGTGCATGCCATGCATATATTATGTTGACAGAGGGGGTTTGGCTCATGTCATATACCAAATCTTGGTTTCCTTCGGAATATCTAGGGGCTAAAATGTATGGAGCTTGAATCTTTCAAAAGGTCTTGAATACTACTGACATGAGCTCGAAGATCTTCATACACATGTGTGCGGCAATGTTTGATACATTCTTTAACCGTGTAGACCATTGACGTATGGTGGAGATCATATAGGCAACTATGGGTGGCCCTCGGGGTGGATCAAACTATGGGTAATTAATTCAATCAAAGCACCCTTTGTTGTTACGAGCTTTGATGGCAAAAGCTTGCTAGGACCTACGGCGGACCACAAGGCAGTAACATGGGTTATATTTAATACAGAGTGGCATACTTGCCCATGTGCCACATCATTTTAGGGTAGTGCATTAACATTCACTCATGCCAATTAGGTTGAAAAATAGAGTATGCTCGTGCCTTGTCTAGTAGATCATCGGGCTCAAATTGAGTAGCAAATGTTGGCTCTTTCCTTTTATGCCTTTTAATCTTTGCATTATAATCAGCTAACTATACAAAATACAGCTTACATTGCATTTTTGATGTGGTGATTAGTCATTGATGGGATAGGTTCTCAATATAGGAGGGATTCAGAACTGTTTCTTCTAGATTGGAAAGGGACTTGATTTGCATGGCCACTCTTTCATCATGGGTTTGTCCTATCACCTCTACTTTCTTGACCAATCTAGGAGTTCTATCTCAAAGGTGTCTCAGCCCTTAGTTGTGACACACCCACCAGGCTCTAGCATCGGCTCATATGGTTCTTCTAAACTTTCTTCGACTGGAAACTCCACCATTGTTTTGGGTTTTGGTTCTTCAATTGGAGAGGGTGGCCGTTCATAAGGTAGTAAGTGTGCTTGGAGTTCTTCCACCTATTTCCTTAAGGCTTCCAATTCCTCTATAGGCTGAGGAAGAATGGTTGTCTACGGTTGAGATGTTTTGACATTGGCTAGCTGGCTCTTTAGGTCGACATATTCTGATTCCAGTTTTTCATAGGACTATAAAAAGTTTGCATGTTCCTCTAGTAATATTTTGATATCCTCTGAGGGAACGGTGTAGGAATAATCTCTATTCCTGAGGTTCCTTCCATAGGAGCTTCAAAATTGTCTTGGTTTTGCTATTGAAATCGCTTGTTCTCTTCCAATGTTGCAGGCATGTGCTTCCTAAGAAGTCCTAGATTCCTTCATAGTTTGGTGAGAGTTTGCGCCCGGAGCAGGTTCTTGTCACTCTAGCATAATGGTGAGTACCAATGTGAGGAGTTCCACCTCATAAATGTCAATTCTTGAAGACATGAGGACTAGTATGAAGACCGTGAGCAAGTGAAGGCAGAAGTGCGTGAGTGAAAGCACACAAGCATGCATACACATACACACACACACACATGCACAAGGTAAGAGCAAAAGGAGGAACAATGGAAAATGTCTATTACAAAAGAACTCTCTTACAAAAGCTCAAATCTCTAACAAGCTAACCTCAAAAATGAGCTTTCTAGCTCCTTTTATAGTTTTTTCACTAGCTTTTGGCCTTGTTCAGACCTAGTGTCCAACCTAGATAAAAATTAGGTTCGAAAGCTTATTTGAGGGCTCTAATGGAGTCTAAAAATTTTGAAAATTGGTAGGATGATACTTCTAGTACTCCTCAAGCTTGAGGACTCCTCGGTTTGAACAAAATGGAGTTGCAAAAAGGTGAAATGGTATTTACAATGGTTTTCAGTTATGAAAATCACTATTTTGATAGGGATTTCTTCTGAAAATTTGCCATACACTTATTGGATCTCCCTACATGCTCCATCCTCTTGTGTGTCCACTTCTTTGATGCATGCCTTGTGCTTGACCTTGAGTGTCAACTATTCTCCAATACTTTGACTTCAGTATCCACATTTGACATTTTTTAGCTCATTTTTGTGTGAGCATGTTGTAAGGTGGTGTATTCTGCTAGGAGTGTTTGGTTGTCGGCCTCCAGGGTGGTGACTCTTGCTTGTAGTCTTTGCATCTCTACTTGGAAGGCAACATTTCACTCTTCCAATCATTGGTACTCTTGCACACTGAATGATTGTATTGAATGTATTATTTACAGAATGAGATGTAAGGGGAATGGTGTGGAGTGTAGAGGGAATGGGAATGGGGATGGGAATGGTGGATGCCATGTCTAACGGAGAGGTGGGTGCAGGTGAAGTTGGTGATATGGGAATGGGAGATGGTGGAATTGTGGGGGGAAGTGCTGTCGGTGGGGAAATGTCCATGGGGTCAGACAGAGCCGTGCATGTAGCAGCTACCATGTATGTGGGTATAGTAGGTGAAGTGAGCGTGGTGTTTGTGTATAGTGAAGTGGTTGTGAGTGTTTGTGAACCTAGCATTTCAGTAGCAAGAGCATGAACGAATTGTTCCATGAAGGATATGTAATCGAATGGGGCTATGGTGGTGATTGAGGTATAGGGAACATGGATGCGGTGGATGGGATGTATGGATCGCTCAAAAGGGGGATGCTTGAATATAGATAAGCAGGGAAACCTAGATTACCTTCTGTGGGTCTTGGGTGTCCTTCTGTGCTAGGTATTAGTGGGTGTCCAATGATGGGTTCGATAGGAAAAAGGGTGAAGTGAAAAGAGGGTTCAGAATGTAAGAAAAGAGGGTGGCTTGAGATGTCGGTTTGCAAAAAGAAAAGGATGTTGATGAAACTAGGGTTTGGGTCATGGTTGTTAGTGCTACAATAGTTTTGTCAATAGTTGTTGGTGAAGGTGGGGGTGAGGGAGAAGAGGGAGGAGATGGGGGTTTTTGGGGTGAAATTAGGGATGTTTTTACAAACGTTTCTATAGTAAGGTCGATGGTGGTGGTTGGGGTGGTTTTTGGTTCTATGGTTGCCTCTGGTTCAGATACTAGTATTCGTATCTTCTTACTTGCCCTTGGTAGTGTGTTGACTCTATGTTTGTCTTGACCCAAGTTGATGAATCTATTCACACCAGAATAGATGCATTTCGAGTACAATGCATAGCCAGAGTATGCATCTAGGGACAACCCACTAAATTACTAACTAACACTCACAAATCACAAGAATCATCTCACTTACTAACACATTAACCACTTTCATAGAATGTTGGTATTGTAGAGGGAACACAGTATTATCATGTTTTTGATGCAATGCTAATATGGCTTTCTTCTTCTAGTAGTTAAGCATAACATGGCTAACATAGCAGGAACCAGCTCTCAAGCAAGCACGAGCCAACAAGTGGTTGATATGGAGAGTTTACCTCTCATGCTTGAAACAACTGAAAGACCAGAGGAATTGCAAGCTATTCAGATTATACCTATATAGGACCCCCCAAGCGGCCATACCATGCCTGTCGGCAATGCTTCCCAATTGTTTAGTGAAGTCATAGAACCTTTGGGAGAAGGATCATACCTCTAGGAGTCGGAGTTGGAATTCAATGGAAAGCAAGGCAAGTACCATTTCTTTTTACACGCAAATTTGAGAAGTTATAGAATGTAGAAGCACTGTGCCCAATGTGGTAGAAAGTAAGATTGGATGCATATTTTGGTGCTCAGCTTCCAGAACCCGATTTTATGAGATGTTATTATCTTATCAACACCCTGACTCCTAGCAAGCACCCCCAAGCATCAAGCACTTTTGTACTCCCATCTCTAACAGGGGGAAATGAGTTGAAGAGGTTCAAGTTAACCAATAACTTAGTGCGAGAGGCTTTGGATATGCGAGGAAATCACATCCCCACAAAGAAGGAGGTTCTTGTACTAGAAAACATGAAGAATCGAAACCTTAACAAGCTCAAGGATGTGGTGGCCATGACACCAAACATTGCAGTTCACTTGAGGATGTGCATGCAACACTTTGCCTTCCCTACCCAAGATATATTCACTATGCCGACCAAGAAGATATGGTTCAGCTTGTATCTTGCAGAGACTCAAAACTTAACAATTAACTTGCCTCATTGGATCATTGATCATATACACTTGGCACATAAGCGATGGCCATGTAAGTCAGTTTTGTATGGGTGTCGTGCATTGAACACGATAATTTATAGATGTTTAGCTTATGACATCCCAATCCACAGAGCCTTGATGTGGAATAGAGTGCAGCAGTTCAAAGGTTGAACATCAACTAGGCCCCCTTCCAAGAGGATGAGAGAAGTAGTACAAGTACCCTGTGCTCAACCCCGCAGAGCCACATTAATCCCCGATGTCACTCCCCCACCCTGCCATGTATGCCCTTTTACACTATGCCTCTCGTGATGCAGCACCAAAGGCCCCAACCTTATATTTCTGCCCATTCCCACAGATCTCAAATTCCCCAACGGAGTACATTTGGAAGACATCAAGATGGGCAGCAAGAAGTACCAAAACTCGTAGGTGCTCATGTGTACACAGCCTAGTTGCAAAGGCTATACAACACAATCAAAGCAATGCAAGAAAGGCACAGGCTTTCATTCGTATCAGGCCAAGACCCGATCAAAGATATGTTCATAAAAGAAGGTGTGGTCCAACATTTCATCACCACCCTCAAATTAATATGAGAATCCTTGGGAGTCTAGGAGGTCCTCTATTTGGACAAGAACAACATCTTCATCTTCATGTGTACTCCTGGAAGGACCAAGAGTTGGTGTCTTTCCTAGTTCCTTGAGTGCATGATTTTCTAGCTCAATTGTGACATGGTGCTGGCAGTAGCCACAGGCACAGACGACGTGGAAGCATGTGAAGGTGGATCACAACGAAGTAGTGGAGAGCCAAACGGATTATTTTTCAAAAGAAAGATGTTTTAAAATACTTTTTCAAAACCATCAATAGTGATTTTCATCACTTTTGTACCATATGTAACATAGAAAAACCCCTTTTTGTAATTAGTAGCTCCATTTTGTGCAAGCCAAGGAGACTTCGAGATTGAGGAGCTTAGGTAGAATGAGCCTACCAATTTTGGCTATTTTTGGATCTCGTTTACCCTTTCAAATAGCAACTTAAAACCTATTTTTTAACTATGCCAATCACTAGATGTGAAACCAGTCAAAACTAGTCTAAAAACTATAAAAAGAGCTAGAGAGCTCATTTTTGAGGTTGGTTAGTGTTGGCTAGTGTGAGCTTAGAGCTATTTTGAGTTGTAAGAGTGATCTTAAGCAATAGAGTCTGCTTTTCCTATCTTCCATTGTGTTTTGCTTGTCTCCTACGTGTGTGTGTATGTGTGTGTGCATCTCTATGCTTCTCACCTTGACTCTCACTACATCTCACATTCATGATCTTCATATCACTCCTATCTCTTCTGCGGATTGACGTGGAGCTTCTTAACGTGGTACTTACCATTGTCCTAGAGCAACACCAAATTCGGTGCCATTGTCGGGGATTGAGTCTAGGAAGAATGTGTGATGGTAAGAGTGGAGCAAGAAGTGGCATTGGAAGGTAAAAATTTCAGTTTTTGTTGTTGTTATTAATTAGCTTTTTGTGTTTTTCATCTTCTCTACACTCCTTCTTCACCACCGCATCATCTTCTTCCACCCCAAAAAAATCAAAAAATTCACCATATCCACTCATTCTCCTCATTTCCCCTCATTTGTGCATGCGAGAGAGAGAGAGAGAGCTTTTGTGCTTGCATGTGCTTGTGTGTTTTTTAGTTTTCTTGCAGGTACAATGCGATAGAGCAGCTAGAAAGATTCCAAAAGGTAAAAAAACCACTTTCTGTCAGAATCTATTGTGTGCGTCAGACCATCGCGATGGTCTTCCAAACTCAGAACTTTTGGTAAGCGAGTTCACCACGGTGTAGAGCACACCTGTGCATATAGGAATCCATAATTGCATCTTCAACATTTGCATTTTTTTGGACCTTTGTGATGGGCTCATGCCATCACGATTGTGTCACACCATTTTGATTGGCTCATGCCATCGCGACGGCTCGGTCGGACCATCGCGACGGCTCGGTCGGACCATCGCGACGGTCCCACACCATCGTGATGGTTCACTTGAACCATCACGACGGTCCCTGAACATCGCGACGACCCCGTCGAACCCACACCATTGCGATTGACCCACGCCATCGCGACGATCCTACCACCTGTCAATTGAGACCATCGTGACGATACCAGGTACGCCATCGCGACGCTTCAAAATTGAACCATCGTGATTGGCTCAAGCCATCGCGCCTCGTGACCATTGCGACAGACTCACGCCATTGCAACGGTTGCGTTGACCATTGACCATCACGACACCTCGCGCCATCGGGCCATCGCAATTGTTCCACGCCATTGCGACGGTTCACCTGAGCCATCGCGACGATCCCAGACCATCGCGATTGTTCCAGAGCATCGCGATTGTTCACCCAAAACGCCAAAATTAGGGTTTGAATTTTTGGGCAAATTTGAGGCTATTTTAAGAAAAATATGGCTGATTAAGCTCATTGGAGACCCCTTAGCTCATATTTGAAGAAAAACTTGTTTATCAGTTTTTACCCCCGAGGGCCTAAATGTTCATATCTCTTTCATTCAAAGTCTGTTTTTTGAGCTTTATAGCTCGTTTTTTAGATAAAATAATTTGAGGTTGACCCATTTGTGGGACTAGAAAAGAAATGGGGCACTAAAATTTTGGGCACAGGAAAAATGGACCTAAAAGGTGTATATATTAATGTGCTTGAGCACCCATTTAAGAAGTGGTCTAAACATTGAATTTTTACAAGTCTAGCAAGAGCTATCTAGGACAATCAAAGCAAGGCAGTGAAGAACACAAGGCTTGGGAAGTGAGACTTCTTGGGCAACAGAGCAACCAAAGAATCTAAATTGAGGTTTGAAGAATACTCAACCCCCTCAGTCAATTATTAGCTTAGGATAAATGTTTAGCATCGTGGATTAAAGACTATAGGAATGCATCAAGTTCAAGAGACTTTATTTTTCAAGTCCAAGACTAAAACAAAAGTGTGCGACATGAAAACCTAAAGGAAAGAACTTAAGTCTGACGGAACGAGAACTTGAAAGTACAACGAAAAGTCAATTCCTGACGCATACATTGAGACAAGAAAAGAATTTAAAGGGATTAAAAAAGAACAAGCAATTAAGAACAAAGAAACATTGACGATCAGAGAGTGACAGGAAGTAAATCCATGAACCTTAGATCAAGCAAGCACATAGGTAAGTCAGACCGACGAAGCCTTAGATCATGAGAACCAAATGTAGGAACTACTGCACGTTCGTGGGCCCAGCAATTGAATAACTATCCTTACGAGTTGGGCCTAGATGGAACAAGAACTCGCTACAAGAGGCTTCAAAGAAGCCTACATTCAAGGTTTTAGAGAACTGGTAAAGTCAGTAGGCACTAATGCAGCATTATGATATTTGCATAGGAAACCACTACCATAGTTTGACCCATGCCGAATTCGATTACTATCAAAACCGGGTCAATATATTCGTGTACCAATGGATAGCCAGTCATCACAACAGGCCAGACAAGCACACCTCATTCCAGAAGATCCTTTGATAGAAGAAACAATTGTCATCAACTCCCCACCCCACACTTCTACTATACATACCACCACTGTTGTCGAAGTACCCACCACCCCAATTGCTCCTCTTTCACCTCCCATTCCTCCAGTCTCTCTTGTACACCCTACCTCTCCTAGACCATCCACATCCTTTGATAGTGCGGTAGCAGAAGCCTTTGTTTCCTCAATTCCTCTCACCTTTCCGCACCCACACAACCTAGCCTCCCTCCTAGGACGTCCACCCTTCTATCTAGTCCATTTATCCATCCATCCGTCCCTTCCTTCCCCATCCCTCCAAGACCCCTATTCCCATTTCCCCCTCCATTGACCTTCTCCCCGTCTCACCTCCCCCACCCACTGTATTTCCTCTTTCCCCTCTCCACCAAGTAGTACAAGAAACCCCATCTGTAAATTATTCGGCAACCTTTGTAAATCATGTGTTCACACCCACTCATGCACCCACTATCACTCCACTATTCACGGTCACTACACTCAACACAACGTCCAGTGACATGGACATATCACCACCGATTGCACCACCACTCCCCTCATCCATTTCACCACCACATTTAGGCACATCACATTTCTCCACAGTCACCACTACATCCACTTTCCCATTCCTATTTCCCCTTCCCATTGCATCAACACCTAGACCCACAACATCTTCCCTCACTCAATCGTTAATTTTATCACTCACAATCGACACCGCATTCTGTCAAATGTTTGTTTGTATGACAAAAGTGAGAGATGAGTTCGCATCTCTAGGCTCTAGTTACCAGACATTGCAGCAGACCACGAACGACTTACAGTTGCAGCTAAATTCTTTATCAATAGAGAATGCCTCCCTTAACACATGCTACCAAGAGCTACGTCAAGCCTACCACAAACTTGAACTAGAAAGTGAACAGATGACAAAAGAGGCCATTACAAATATCGACAATTTGCTAAGGACTCAAACTATTCAAAATGCGACGCTCACTAGAAACATGGGACTACTCAGACGCCACCTAGCAACAGCAAAAGAAGAGAATCAATGCTTGCAGGAACAGAATAGAGAAAACCTTGAAGCTGCTTTGGATCAACCAGACGAACCCTTGAGTCCCAGCCGTTTTAAAGTTGTCCCCTCTGAATCCATGAAGATACTATTGGAAGATCATGTCAGACTACTAGAGGACTATGACAGTATGAATGAGGAATACCAGAAGCTCAAAGAGGAACACAAAATATTACAGTTACGAGCACCTGTACATCAAGCACCACCAACTCCTATGGCCACATCTCTTGAAATCATCGTGGAACTCAATGCTTTACGGGCCCAGGTATTGACTCTTCAAACATAGATAGCAGCATATGAAGCAACCCCTAGGCCAGATTCCCCACCAGAACTACCAGCAGATGAAGAAACAGTGACTATCCCAATGGAGGACACTTTTGAAGAAGCCTACGAGCCACAACCCATCCCAAGCAGACGAGTCACGACCGAAGGCCAGACCACATTTGAACTCCCTACCCCCGCGTGGATGAAGACTGTAGAAGAGCTTGGCAGGACCCACTCAGCACGTGTGGAAGCTCAGCTACACACAATGGCCATGATAGAGGAACATATATTACAATCACCTTACTTTGCTCACTTGGCCCCTCGCAGGTATATATCTGGGCATGAGCTACAATATAAGCCTTATTTTATGTTAATGGCAGAAGATCAGCTGGCCATCAAAAAGGAAACAGGCAAGAAACCCTCCCATGCAACTCAGTTTGAGCCTGAAGACTTGCCAACGGACGCGCAGAGAGGAGAAATCTTTCAACCAACTTGGCACCATGATTTATTACAGGAATATCCCGAAATGATGAGCACATGGTTCAAGGCGCCATTCCATTTAAAGTATAACCCATGTTGGGGACCAATGCCACATCGCCACTCTTGGAAGGCCTTTGCGATCAAAGTATAGAACAAGCAGTGCAAGGATTGGCTCAATTACCCATA
The DNA here is from genome assembly GCA_020310875.1 of Ceratopteris richardii. Lineage (NCBI taxonomy): Eukaryota > Viridiplantae > Streptophyta > Polypodiopsida > Polypodiales > Pteridaceae > Ceratopteris > Ceratopteris richardii. The sequence continues at coordinate 136,194,604 of CM035427.1, read as the reverse complement.
TTTCATGCCACCCCACAGACCACCAACAGTAGGATATATGATGGCAATGATTCGACACTGGCTCCCCTGCTTACGACGAAATGGATGACGTAGTTGCACATATGACAGTCAAAATATTTGACATGATGTAGATAGTATTCAAAGTCTTCCGTCGCATCAACGCACCACACATTAACACCCCGGGATTCGAGCATGACAATCAAGATTTAGCATATGATATGAGTACGACACCATCACTCCGGGTGTGTTATGCCTGGCATTGTCCCATCAAACATCTATCGGCATGCTATAAAATAACATTAGAAGAAATGTTTACTATCGGACTCAATTGTTGGGCCCATGACCTAGCAATATGATTGACACTAGCTTCAGATGATCTAAGTCTTTGTCTATCTCGTCCTGCATATCTTCCTGACCTAAGGTTCATAAGCCTTGGCAGTTATCCCAATTTTTCCCAGTACAACCTCATTGCAGAGTTCTTGTGTATTAGTCACTTGTTCTTTTTACTTCACTTAGGCTCTCACTTCTTGTCCAATGGTTTCCATCATGAAGAACACTTAAGTTGTTTCCACTTGAAGTTTGATCGCTTGACTTACCCACTTTCACCATAGATTTTGTCGCAAAACTGAATTATTGATGCTTGCACTTGAGAAATTAGGGTTCTTGTACTTGATCGTGTTTAACGTTGCCCTAATTAATCAAAACTCTATCAGTACTTAGCCTAAGCTAGGAATTGATAGAGGGGGTTGAGAATGATCCAACCTCAAATCGCTTATTCCTTGCTCATGCTTGAGTGCTCAAGGCATTCGTTCTCAAGCTTGTAGTAATCTCGTGCTTTGGATGCCCTTCACTACTGTCAATGGACTTGTAAAAGTCCCAAAGTTAGCTCAAGCTTTAAATTCAATTGAAGTTATAAACCATTTTCCTTCATGTGATTCAAAGACCCAATCTTGCTTTGTCTTTATGAAAAATTCCCTTAGATATCGCTCAACTTTCTCACCCCTGTGGAAGGTCAACTTCAAAATACCATATCTATAACTTCAAAAACGAGCTTTCCAACAAGCCCAAGATCACCCCAATCGGATTTCGTATGACAAAGTTATGATAGTTCAGGGTTCTAGGGGTCAAAACATGGTTAAAACAGGCTAACAAGCAAGCAACATTTCTCGAATTATTTGTGTAGGGGACTCACAAGGCTCTAATTACTTGAATTTTATGCTCAAAATTGGCCAAAAATTGAAATTTAAAAAACCCTAAAAATTAGCCAAATTAGCTTGTCAATTGTGATTGACAAGGCTGTCAATCATGATGGACAGAGCTACCCGTCGTGGCCTATCAATCATGGTGGATAGAGTCAATCATGATTGATGGATTCAATCCCGATGGACAAGGATGTCCATCACGATTGATGGTGTCAGTCACGATTGATGGTGTCAATCACCAGTCGATGAAATGAAGTGTCAATTGTGATTTTTCAGTCGATCGCGATGGACAGGGGTGTACTTCACGATAGACACCTATCTGTCGTGATGGACACCTATCATTCGCAATGGACAGGTAATCCGCCATGGGTTGTCAATCGCGATTGATTGATTTTTCTAGATTTTTGTGTTATCTTGTGTCAATCGGGCCTCTATGTGTCACGATGGACTAGATTTTTGCTAAATGCAAGTGTCAATCGTGATTTTTTAGTCAATCACGATGGACAGAGGTGTCCTTCATGATGGATGTTGTCAATCACGATTGATGGGCTCTTCGTTGGGTTCTGTCGATTGCGATGGATAGGAAGTCCATTGCGATGGACACTGTCAATCGTGATTTCTCAATCAATCGTGATGGATAGGATTTTTTTTTTTTTTATGGGAATGTGATTTGCAAGGCCTCTAGACTATGAATGTGTATTTATTTTAACCAAATAGCCACTTAATCTATCGATTGAAATTGATAGAGCTCAACACCCCATGACCTATGCAGACATTTTTCGTACCTACGCAAGCTGCTAGAGATGATGACAAGGCCAAAACCTACAAGAAATACTGAAAAACACATAAAAATAGAATTCATAATAGCTCTGTCTTGATCTCTCTCACAAGTGAAATGAGGGGAATGAGGTGGGGAAGATGATATGACCAAAAAACTGAAAATTCTATGAAGGTGGAGATGGAGGTGGGAGATGGTGAGGATGATGATGGTGATGATGATGGTGAAGTAAGTAAGAAAGAGAAAATAAGGAAAAGTAGAGAAATTACCTACGACTCCAATGTCACAGCCCTAGATCTTACCATCACACGCTCGTCCTCAAAGCTCCCTCCCCGACAATGGCACCAAATATGGTGTGACACTAGCACAATGGTAAGTATCAATGTGAGGAGATCCACCTCATAAATTTGAGTCCGTGGAGACGTGAGGACTAGTATGACGATTATGAGCAAGTGAAGGCACAAGTTTGTGAGTGAGAAGCACACGAGCATGCACACACATACACACACACGTGCATACAAGGCAAGGAAAAGAGTGGAACAATGGAATCTTCTATTAGCAAGATCCAAGAAAGTATATAAAGATTAAAACTAGCTCCAATCTCCCACTAGCTAACCTCAAGAATGAGCTCTCTAGCTCTTTTTATAGTTTTTTACTAGGTTTTGACCTTGTCCAGACCGTGTTTGGCCTAGTCAAAAATTAGGTTCCTAAGCTATTTTGGAGGCTCAAACGAGCTCTAAAAATCATGAACATTGGTACACAGATACTTATAATACTCCTAAAGCTTGAGGACTCCTTGGTTTCGAGAAATGGAGTAGGAATAATGGAATATGGTATTTACAATGGTGTGAAGTGACTAGAATCACTATTTGGGAAATATTTCTCCATGAAGAATTATGTGGGCTACTTGTCGGATCTGCATTGACTGCTTTGCCTACGTAATCTTGCTTGGCTCTCCCTTTGTTATGAATCCCTTTGGTGGCTTCCATGTCTCGTAAGGCCATGATTGCCTTGGTTGCTACCAACAAAGATGGTGATATTCTTCATGTTCCTATTCGTGTTGTGATTCCTACTGCACCTACTGTGGAAAAAATTCGTTGGGATGGCAGAGATGCTCAAGAATATGCATTGATAGCCATGTGTATCAAACGTGCCATTATTCCTCACATTCACTCTCACAAAACAACTAAGAATGCTTGGGATACACTTACCACTTTATACTATAAAATGAATGAGGCTCATGTTGTTTGCCTCTAAAAATAGTTGGAGAGTGAGCACATAAATGAAGGAGATTTCATGGAGAGTTTTCTAACAAAGATCAAAGATTTAAAGGAACAATTGATTTTTGATGATGAAGTCTTGCCTGATAGTTCACTTGTGTAGACTGTTTTGAATGGTCTTCCCGATTCATATCAGAGTTTTGCTTCTACTCTTTGTTTGATGATGAAAGGCAGTCCAAATGCCTTAACATTTGAGGAGTTAATCTTTGTTCTATTGTAGAAAGATAAATCCACGAAGAATAGATCCATTATGTGTGTTGTAGATCAAGCTTTCCTAGCTATTCAAAAGGGCAAAGGTAAATGGATCTCTTGTTTATTGTTTGCTAATTGTATACAATCAAAGAAGGATGATAGAGATGAGAAGAAAACAGAAAAGCAAAAATTGTTTTGCAAATACTATAAAGGAAATGATCATGTCATAAAGAGTTGTCCAAAACTGGTTTCCAAAGAGGCAAGGAAGAAAGAGGTTGGAATGGTTATTGCAAAGGCCTCTACACCCAAAACAGAGTCTGCTAATCTTGTGCAAAATGAAGAATGGGCATTTACGACTATTTGCAGTTATGACCCATCTTCTCATGAATAGTGTATGTCTACAATAGACTCAGATGTTTGGTACTTTGATAGTGGGGCAACCAAACATATTACCTCAGAGTGCAGTTTCTTCACTTCGCTCAAGCATGCCCCTCTAGGGAATACTGTCATATGCACCAACAACTCTTCTTATCCTGTCATGGGAGTTGGTAAGATCATTCTTTTGGAGTTAGACATCTGCGAAAACATGTGAATAACATAAGGAAGAAGAAAAAGCTTGGATCACAACACACAATATTGAATGTATTATCACTAGAATGTAGAAAGATATGTTACAAAATGGCAATAGGCATATATTCAAGCCGGGGGAAAAAACCTCCTAAAGAGAGAAAAAAGTTCCCCAGTGGTCCTAGTGTGTTCACACACATCACTACCAAAATATATCAAGAAATCCCCCATGGGAGTGATGCGATGAAGAAGGAGTTGGCATTCATGTATAGGGAAGTGCCAAGCTATGTGTAATCAATCCACAAAAGGAAGTAAGCCCAAATCTTTGAGGAAAGCTTCAAACTTCTCCCTAGGTAGAGCCTTCCAGAAAAGATCTGCAATGTTCTCCTATCTGGGTACATATGCCAAGCTGATCTCTCCAACAGAGAACCTCTCCCTGACATAATGATAATGCACCTCAATGTGCTTAGTGCGAGCATGGAACATAGGGTTCCTCGCAACTGCTAATGCACTCTGACTATCAATGAAGATGGTGTTGGCAGAAGATTGACCAACACCCAAATTAGCCATAAGGCATCGGAGCCACACACACTCAACAGTCATTGTGAGAGCTTCCCTATACTCAACCTTACAATTGGAAGTGGCCACAGTAGGATGCTTCTTGCTCAACCAGGATATACATGAGCTGCCAAGCATGAAGCAAAAGCCACTAGTGGACATATGAGTGTCATAGTAACCAGCCCAGCCAGAGTCAAAAACAGCAGGCAATCTAGCGGTAGTGATCCCCCATGGGATAAAACAATCCAAGAAGCCGAGTGCCACTCAAGTAGTGAAAGATATGCTTAACTGCCTACCAATGCTTGACACCTGGGCAATGCATAAACCTGCTCATCTGTGAGACAGCAAACTGAATATCTAGCCGAGTAATGCATAAGTAAATCAAGCATCCAATAGCCTGCTGATAGAGAACAACATCAAATGATCTCCAACATCATGAGGACTCAATCGTGAACCCATCTCCATAGGAGTGGCAATAGGTTTATAGTCTTCAACACCAAAATGCTGCAATAATTGTAGATATATTTCACTTGACACAAAGCCATTCCACCATCAACTTGCATAAATTGAATGCCCAAATAATTATGCAAATGCCCCAAATCATACATCTCAAATGAGGCATGAAAATCAGCCTTAAAATCAGCAATATGCTTGTCATGAGGACCAATGAGAAGCATGTCATCAACATACACAACAATGATTAGAAGTACATCATTAGCATGCTTAACATATAAGGTGCTTTCAGTTGGACTTTTCTCAAAACCATGTGCAATCAAATAGGCATGTATCTTTTCATACCAAGCACGTGGTGCTTGCTTTAAACCATATGATGAGGTGCAAGTGCAGAGATGCTAGGAACAGTAGTTATTCGGCATGTAGGTGCAAAGATCTCATCAAAATCAATGCCTCTTTCCTGTGCATAACCCTTTGCAACAAGCCTATCCTTATACCTGTCAATTGTTCCATCAGGTTTACACTTCAACTTGTATACCCACTTAGTGCCAATGGCCTTCTTTCGAGGAGGCAAGTTACATAAAGTCTAGGTGCCATTTTTCATGATAGCATCATATTCAGATTGCATGTTCATAGCATATTACCTCGAGCTCAGTCTCATCACAAAGACTAGAGGCAACCATAGCATAGCAATCTGATGCAAAAGAGGCACTATGAGAGCTTGTCTGAGTACGATATGATAGAGTGCATCTAATTTGATGTCATGCAAAGTCTGCACCAACCATTTTGGCATAGTTTTTGCCTCCTCAATATGAGCTCTCTCATCAACAAGTGCATCACATAAATTTGCATCAGAAAGGGAATGATCTACATCATCACATGAGACCTGCAAAGGTTGAGAAGTTGCCTCATTAGGACCAGCACTAGACTATCCACATGTAAAAAGAGGCAGCAAAGTATCATGAATGTCTTTGGAGCTGATAGATGTCTCTTTTGTACATGAAAGTAAAGTCTGAATAGCATCTTCCACAAAAACAACATCATGGCTAACCAAAATGCATTTTGTCTATGGATGATATAGATGATATCATTTTCTTTCAGAATTGTACCCAACAAAATTACATTTTACTACTTTATCATCCAATTTCCTGCGATGTTGTTCAGGCACTAATGCATATACCAAACAACCAAAAACATGCAAATGAGCAACAGATGGCCTGCAACCATACCAAGCCTCATATGGAGTGATAGACTATAGTGCTTTAGTGGGAAACCTATTAAGTACATATGTTGTACACATAACAGCCTCAATCCAAAAACTAGTAAAGCCTGACTCTTGACCATGCACCTCGCCATCTCCATGAGTGACATGTTCTTCCATTCAGCAACTCCATTCTGTTGAGGTGTATAGGGCAATCTAGACTCATGTTTTATCCCATGTTCAGCTAGAAATGCATTAAAGTCAGAAGACATATATTCCCCACCTCGATCAAAATAGAGGGTGCCCATTTTACATGCTGACAGATTTTCAGTCAAAACCAAAAACTATTTGAAGCACATAAGCACATAAACACTTCGGACTTTGCTTTGAGTGGATATACCCATGCATGCCTAGAAAAATCATCAATGAAAGTCACAAAGTAAAGATAGTTCTGAAAAGAAGGTGTCTGAATAGGACCACAGACATCATTGTGATCAAGCTGCAATTTTTGAGTAGCTCAAACTGAACCATCTTTTGGGAAGGAGGAATGCTGCATTTTACCCAAAATATAGCCTTCACAGACATGTTTTTGGGTGCCTCAAGTTTGGGCAAAGAGTACACCATTTCATATTTTTGCAAGCGTAGCAAACTAGCAAAATTCAGATGACAAAACCATGCATGCCAAAGCTTTGCATCTGACATAGCCTGAGAATCATGTACTGCACATGCTAAATCATTCACAGATTTCTCATAGTCTATGAGCTTATATAGACCACAACATAAAATGCCAGAAGCAATAATCACGTCGCCATTTGACAGATCATGAATTGTACATCTGTCATCAACAAATTTCACAACCAAGCCAATCTTGGCTAAAGCTGAATTTGATAACAGATTTTTCTTGATCCCTTTCACAAATAAAGCATCCGACAAAGTGAAAGAACTACCATCAATAGTAGTCAAAATGATCTTACCAACTCCCATGATAGGATAAGAGGAGTTGTTGGCACATGTGATAGTATTTCCTGTAGGGGCAAGCTCAAGTGAAGTGAAGAAACTGTGTTGTGAGGTAATATGTTTGGTAACCCCACTACCAAAATACCAAACATGTGAGTCTACTGCAGACATACATTGCTCATGAGAAGATGTTTCAAAACTGCAAATAGTAGTAAATGACCATTCTTCATTCTGCACAAGATTAGCATACTCTATTTGCAGTGTAGAGGTCTCTACAACAACCATTCCAACCTCTTTTCTTTACCTCTTTTGCAGCCAATCTTGTGACATGATCATTTCCTTTATAGTACTTACAAAAGAATTCTTGCTTTTTTTATTTCTTCTCATCTTTGTCTTCCTTCTTCAAATGTGCAGCATTTGCAGATTTCTGCTTACTAGTAGATTAGCTCCATTTACCTTTGCCCTTCTAACTAGCAAGGAAAGCTTGATCTACAACATGCATGATGGACCAGTTTTGCCTAGACTGATCTCGAGGAATAATTGCACGTTTGAGAGGCAAGGTTATCAATGCATGTGCCTGAGCATCTTTGCCATCCCAGTGAATTTTCTCTGCAGTAGGTGTAGCAGTAACCGTAGCATGAACAGGAACATGAAGAATATCGTCATCTTGAATGCCATCTGCATTAGCTTCAATACCTGTATTTGTAGGTGTAATAGGATGTTTTTCTTATATTTGTACATTCTAGTGGTAATACATTAAATATTGTGTGTTATGCTCCAAGATTCTTCTTCTTCCTTGTGCTATTCGCGTGCTTGTGCATACATCAAACTCCAACACAATGGTCATACATAGACCTCATCTAAATTGGAAGTTATCATTCCATGAATGTCCAGGCTCTCACAATGGCTTCTCCTCATAATGGGGGTGTTACAACTTTGAGCATCATCAATCATTTGTGGTCCCTTGAGGGTGGAGTATTGAATATATCTAACAAAACCTCATTACTATGTATGATCTGATCTCTATTTAATAAACTGGAATTACTTGGAAGAATAGACATAGCAACAAGACCTTCCATTTTGGTAGGCTTGACATATGTTATATTATTGCTAGGATTCTTCAAGGCATGTGGAATGTTAGTTGGCTTTTGGACAAGTCCTTTCTTTTATTGGATCATGATCTCTTGAAGATATCCCTCTTCACCAATTGTTCATCCAACATAATCAATTGGACCCATGTCAAATGTCCCTCTTGAAACTTGAATGCATCAAGACTAAGGTCAAGAAAAACATGCCCTTCCACTTTGCTAAGTGTTCCTCCCCTTCCTCTTCTTGGGAAAAGGTTGTTTTTGAGCTTCAAAAGTTATTCACCTACTATAAGAAGCTCTCCAAGAACATTAGATCTAATATAAGAGTGATGATAGAAGGAGCTCAAGAGTCTCTCTCAAACCCTTGTCTTTGATTTGAGTGTGAGTCACAAGGTCTTGGATATCCAACATAGATCGAGACAAGAAGACCATCTTACTACTAGTAGTGCTTTCACCTCCTCTATACAATTTTTGGGTAGGCACGATTGATAAACTTGAAAAAAAAATGTTTGACCTCCTTAAGAAGAAAAGAATCAAGGACTTCATCCCTTTTCTTAGAAGGAAGACTAGTGGGTGTGCTTTCAATGATGAGGAGAATTTACAAGTGGCCACTTCTTTCTTCACTCATGTTTTCTCTAGCATCGCCTAGTGGGGGGATAATATTCAGATGGCCAAGGCTAAAATTATCATGGAAAGAGAAAAAATGTTCCCTACTAATCTAGCAATCCTCTTGGATTTCCAACTCAGTATTGTTGAGGTTAAAGAAACAATCAGTCTTTGGATTTGATGGCATTCCTAACGAGTTCTTCATTGAGCTCAAAGTATTCCTTGCCCCCTTCGCTCTCTTCATATAGAAAGAATCTACTCATCGAGGTACTCTTCTTGCTAATATCAACACTTGAGTAATGAAACTCATACTCAAAATTGGTCCCAAGGATAACCTCAACAAGTCAAGACATATCTCATGCCTTACTTCTATCTACAATATCTTTGCTTCTTCATTGTCTAGAAGATTAGGCCCTCTCCTAGACATTATTATTCTACCTAAGTAGAATGTGTTCATTTAAGGAAAATTCATTCTTGAATCCATCATATCTATTTGGGAAGGTATTGACTATGCCAAAGAGACTAACCAAAATTTCTTCATCCTTAAGGTTGAATTTATTGGTACAAGGAAGAAATTCATTATTTATGTCAGTATCCTCTTTGACAATGCCTATTCTAGGGTGTCTTCAATGGTAACATTCCTCGATCCATTAAGCTTCTGAGATCTATTAGACAACGGTGCCATGTTGCTCCCCGTCTTTTTGCCATTGCTAATGACTTGCTTGGTTGGTTTGTCGAAGGTCCCATTGAAGAGGGTATTATTCAAGGTATCGACATTCCCCTATTTCCCACCCCCTTGGCCTTTCAAATGTTTGTTGATGATACTAACATGCTTATAACTATTGGTGAGAGATCTGCATTCACTTTTTTTTACTACTTGCATACTTTCATCTTACAAGTGGCTCCCATGTCAACCACAAGAAAAGGAATTCTACTCCTCCAATGGGTTGTTACCTCAATGTATCTCTCATAATGGTTGTGAAATTATGATGGAAGGCATTGCTTTCAAAATCTTGAGGATTCCCATATAACCACCAACTAGAGGTGGGACTAGGTCATGAATAAATTCAAGAACAAACTCTTCAAATGGTATTCTTATTAAAAATCTCTTTGTTCTTAACCATTAATTGTTACTGAGTTTGGTCTACTACTTTGCCTACTAGAAGCCTGTTATCAATTAGTTTCACCAAGTGTGTACTTTTTCCAGAACATTCATGTGGGGTGGAAATGAAATAGTGAATAGGATCCCTGAAGTGGCTTGGTCCACTTGTTCCCTTCATAAGCATGAAGGTGGTCTTGGTATCATGTTAAAAATATGGCTACAAATCTAGTACCCAAGTGGATTAATAGAGCCATTAAGCCTTATGATTATTGGGCATGCTTTACCAAAAGAAAGACCAACCTCTTCTGCCTCAAATATTACAGAGCATGGAGAAATGTTTCGTTATGGGATGTTGTCACCTCCTCTTCGCAATTCTCAGTTGTTGGTAGCAGACTCATCTCCCAAATGTGGCAAGCTTGGTTTGATGTTAAACTCTCCTTTTCTCCGCCATCTGAGCTTGTGAATAATGTTTCCCCTTTTTTGCAGGAATCTATTTGGTTTGGAAGAGAGACTAGGAAAGCTAACTTTTATGTGTCCATCAAATAGCACGAATGTTTTAAACATGGATTTTGCATTTGGAATGATCTCTTTCTTAACTCTATCGTGTTGGGTTGGTCATAAATGATGTCCCTAATCCCTCACATGGTTGTAAGTGTCTTCTCATCAAATATAGAGACATGGCTGCTATGGTGTTTGCAAACCTTGAAATATGCAAACGCCTACAAATATATGAAGTTGTTCAAGTAATGTTGTCCTAGTTCAAGAATAAAAAGTGCACCATTGATAGCCTTATTCTTGCCCTCAATAGAAGGTGGAGGGTCATTTGGAAGCCCAACAATGGAGGCATAAGTTTGAGAGCATACAGGTGGGCGTTCTCGTGCACCATTAAGCAAACTATTTTGGTATGGACCATTCTTAATAGAGCTATTTAGAGTGGTAGAAAGGTAAAGGAGGTTTATGTCCTTTCTGTGGGAAAGAGAAGGATTTGGAGTAGTTGAATGATTCCTGAGGTCTACCATGTGATCTCTGTTGGGAAATCTATAAAGAAAGAAAATACAACCTCAATCCTTTTTGTTCATCGCCCCACAATTACAAAGAACTTTTGTCGGCCATCTATCCCTAATCCTTCTGAGTAGTCCAATGGCTTTTAAGCAATTGAATGACTCATATTTCCTGCCATATGTTGTTGTTAACACACTATTATTGATGATATTGGTTTCCCCTTAGGAATCATATGGTCCACAAAATGTGGTTGCTTGCTTCTTTTAAGCACCTTTCAAGGCCCGCAGTACACTTGCTCAACCGCCCTTAGCTGCGCACTTACAAGTTCCATTTTTCTCCATTTTCCGTTGACTATCCACCCATATCATTTTTTTTATACGAATTATTAGTTTTTTTTTTTAATGGAGGTTTGACAAGCACTTACTCTCATGAGCTTTAACTTTGAAAGAACAGTTGTACAGGTGAATGGGCATAGTACCCACGGGACCCTCAGTGTTCCACAAAGCAGGGGTTAGACAACATTACAACTGGTTTCAACTAGTTTTTGGCATATGTTGCTTTCTTTCGGATCTAACACTTGTGAATCCATATTTCCTCGTTTTCATGAAGTGTTCACCACAATGACATCGTCAAATTATCCTTTTCCTCTCCCCACCCCAGCCATTTGTTTTTTTTAAATGGAGGTTCAATCGAAGCCTACTCCCCCAGACTTTAACTTTGAAATTGCAACTGTACAAGTGAATGGGCATAGCACCCACGGGACCCCTCATATCCCACAAAGCAGGGGTTAGACAAGGTTACAACTTAAAGAGACATGGTTACAACTAGGTTTAACTGGCCTAAGCCATAACATGTCTAGCCCGGGACTTGAACCCTAGACCTCCGCCTCAAGAGACCAAAGCTCAACCAACTGTCCTACGGGACATGGACACCCCAGCCATTTGTTGCTTCACTCTCAGTTTCTATTCTTTAAAGAAACCTTACGTTGCTTTCTTTTAATGGCATGCGAATCTCTTCTTTGAAGGTCTCTAATTTCAATCGCCCAATATGTAGGGTAGACAACAGATTTGGGAAAAATTCACAGATGGAGCGGGCTATGCTACGGTGTTTGCTCACCTGCCAAATGGGCGGGTGCTGTAGACCTAGACATCCTCTTGAACGAGCCCATTGCTTTCTCTCCGCCTCCTGATGGGTTATCCTTGCTTCCAAGAGCATTCCTGCTTCCACCTGCTTTACCCTTTCGTCTCCTCTCTTCCACCTGCTTTACCCTTTCACCTCGTCTCATTCGTCTCCTCTCTTCCACCTGCTTTACCCTTTCACCTCGTCTCATTCAAGATTTCTGTTTCCGCCGTCAAATAACAGATTCTCTCCAGCTCCATGTAACTGCTGCCAGAATGTCGGAGGCTTGCTCTCCTTCAATGCGGTTTACTCTCTCCCCTCTGTCGTCTGTTCGGCTTCATTCTCGATCCTTCTCCCTTGTCGCAGGTTTCGCTACGAGCTCTGCAAAGCTTTCTATTTCCTACCTCCTCTCAAAGGAGCGTTAAGCTTCCTCCTTCCATCGTCTTTCCAGCATTGCATAGTTGGTCAAGGCTTCTTGTTTCCTGCGTGGAAATCCGCAGACACACAGACAGAGAGAGAGAGATTCCTCATTCCATAGTAAGTACCATTTCGTATCGCGCGATTACCAGGGCAGAGGAAAGAGGGAAAAAATTTGGGGTAAGATCCACCTGTAGGGTGGGATGCCTTAACCGTGTGTTGATATGAAAGTCCGAAGACTTCTCTCGTCCTTATCGAGGGAGATGCTAACCGGCTCTCCTTCTATCGAACACAAAGAAGAGATCCTCTCCCTTTTTAATTTATAGAGTTTAAAAATATTATTAAACTTGCATGTGGGATATAACCCTTTCTCAAGACTTGACCACAGCGCTATCATACGTATCAGCGCGAGCTCCGACTCACAAAAAACAAGCATGTGAATGAAGGCGGTGTTGTCTTTGTCTCTTTTATCACACAGTCTCTTTTATCACACAGATAAGAAGGCATTGCCTTTATCTTTCAAAGGAAAGAGAAAGCAAGGATTAGAGAAGTCGGCAGAGTGCTTGACTAGTGCATAAGAGCCATGTGCAGCACTTTGACTGTTGGAGCTTCTGGAAAGCTTCTTTCAAAGTTTCAAAACTTTCATGCCATTCTTTTCTCCATACAAATTGGATTTTGCGTTGAAATAGATTGGCCAAAACATGATACTATTGAAAAATAAGATGATGTAAATTTACAATGAAAACTAAAAAGCCCTCGGAATGACCAAAGTTTCCCCTAGTCATGAGAAGTTTGTCATTCCCCAAAATAATTGAAACCTTTTTGGGATCCATTTTGATCCTATCGACCCAAACTATGTGGCTTAGATATTCTATCTTTGTTGGAAAAAATTGGGTTTTAAATGGATTAACATACAACTCAGTTCCTCTTAATTTATTCAGAACTAGTCTAAGATGAATTTCAAGTTTATTCATAGATCTATTGTACACTGATACATCATCCAAAAAATCCACAAAAAAAATTACTGATAATGGACACAACTTATCATTGATGTATCAAAAAAATCCACAAAAAGAATTACTGATAATGGACACAACTTATCATTGACGAATCATGAAAGTAGTAGGATCATCTGTGTGTCCATCTATTATCAATTCCACACAAACCTCATGAGATTATCATATTGCAAAATAGAAATCACATAATGCAATCTCCATCTCAATGCATCCGACTTTGGCTTCTTTGGAACCTTCATAAATTGACTTTCAGGTCCTACAACATACCTCATATATGGACTTGTAATTGTGAGATACATCTAGCTTTCCCACATTGTTCATGATACATATAATTATATTACAATATTTCACCCATAATAATATTCAATTTTGAATTTTGTTTTAATGGTATGAAGATAAGCTTGCAACTAGACGTACCATGCTCTTACAACATATTGATTGCAAATTATTTTAACCATTTTTGGATATGTATGATTTCAAGGTTGAGAAAGAAATGTAGTAAACCCAAGACTTCCATGACAAATTCCTACAGGAGAACTATTGGAGTTTTAGGTCTGCGAAAGCACATGAACAACATAAGGAAGAAGAAGAAGCTTAGAGTACAACACACTATACTGAATGTATTAAAGTGAATGTACAAAGATAAGTAACCCCTTAGGTTTATAGGCATATATACAAGCCAGGGGGAAACCTCCTAAAGGGCAAAAAAAGTTCCCTAACAGTCCTACGTGTGTTCATAGACATCACTACCAAAATAAATAAACAAATCCCACTTGGGGGTGATGTGGTGAACAAAGAGCTGGCACTCATGCATAAGTGTCAAGCTATGTGGAAAGAGATCAATCCACAAAAGGAAGTAAACCGAAAGCTTTGCAAAAAGCTTCAAATTTCTCTCGAGGAAGATTCTTTGTGAAAAGTTCTGCAATGTTATCCTATGTGGGCACATATGCTAAACTGATGTCTCTAACAGAGAACCTCTCCCTGACATAAGGATAATTTTGTGTGAGCATGGAGCACAGGGTTCCTCACAATTTCTAGTGTGCTCTGATTGTCAATGAATATGGTAGTGTTAAAAGACTAACCAACACCCAAATCAGCCAAAAGGCAATTCGGCCACACACACTTAACAGTCACTATGAAAGTTGCCCTATACTCAGCCTCACAACTAGAAGTGGCCATAGTAGGCTTCTTCTTGCTCAACAAAGATATGCATGAGCTACCAAGCATGAAGAAAAAACCACTAGTGGACACATGAGCATCATAGCAATGAGCCTAGTCAAAGTAAAAAAAAAACGTGTAAATTTGGTAGTAGTGAACTAACCTTGGGATAAAACAAACCAAGTAGTTGGGTATAACTCAAGGTAGCGAAAGATGCACTTAACTGTCTGCCAACGCTTGACACCTCAGCAATGCATAAACTTGCTCATCTGTGAAACAACAAACTGAATATTAGGGTAAGTTATGCATAAGTAAATCATGGATCCAACAATTTGTTGATAGAGAACAACATCAAATGCACCTCTAACATCATGAAGACTTCAATCATAAACATGTTTCCATAGGAGTGGCAATAGGTTTGCAATCTTCGAGGCAAAAACATTGCAATAATGTGTCAATATATTTTTTCTTTTACACAAACCTATTCTTCCATCAACTTGTTTAAATTGAATGCCCAAATAATGATACAAATGCCCCAAATCTGACATCTCAAAAGAGGCATGGAAACCAGCCTTAAATTCAACAATATGCTTCTCATTGGGACGAGTGATCAACCTGTCATCTACAAAAGAACAATGATCAGAAGTACATCATCTACATGCTTAACATATAAACTGCTCTCAATTGCATTGTTCTCAAAACCATGTGCAATCAAGTAAGCATATATCTTTTCATAGCAAGCATAGTTGCACGAAACGCCCGTTTCGGGCATATATCTTTTCATACCAAGCATAGTTGCACAAAACGCCCGTTTCGGGCTCCCCAAAACAGCGTACCGTTTCTGAAACTCAGAAACTCGTTTCTGGATATATAATTTTTTTTTGTTTTTCATTTAGTGGAAGTTTATATAGACTAGGGTTTGAGTGATGTTTTTGAGCCTCCGAAAGTTAAATGGACCTTTTTTGGCAAATATGTAAGCGCACACACACACAGACACACACACACACACACACACACATATATATATATATATATATATATATATATATATATATATATATATATATATATATATATATATATATATATATATATATATATATATATATATATATATATATATATATATATATATATATGTTTCGCGTTTCTTATTCAAGGTCGAAACTCCGTTTTGGTCATTTTCGTAGCGTTTCTGTTTCTCCGTTTCCAAAACTCCATGCAACTATGATACCAAGCACGTGGTGCTTGCTTCAAATCATATAACGCATTTTCCACTTGCACACTTTGTTTTCATGCCCTTTTTGCACGAAACCATGGGGCTCCAATTTGTAGGGTAGGCAACAGATTTGGGCAAAATTCGCACATGGAGCAGGTTATCCTATGTTTTTTTGCTCTCATGCCGAATGGGCAGGTGTTGTAGCCCTACACATCCTCTTGAATGAGCCCTATGCTTTCTCTCCACTTCTTGATGGTGTTGTCAAAGCTTCCAAGAGCATCCCTGCTTCCACCTAGTTTACCCTTTCGTCTCTTCTCTTCTACCTGCTTTACCCTTTCACCTTGTCTCATTCAAGATTTCTATTTCCTCCGTCAAGTAACAGATTCTCTCCAGCTCCATGTAACTACTGCCCGAATGTCGGAGGCTTGCTCTTTCAATGCGGTTTACTCTCTCTTTCATCAGTTCGGCTTCATTCTGGATCCTTCCCCCTGTTCTTTCTTTGATAGTATAATGAAGGCTTCTATTTGCTACAAGCTCTGCAAAGCTGCTATTTCCTACCTCCTCTTGAAGTAGCGTTAAGCTTCCTCCTTCCATCGTTTCCAGCATGCAAAGTTGTTCAAGGCTTCTTGTTTCCTGCGTTGGAATCCAGAGAGAGAGAGAGAGAGAACATATGCCTGGAAAGCATTTCCCCTCATTGCACGGGATGTACCATTTCACCTCTTCTTCCTCCTAATAAAAAAATTGAACGGAAAACAGTATAGTTCTCGTGATTGCGATTTCCAGGGTAGAGGACGGACGAAAAAAGTTGGGTACCTGTAGAGGGTGGGTTGCCTTAACCGTGTGTTTATATGAGAAGTCTTCGAGGAATGCTAAGCGGCTCTACTTTAAAGTAGGGGGTAAGTGGACCTGCATTCATTTCAATATATAGACTTAAAATACTTTCTATGTGGGATAAATTGAACCATACATGGCGCCATTTGAAGACTTGACCACCACCAGCTTCGACCAGAAAAAACAAGCATGTGAATGATATATATATATGTAGTAGGCGAGTGGGTGCTCGAAGAAGTCGGTGTTGAGTAATCCAGAGTGCATTTCGGAAACAATGTCGTCTTGTCTCTTTTATCACACAGATAAGGCATTGCCTTTATCTTTCAAAGGAATCCAGAAATAGCAATTATTCTCTCCTCCATTCCTAGAAGGGGTGGGACGAAAGAGAAAGAAAGGATCAGAGAACTTGGCAGAATGCTTTGACTGCATAAGAGCCATGTGCACCAAACTCAATTCCACATTAACCTCATGAAATGATCATTTTCCACACCAACCTCATGAAATGATCATATTCCAAACTAGAAATCACATAATGAAGCTCTCTATCAATCGCAACATATAGAAAATTGACGATTTTGGTAAAACTAAGTGCACCACAATAGAGTAGACAACATGCACATCCACAAAATATAAAATTTGATAGAAAATACCCGTTTTTTATGTCTATCATGATAGACAGGTGTCTTTTGCATGACGGATGATGGACAGGTGTGTCCATCGGGACAGACAACCTATCCATCGCAATAGACAACCCCATGACACACAGAACCTCATGAAGAACTTGTCCACCGTATATACAAGCCATGGGAAAAAAACCTTCTAAAGAGGGAAGAAAGTGGTATAATGGTCCTAAGTGCGTTCACACATATCACTACCAAAATATATCAACAAATCCTCCCTCATAGTGATGCAGTGAACTAAGAGCTTGCACTCATGTATAAGAAAGTGCCAAGCTTTGTGGAAAGATATCAATCAACAAAAGGAAGTAAGCCCTAAGCTTTGCAAAAAGCTTCAAAATTCTCTTGACGTAGAGCCTTTATGAAAAGATATGCAATGTTATCATGTGTGGGAACATATGCCAAACTGATCACTCTAGCAGAGAACCTCTCCCTGACATAATGATAATGCACCTCAATGTTCTTTGTGTGAGCATGGAACACAACATTCCTTGCAATTGGTAGTGCACTTTGTGTGTCAATGAATATGGTGGTGTCAAAAGACTGACCAAAGCCCAAATCAACCAAAAGGCGTTTGGGCCACACACTCAATAGTCATTATGAAACTTACCCTATACTCTGCCTCACAACTAGAAGTGGCCACTAGGTTTCTTCTTGCTCAACCAAGATATGCAAGAGCTACCAAGCATGAAGCAAAAATCACTAGTGGACACACGAGTGTCATAGCAACCAACCCGATCAGAGTCAGAAAAATCATGTAAATCTAATAGCAGTGATCCCTGCTTGCGATAAAACAATCCAAGTAGTCGGGTACCACTCAAGTAGCAAAAGATATGTTTAGACTTAGTGAAGGTTTATGTTATTTCTATGGAAAAGAGAAGGATTTGGACTAATTGAATGATTCTTGAGGCCCACCATGTAATCTCTCAAAGGAAATCCATAAAGAAAGAAAATACAGCCTTAATCTTTTTTCTTCATCTTCCCACAATTACAAAGAATTTTTTCTCTAATCCTTCCATTTTTTAAAGAAACCTTACGTTGGTGTTGTCAGAAGAGCTTCCAAGAGCATTCCTGCTTCCACCTGCTTTACCCTTTCACCTCGTCTCATTCAAGATTTCTATTTCCTCTGTCAAAATGACAGATTCTCTCCAGCTCCATGGAACTGCTGCCAGAATGTCGGAGGCTTGCTCTTTCAATGCGGTTTTCTCTCTCTCTCCCTCTCTCTCGTCCGTTCGGCTTCATTCTGGATCCTTCTCCCTTTTCTTTCTTTGATAATATAATGAAGGCTTCTTCTATTTGCTACAAGCTCTGCAAAGCTTCTATTTCCTACCTCCTCTTAGCTCCTTCCATCGTCTTTCCAGCATTTGCATAGTTATTCAAGGTTCTTGTTTCCTGCGTTGAAATCCGCAGAGAGAGAGAGAGAGAGAAAGCGCACAGATGCCTGCTGTGCAATTCCTCATTCCAGGGGATGTACCATTTCGCCTCTTCTGCTCTTCCTTCTGATAAAAAAATTTTGATCATTGTAGTTTGTGATGGCGATTTCCGGGGCAGAAGGATATACATGAAGTCATCATGAGTAAGTTTAATTCTAGTAAAAATGTTAACATTTTGAAAAATCTCGTATGTGGGTTAAATTGCAACTCTGCGCCATTTTAGGACTTGACCGCCCCTCACACAACTATATATCAGCGCGAGCTTCGACTCGGAACAAACAAGCTTCGGCAGTCGCAATGAAGTCGGACTCCGGAGTACGTTTCAAAAACAATGTTGTGTCCCAGTTCGCTGGCCTGGTGGTTGGGCCTCTCGCCTCTTGAGGTGGGGGTGAGGGTTCAACCCTTGGCAGCAACATGTAAGGGACATATGAATCATGGAAAAACTGTTGTATGTGGTTGTTGGCCATCGTTTGACCATCCTCGCGGTAGTTATGACCGCCGTTTAACCCAGTCTTGTAAACCCCTGTTCTTGTGGGATAAGGGGGGTCCCATGGGTACTATGCCCTTCCTTGTACAATTGCAATTTCTAAGTTAAAGTCCGGGGGAGTAGGCCTAGGCCAAACCTCCATTTAAAAAAAAAAATTAATTATTTAATTAATTAATTAATTTAAAAAAAACAATGTTGTGTAGTGTCTCTTATCACACAGATAACGCATTGTTTTTATCTCTTTTTTTTTAATGGAGGTTCAGTCGAAGTCTACTCATCTGAGCTTTAACTTTGAAAGTACAACTATACAAGTGAATGGGCATAGTACCCATAGAACTTCCTGTATCTCACAAAGCAAGGGTTAGACAAGATTAAACATTACAACTCGTTTAACTGACCAAAACCTTACATGTCCAGCCTAGGGCTTGAACCTTAGATCTCTACCTCAAGAGGCCAAAGCTCAACCAGCTGCCCTACGGGATGTGGACCATTGACTTTATCTTTCAAAGTACTCCAGAAATAACAATTATTCTCTCCTCCATTCAAATGTGGAGCATGAAGAGGAGTGAGACAAGTTGGCACCATTTTCTCGGTTGTGGGCGATCGCTTATGGTGACGTTTGAGGCTCTTCTCAGCACACATTTGAGGATGGGCATATATCTCGATCTTTAAAAAGAGGGTGTCCTTTCCTCTTTGCATCACCTTAGCTTCTCCGTAAGTTTAGTCTTGTCTTAGAAACGATCCTTGCACCACCATTGCCAAAAACATAGAAAATACAGAAATAAGAAATATAATTCTGGAGCATATGCGTTAACCTTGATATCTGACCTCTTCTCCTCGAGCTCAATTCCATCTCATCTAATTTCAACAACATTCAAAATTTCCTCAACTTCTTTACTCTATGTGCTTTGGTAAAAACTATCAACAATTTTATCATCTAGTTTCATATAAGCAAGACCAATATCTGTTGATATATTTCGGTAGTGATGTGTGTGAACACACTTAGGAACACCCCAACTTGTATATATACACTTATAACCGGATTACTCATCTTTGTACATTCACTTATTAATACATTTAGTATTGTGTGTTGTGCTTCAAGCTTCTTCTTCTTCCTTGTATTGTTTGTGTACTTCCATTGACCTCAAACTCCAACAATTCTATCAGAGCATGTTGTCGCTTCATCTATGTTGTTATTGATAACCCTTCGATCACAGTCTCAAAATCACACGAAAAATTGATGAACATACTCAGGGCGATTATAAATTGAAAACTACTTTGCTTAATTGTGCCAAAATTTCAATCTGAGCTCGTTTTGGCCTTCGAATCACTATCACAATTCCTATGCAAGCATTTTCATTCTTTTGTGCCAAACATATATATAGTTTTCAGTTTGCTAGTACAAGCCCCTCTAAGTCTGCTACATGTTTAGCAGAGCTTGACAGGGTAGTTCGATTTGACTTTTTGATATATAGTTATTTTTCTGCATCAAGGTAATATATGATGCATCATATATTGGTGACAAAAGGACTATGGAATATTGTGCAGGGTATTGAAAAATAACCTACTACACTTGAAAATACAATTATTGAAGGTGATGGAGATGGCATTGAAGATGATGATCTTCATGTTCCTATTCGTGATGTAGTTCTTGTTGCACCTACTATAGAGCAACTTCATTGAGATGGCACAGATACTCATGCACATGCATTGATAGCCTTGTTTGCCAAGTGTGCCATTATCCCTCATATTCGCTCTTGCAAAATAGCAAAGGATGCTTGGGATACACTTACCACTTTATACCAAGCAAGGAATGAGGCTCGTATTGCTTATCTCCAAAAACAGTTGGAGAGTGACCATATGGATGAAGAAGATTCTATGGATAGTTTTTTGACAAAGATCAAAGATTTGAAGGAATAGTTGGTTTCTGCTGATGAAGTCTTACCAGATAGCTCACTTGTGTAGAAACTTCTTAATGGTCTTTCGAATTCATATCAGAGTTTTGCTTCTACTCTTGGTTAATGATGAAAGGCAATCCAAATGCCTTAACATTCGAGGAGTTAGTCTCTATTTTGTTGCAAGAATATCAATCTAGGCACAATAGGTTGATCACACATGTTGTAGAAAGCTTTCTTAGCTATTCAGAAGGGCAAGGGAAAATGGAGCTCAGTCAAAGAAGGAAGGCAAAGATGAGAAGAAAATAGAAAAGCAGAAGCAGTTTTGCAAATATTGTAAAGAAAATGATCATGTCATAAAGAGCTATACAAAACTAGTTGTAAAGGAAGGTTGTAAAAGTGTAAAACATGCACTTATTGATGAGAGGGCTGATATAGAGGAGTCAAAAACAATGCTTAAATTGTTGGTGTAGAATTTGTGAGATAGCAAATTAGATGCACCTTTGTCATATCATACTTGTTCAAGATCTCATAGTGCTTCTTTTGCATCAGATTGTTATGCAATGGCTACCTCTAGTCTCTATGATGAGAATGAGCATGTTTCTTTTGATGAAGCACAAAAGTCAAAAAATTGGATGGTTGCTATGCAATTACAATATGATGTTATTATGAAGAATGGTGCCTGGTCTTTATGTGATTTGCCTCCTAGCAAGAAGACCATTGTTACTAAGTGGGTATACAAGCTAAGTGGGTATACAAGCTGAAGCATAAGCTTGATGGAACAGTTGACATGTATAAGGCTAGGCTTGTTGTGACAGGTTATGCTCAAGAAAGAGGCATTGATTTTGATGAGACATTTGCTCCCACATGTAGAATGACTACTTTTTGTAACATTTATGCACTTGTAGCTCATCATGGTTGGAATAAACATCACTTGAACATTAGAACAACATTTCTAAATGGTGACTTAGATGAAGAAGTGTATGCATTTCAGCCCCATGGTTGTCAGACATTGGTCTATAGAGACCATTCCGTGTGTGTGTGGGATGAGGGCTAGTTAGCCAAGGTCCTAAGCTCGGGGGTATATCCTAAGGTATTTGATGGTTAGTGGGGATAAGTGTTGCATGCTGGCCACATGGCGACGCTAGATCATTCCAGATCACTGCTATTTTAGATACAAGTGGATATAAATGGATGGGAGGAGAGTGGCACACACATCATTCGCATGTCTTCTTTGAGGAAAGCCTCACACTTGGTATCAGAGCAGGTTCTTGTTGAGCTATTTTTAGAAGAAATCTTGTGGGGAAGAGAGAGTTAGTGCATGTTTTCTTTTGGAGGTGAGGCTTTCCTCAAAGAAGACATGCTCTGATACCAAGTGTGAGGCTTTCCTCAAAGAAGACATGCTCTGATACCAAGTGTGAGGCTTTCCTCAAAGAAGACATGCGAATGATGTGTGTGCAACTCTCCTCCCATCCATTTATATCCACTTGTATCTAAAATAGCAGTGATCTGAAATGATCTAGCGTCGCCATGTGGCCAGCATGCAACACTCATCCCCACTAACCATCAAATACGTTAGGATATACCCCCGAGCTTAGGACCTTGGTTAACTAGCCCTCGTCCCACACACACACACGGAATGGTCTCTATAGACCAATGTTTGACACTCTCTCCCCCTTCTAAAGATCATTGTCCTCAATGATCAATGAGGTAAAGTACTTGCGAAGCAGAGCTGCTGATTCCCAAGTAGAGTCAGTAAGTGGTAATCCTCTCCAGGCTACCAGATACTCTTGGATGACATGATTCCTTAATCGTTTCTATCTCCTATCTAGTATTCTGTCTAGAGAATGATCTTCTCTATCGGTTTCCTGCAAAGAAACAATACCCTTTATTAGATTATCCTCCCTAGATATATACTTTCTTAGTTTACTGACATGAAACACTGGATGGACTCTGCAATCTGGAGGAAGCTCTAATCGGTATCCAACATCACTCAACTTCTTTACTATCTTCCAAGGTCCACAATACCTTGGTGATAGTTTACTACACTTCCTTGTGGACAATGAAGTAGATCTAGCCGATACCTGAAGGAAGACTCGGTCTCCTTCCTCAAAGGATCTAGGAGACCTTTTCCTATCAGCATACTCTTTGGCTCTATCAGCTGCTTGCTGCATCTTGGTTTTAGCTATTGCAAGGTTCGCTTGGAAATTCGCTAAGAACTCGGAAGCACTAGAACATTTCTTAGGCATTCCTATGCTATTGGGAGCAGTGGGATTCATGCCATAGTTCATCTCGAAAGGAGACATCCCAGTCACCTTGTGAGGTCTATTGTTATAAGCAAACTCTACTAATGGCAAATAACTATCCCAATCTGTTTGTCTCCCAGACACATATGACCGTAACATATCCTCTAGAATTTGGTTGACCCTCTCGGTCTGACCATCTGTTTGTGGATGATCACCACTACTCATTTTTAGTGACACTTTTAGTTTGTCAAATACAAACTTCCAGAAGTGTCCTGTGAATCTGACATCCCTATCTGAGACTATGGATGTAGGTAATCCATGCAATCTGAAGACATTCTGGATAAACAACTCCGCTACTTGTGGAGCTTTTATCGTCTCTTGCGTGGGTATGAAATGAGCCATCTTGCTCAGTCTATCTACCACAATTAAGATTGTATCCCGCTTCCTTTGGGTCCGCGGTAACCCCACTATGAAGTCCATGGATATACTATCCGAATTATGATCTGGAACTTGTAAAGGATGTAAAAGACCTGGTGTCTTTGCCCTTTCTGCTTTGTTGACTTGACACATAAAGCATTGTTGATCATAAGTATGGATATCTCTGGCTAATCCAGGCCAACAAAATGTTCTTCTAACAAGCTGTATTGTCTTGTCAACACCAGGATGTCTTGCACAAGGAACATCATGGTTATCATGCATGACTTTCTTTCTCAAATCTCGGGAATCTAGCACACAAACCTTTCCGTTCCGCTTCACTATTCCATTCTCCTGTGAGAAATTACAATACGGAATGGACTTGTTTGTTTTAGTAGAAGAAGAAACAGTTGAAACTGTCGCGTCTCCTAAAATAGAGTCATCGCTAATGGCTCTAACTATCTGTAACAAATGTGGATCTTCCACCTGTGCTTCCTTAATTTCTTGAAGCAATGAGCTTTCTAAAACTGTAAAGCTCATTTGATACATTATACGAGATAATGCATCAGCTACTATATTTTCTTTGCCTCTTCTATACAAGATTTCCATATGAAATTCTTGCATGAGCTCAGTCCAACGAGCCTGTCGGCCTCGAAGATATGGCTGACTACAAAAATACTTGAGTGTATGATGATCTATGAATACCTTAAAGTCTGCACCATAAAGATAGTGTCTCCAAACTTTAACTGCATGCACTACCGCATACAACTCTTGTTCATGCACTGGCCAATTGCGTTGTGCACTACTTAACTTCTTACTTTCAAAAGCTATTGGCCTGCCATCTTGACTCAAGACTGTGCCTATGGCTATGCCGCTAGCATCCGTCTCTAACTCAAATGGTTTTTGAGAATCCACCACTTTGAGTATAGGAGCCTCTGAAACAGCTTGTTTTAGAGTATCAAAACTCTCTTGCTGCTCTTGCTTCCATGCAAATGGGATTTTGCCTTGCAGCAAGCTCGTCATAGGTGCTGCTATCGACGAATATGAAGAGATGAATTTCCGATAGAAATCGGAAAGTCCTAAGAATGACCGTAACTGGCCCTCATCCTGAGGAGTAGGCCATGATAAAATAACTGAAACCTTCTTGGGATCCATCTGAACCCTATTGGCTGAAATCACATGCCCTAGATAGTCTATCCTAGGAAGAAACAACTGTGTCTTCTCCGGATATACATATAGCTGATTTTCTTTTAAAATATTTAACACAAATCTTAAATGATTTTCATGCTCATGCACAGTCCTACTATACACTAGCAAATCATCCACAAAATCAACAACACACTTTCCTATGAAAGGTCGTAAGATATCATTCATTAACATCATAAATGTAGCTGGAGCATTTGTCAAACCAAAGGGCATGACCAAATACTCATAATGACCAAAACGGGTCCTGAAAGCTGTCTTATGTACATCATGATCTTTCGCTCTAATCTGATGATAGCCACTCTTTAAATCTATCTTACTAAATACAATGCCTCCATCTAGAGCATAGGATATATGTGTCTAATAGTGATCTTATTGAGTGCTTGACAATCAACACACATCCTATAAGATCCATCCTTCTTCTTCACAAGAAGAACTGGTGCGGCAAACGGTGAATAGCTGGGTCTAATCAACCCTTTTAGAAGATACTCGTCCACGACCTTGCGGACTTCATTTTCCTCCTGCAAACTCATTTGAAATGGTGGCCAAGCAGTCGGACTCGCTCCTGGTACCAATTCGATTCTATGCTCTATATTCCTGCAAGGAGGCAAACCTGATGGTAATTCCTTTAAAAACAACTCTTGGAATTCTGCTCTCACTTTAGCTGAAAGTGCTTGAGCATTCCAACTTGAGTCTCCATGACTGCATGAATCCATCTCAACATACGACAAATACATGAAATAAAGAAAATAGATATACTTACAATCAATTTTGAGTAACTTGGTAGTAGTCACCAATCGCGTCTCTTGGAGATCTGGTTCACCACGGATCAGTAATCTCCTTCCCTCATGCTCAAACTGACACACATGCGAAGCAAAATCAATGATTGGTGTCTTCCTCACATGCCACTTTTTACTAAGAACTATGTCGAATCGAGCTAATCTCGCTATCTCAAAATCCAATCTATCCTCATAGGACTAGATTTGAATAGGAAGATCAACTACTCGTCTATCCCAAGTCTCAGTTCCTTTCCCGTCAGCTAGCTCTATGGTATAAGTATAATCTGACTGTACCATATCTAAGCATAATCTCTTGACTAATCAGGAACTAATAACATTATGAGTCGAAGCTGTGTCAAAGAGTACCTTGACAGGCAGTCCTGCCACGACTCCTCTCATAACAATAAGCTCAGTATCTGGGAACCGGTATCCTTTCTGTGCCACTGGCGAAAGCACATCATCTGGCACAGTCGGAACCTTTTTAGTGACCATCATGGCCACCATGGGAGATGATAATGGAGATAGGGGATCCCCAAACTCATCCTCGCTCCCACCCCTTGCCTGAGTCGGATTTATGACTATGGTGGCTGCTATCTTTTTCTTTTTAGGACAATCCTTATACAAGTGCTGCCCTAAATAACCATAGCACAAACCCTCTTTCATTGCCTTCTCTTTCTGCTGAGGGGTAAGAATAGATGGGTTATATGCCCTCTCAGCCAGAGCAGACACTTTTCTCTTTCCTCCTGAGACTCTCTGGATCATGTGCACCTGCTTAGCCTCCCTAGAAGGTTGTGCACTGGCCGAACCAGGAGTCGGAGTATGGAAAGGTTGGCTAACCCTAGTCCATGGGGATCTCTGACCCTGGGAACCTGTGCTCTTGCGGCCGTCCTCATAAACCAAGGCCATCTCTGTGGCCTGTGCAAAAGACTGACACCGCTCTTTCCTTACTAAAGGTTGGATAGTTTCTCTAAGTCCCAAAACAAACTTGTGGACTTGAAGAAACTCTGGAATGGTATCAGATACTTTGAGAAGTACCTCTCTATACCTATTTGCGTATTCCTGAACTGATTGATTCTTCTGACTGATGAAGAACCAGGCGTCTAGTGCTTTAGACCTCTCATCAGGTGGTACAAAATTGTTATAAAATAGGATTTTGAATTGATCCCATGTTGTGGGCTCCTTCTTATCCTGCTCTATCTTACGCCACCACCTATGTGCGGCATCCATAAGATTATAAGCGACCTGCTGAATCTTGTGTCTATCATCACTGATATGACACAGACGGAAACACTATTCCCACTTGCTGAGCCACTTCTCAACCGCGTCAATAGTCCTAGCGCTAGTTGAGCCATGATATCTTGGAGGCTTAAGATCCTTAAGCTTCCATCTGGCTTCTCTAACTAAGACGCTATCTTTAAGGACTTTTGAAGTTTGATGCTCATATGGAGCATCTACCTCCATCTCTGGAAAATCATAATCAAGCGGCTCTTCTTCTTTCTTAGAACCACGCACGTGTTCCAAGATATCATGAAGAGAACTTTCTAAGGATGAAATTCTATTGTTCATAGCTTGAATTGGATCAACTAGAGGTTCAGGCATAATGGTTTCTGTCCTAACAGGTGATGAAGGTTCGGGTTCCATGCTAGGCAAGAAACTTTTTCTTTTGGTTTTTTTTTTTTTTTTAAAGACTAAACAAACGTAAATACTAGTGGCAAGCGGAAAAAGAACCAATCAAAGCCTTTTCTTAGCAGAAAAAATCAAATGAAAGAAACTTTAATATGTTTCCTAAACTTTTAATGCACAGGCATGCTATTTTTTTTGAAATTTCGGCAGCCTAATGGCATCGTTTTAAAATCCGAAATAGTTTTGAAGAAAATAAAAAAACGTCAAGCATTCAACAAAATCAAATCATGTGCCGGTAGGCACGATCTATTTTGTCTTCTCGACGAACACCTACAATAGAAAACTTTTCCAAATATGTTGTTGGGCTCTACAGGCCCTCAATCAAAATGTTTCTCTTGTCGATACCTGTCGATACTTACCACCTGTAAGAAAAGCTCAAGCACCGAACATAAATCTCTACTTACGTCATTCTACACGTATGCAAGAATATTTATAACATGCCCAATTAACAGAATAGTCAACCAAATATTGACTAAATACTTATCTCAAATTTTCTTTGATATTCTTGAAGCATCCAATTGAAGAGCTACGGGTAGATTATCAACTCCCTTTGGTTCGTGGATCGCATATATCTTCAAGAAGTGCTTCGTTGAAGGTGCTCGATGAAAAACAATCCACTTCCAACCTCTGTTGCAGGAAATATCTGGACCCAAAGTATGGCTTATAGCCACTCCCTAGAAAGATCTCTGAGAGAGCTTTCTAACAAGTCCAAGAACTCCAAATTTGGATAAGATTTGGCCAAGATATGGCCAATTTGGAGATAGGTGAGTTCAATGGACTAATTTGATCAAACTTTCTTTATGATTCTTCAACAAAGAAATTCGAAGTTTCATGAATAATCTTTGATAAGCCTTTGTGAGTTCGTGCGCCACACAATCCCATATACACTGTGTCTCAGAAGTCACATATATCTAGACCGTCGAGCAAACATCAAATACAACTAAAAAATGAGGTCTTCTCTCTGATATTGGCCCGTGATCAGCGGACATACTCCCCAATTGTTGGTGGATCAGGGGTGTCAAGTCATCCCTAGCAGTCAAGTCTTCCGTCTCCTTGGCATTCCGATGGGATTCGACATCTCAATGGACCAACGCTGGAACTGGGTGCTATCCAAGCTGGATAGGAAGCTGAATCATTGGAAAGGTATGCAAGTCAACCTGGCAGGGCGTGCTATGGTTGTTAACACATTTATGTTGTCGACAATTATTTACTTTATCTCGTGTTGGAGGCCTAAGGAGAAAGACTTGGCCAAAGTGGAAAGAATCTGCAGAAACTTCCTTTGGACTGGGGACCCCAACAGGAGGGGGATTCCCAAAATCAAATGGGAAACTTGCATTAGCCCTAAAGACTCAGGGGGCTTGGGAATTTTGGATATTGTTGGGTTGGCTGACAAGTTGGCGGCAAAGTGGCTTATGAAGGCTTGGAGCAATAGGGAGTCCTCTTGGGCTAAATTGATCTTCAGAAACACGGAAGACCTTACCTTAGTTGGCCACCCTGGTTGGAAGGACATAGGGATTCTCACGCTTTTGTTCTCCCCCCACCCGGTCTTCCCTAAAGGCTCTAGCCTCGTGTGTTCCTTATGGAAGAATTGGAACAAGGCCAAACAGTTCATCAGAATCAGTGATGAGTGGAAGTGGGCGGCTGGCATAAGACAAAATGACTCTATTTGGTTCCCGATCAGCGGCATTCGGGGGGTGGATTCTTGGAACCTCCAAACTGCAAGGCGGTTATGGAACAAGGGGTTCAAACAGTGGAAACAACTCTGGAAACAAGAGACCAGCCAGTGGATTAGGTTCGAAGAATTGGATCCGAGACTTAGAGTTACCTTTGAGGAATGGACTCTTCTTCAAAGCAGGTGTTTAGCGTGGGACCGCTCAACTACCCGACTTCTCTGCGGTCAGGATCTTCCTTGCTTGGAGGGCCTCAAATGGAGCAATGGTAAGAAGCTATCCAGAATCCCCAACTTCAAAGAGGATTTAGATGTTCACCACACCCTTAACAAGAGATGGTGCCTTTCTTGGACCAAACTTCGGTGGGAGCTAAAATTCATGTCTATTTGGCACCCCCTAATTGAGGTCAAAAAGTCCGTTCTCATGTGGCAGATCTTGCATAAAGGTATCTGGACCAATGTAAGGGCTAACAAAATCTGTGGTGTGCCGCCATGGTGCAAGCGTTGCCATCGGTGCATCGAAGATTTAGCTCACCTATTCTTCGACTGCCCCAAGTCCCGTGTTATCTGGCATCACGTGACCCGAGTATTGAGACTCACGAGCCAAATCAACTGGCAACATGTGATGTTGGGTGAGGCGATCGGCTGCTCTTCGAGGCTGTGGAATGCCATTAGAGGTGAGGCTCTCTGGAAGATTTGGAGGGAGCGTTGTGCTGTCAATTTTGGCCAAACTCCTAAGGAATGGTCGATCGAGAAATCCTTGTTTCTCCTAGGTAAAAGAATCTCCCGAGTCAAGAGATCGCCACCGTTTAGACATCACTGTATTTATCTCCTCGAAAACAACAAGCTGAAACCCAAATGGGTCCCACATGAGGGTGATGATAATTTTATCCGCCTCATTTGTAATGCCCTGTAGCTTGCCATACTCCTCCCCTGCATTGTGGGATTTGGGGGGTCCCATGGGCACTAGTCCCATTCACTTGTAACTTTTTCTCTTTAATATAATTAAAGTCCGGGAGATTAGGCTAAGGCCGAACTTCCTTTATTTAAAAAAAAAAAAAAACACGGACGAAGTTGTCGGGTCTCTATCTACGCAAGTTTTCTCAGAACACTCCTAAGCTATCGGGCATGTTCAGAGAGACGGTTCTCGTGGGTAGACGATTCGAAAAGCTCTGTAGACGAAATCCACCAGAACCCAACGACGACGACGATGGCTGTCGACCTCCAAAAACGCTCAACACCACAATCGATAAGGCAACCCAAACGAACGACGGCGCCTCCAAAAGAAAACATGCACTAACTCTCTCTTCCCCACACGATTTCTTCTAAAAATAGCTCAACAAGAACCTACTCTGATACTAAGTGTGAGGCTTTCCTCAAAGAAGACATGCGAATGATGTGTGTGCCACTCTCCTCCCATCCATTTATATCCACTTGTATCTAAAATAGCAGTGATCTGGAATGATCTAGCCATGTGGCCAGCATGCAACACTCATCCCCACTAACCATCAAATACCTTAGGATATACCCCCGAGCTTAGGACCTTGGCTAACTAGCCCTCGTCCCACATACACACGGAATGGTCTCTATAGACCAATGTCTGACAATGGTTGTGTATAGAAGGGACATGAAAACAAAGTGTGCAGGTTGAAGCAGTTATTATATGGCTTGAAGCAAGCACCACATGCTTGGTGTGAAAAGATGCATGCCTACTTGATTGCACATGGTTTTGAGAACATTCTAACTGAGAGCACCTTATATGTTAAGCATGCAAATGACGTACTTCTTTTCATTGTTGTGTATGTGGATGACGTGTTTCTAACTGATCCTAGTGAGAAGCATATTGCTAAATTTAAGGCTGATTTGCATGCATCTTTTGAGATGTTAGATTTGGGGCATTTGCATCATTATTAGGCATTTAATTTATGCAATTTGATGGTGGAATAGCTTTGTGTCAAACATAATATATTTACACATTATTGCAACATTTTGGCCTTGAAGATTGCAAACCTATCACCACTCCTATGGAAACAAGTTTATGGTTAAGTCTTCATGATGTTGAAGTTGCATTTGATGTTATTCTCTATTACTAGGTTGTTGGACACTTTATTTACTTATGCATTACTTGGCATGATATTTAGTTTGTTGTCTCGTAGATGAGCAGGTTTATGCATTGCCTGAGTGTCAAGCATTGGTAGGCAGTTAAACGCATCTTTTGCTACTTGAGTGGTACCCAACTACTTTGATTATTTTATCTCAAGGGGTAATCACTACTGCCAGATTTACATGCTTTTTATGACTCTGACTCGATTGGTTGCTATAACACTCATGTGTCCACCAATGGTTTTTTCTTCATGCTTGGTAGCTCATGCATATCTTGGTTGAGAAAGAAGCATCCTACTGTGACCACTTCTAGTTATGAGGCTGAGTATAGGGTAGCTTTCACAACAATTGTTGAGTGTGTGTGGCTTAGATGCCTTTTGTCTGATTTGGATGTTGATCAATCTTCTACCACCGCCATCTTCACTAACAGTCAGAGCACATCGGCAGTTGCAAGGACCCCTTAGTTCCATGCTCGCACTAAGCACATTGAGGTGCACTATCATTATGTCAGGGAGAGGTTCTCTACTGGAGCGATCAGTTTGGCATATATTCCCACACATGAGAACATTGCAGACCTTTTCACAAAGGCTCTTCCTAGGGAGAAGTTTGAAGCATTCCACAAAGCTTTGGGTTTACTTCCTTTTGTGGATTTATTCCACATAGCTTGACACTTCCTTATACATGAGTGCAAGCACCTTGCTCACTACATCACTCCCAAGGAAGATTTGTTGATATATTTCGGTAGTGATGTGCATGAACACACTTAGGATTGTGAAGGAAATTTTTTCCCTCTATAGGAGGTTTTTTTTTCTTGTCTTGTATATATGCCTATAACCCTAATGGGTTACTTATCTTTGTACATTCACATGGTAATACATTCAGTATTGTATGTTGTACTCCTAGCTTCTTCTTTTTCTTCCTTGTGATCTTGATGTGCTTCCGTAGACCTCAAACTCCAACAATATCACCTACCAAGAGCCTCTCATTAATGAATTTTGATAGTGTACCTCTTGTGTTTTTCCTAACATGGAACATTAGGCTTTGTGTTATTTATTTGTTGCCTTGTAGGATCTTATGGGCACACGTACATACAAAGTACAAAATTTGAAAACACATAGAAAGATAGAGTTGCACAATAGGTAGGATAGTACACATTATTGGGTGTAATCTCCATTCACATGCTCTATCAAACGATTCTAAAGAGTACATGTATTTATAGGTTTTTTATTACATAAAAAATAGAGATTTCAACAAGGGTGGTGCTTCAAAAAGCAAGTGTGAAAGTAAGAAGTTACTATCTTTTATGGAGAGCCTTTGCTTTTATTTACAAAAATCGTAATCTACAATGATCTTTATCTTACCACTATTTTTATTACTTTCTAGAAAGAACTCTCTATGTGGGTCTTTATTTATAAAATATATAGAAAATATAATTTCTCTTATTTGTGCCCAGACACATCAGAGATGTCCATGCCCATTTACACCCTCATGAACCTTTAGCTACTATATCAAAACACAAAACACATTAATAACTCAATAAATTAAGCTCCAAAATTTTACATTCCATAAGTGATAACATATCCCCTAGTTGAAAAGGCAACTTACCTAAGTTGATATAAATGAAATAGACATGGATGGCCAGCCACATGTCCCATCATTGAACAAAAATAAGCATGTTGCTGGTAAAAAAACACATGCATGGAAATGTATTTTGGAGGAGTTAAATTATTGTGAATGTGAATGATATACATAAATTAAGTGATCATAATGAGATGTTAATGAAGTCTTATGTATCCAATGACATTCTTCAATAGCATGATCTTTATAGTTTACTAAATATCTATTTATAGTTTACTAAATATCTATGATATTGAGTTCCTATATGCGTAGAAGTTACATCATGATCTATTATTTTCTCAAGAATCAAGATTCTAGATTCTTCTTCAAGCATTGGAGGATCATCAAGAAGGAATGGTTTTAGTAAACTAATATGAAAACAGTTATGAATGTTCTAGTTAGATGGGATATCTAATCTAAATGAATTCTCATTAATCTTTTGAATAATGTGAAATGGTCCATATAATGTGGTGCAATTTTAACTTTAGAATGCTGAAGAATATTTTTCAAACGTCGTTTAATGATGTGTAACCAAACTCAATCATTTTGCTTAAATTATTTGGCTAGCCATTTCTTGTTAACATTTACGTATATAATGTTCTTAACTTTCCCTAATGTGCTTCTGAATTTCATGAAGTATACAAACGCGAACTTGATCGATATAATCAGCTTTAGGAATATTAGTTTGACTGAGTGACATCGGAGTGGGAAACTTTTTACCATAAATAATTTCAAAAGGTGCATAGTTAGTAGGTGTATGTGTTGTGTTATTATAAGCAAGTTGAAGGAATGGCAATTTCTCATCCTAATTAGTGGGATGATACAATGAATAACAAAGCAATGAATCAATAATAGCGTTATTTGTAGCTTTACTTTGCCCATTAATTTTTGAATGAAATGTGGAACTAAAATCTATTTTAAAACCAAAATATTGAAATATTGCAACCCAAAAGTGATTGCAAAAACGAACATCAGGATCATACAACATGACTTTTGGAAATCAAAAGGGCAAAGGAAAATGGAGCTCATCTACTAATAAGTAGAAATTTGCTAATGTTGCACACTCAAAGAAGGAAGACAAAGATGAGAAGAAAACACAAACACAAAAACAGTTTTGCAAATATTGTAAGCCAAATGATCATGTCAAAAGAGTTATCCTAAACTGGTTGCAAAAGAGGCAAAGAAGAAAGAGGTTGGAATGGTTATCGCACAAGCTTCTACACCTTAAAAAAAGTCTACTAATCTTGTTCAAAAATGAAGAATGGACATTTATGCGGCCATGACCCTTCTTCTCATGAGAAGTGTATATATGTAGTAGACTCAAATGTTTTTTACTTTGATAGTGGGGCAGCCAAACATATTACCTTGCAACATATTGTCTTGAGTTCACTTGAGCCTCTCCTTACAAGGAATAATATCACATGTGCTAACAATTGCTCTTATCCTAGAATGCGAGCTGGTAAGATCATTATGACTACTACTAATGGTATTTCTTTCCCATTCTCAAATGCCTTATATGTGCCAGGGATCAAGAAAATTATGTTGTTAGTTTCAACATTAGCCAAGATTGGCTTGGTTGTCAAAAAAAGTTCATGATCTCTCAAATGGTGATCTTACTATTGCCTTTGGAATTTTATGTCATGGGTTGTGTAAGCTCATAGACTATGCAAAATTTATGAATGATTTACCATGTGCAGTTTGATATTCTCTGGCTCTCTCTATTGATATATTTAGGTAGTGATGTGTGTGAACACTCTAGGACCGCCGGGGCACTTTTTTCCCTCTTAAGGAGGCTTTTTTCCCTCGGCTTGTATATACGCCTATTGCCCTAATGGGCTACTTATCTTTGTACAATCTCTAGTAATACATTCAGTATTTTGTGTTGTGCTCCAAGCTTCTTCTCCTTCCTTGTGATTTTCACGTACTTCCGCAAACATCTATCTCCAACAATTGGTATCAGAGCAAGTCGTCGCTTCATCTAGGGTGCCGTCGACACTCCTCCGCTTGCAGTCTCAGAATCGCACGAATTTTGGTGAGCATACTCAGTGTGTTTTCAAGATCAAAACATCTTCACTCTGTGGTGTCGAAATCGCGATCTGACCTCGTTTCGGCCTCCGAAAGCACTATCGTAGTGCTTATGCAGGCTATTTTGTCTTTTTGTGCCAAAGGTATATACCAGTTTCTGTTCGCCAGTGTAAGCATCTCAAAGTCTGCCACAGGTCTAGTGGAATTTGTCTTGGCAGTTCTGTTCAACTTTTTGAGATACAGTCAATTTACTGCATCTAGGTATTTTAGTCACTGGCCATGGCTGAAAGTAGTGATGTATTCTGTATGTTGGTTGTTGAGGATAAGTTAGATGGTACCAACTACCCCTTATGGGCTTATATGATGCGACATGTGTTGGTTGCAAAAGGACTATGGAACATTGTGCAGCATGTCGAAAAACATCCTATCACACCTGCAACTGTTACAATTGCAGGTACTGAAGCTGATGCAGAAGGTGTCGAAGATGATGATATTTTGCATATTCCTATTTGTGTTGCGGTTTCTGCTGCACCTACTATAGACCAGATTTGTTGGGATGGCAGAGATGCCCAGGCACATGCATTGATAGCTTTGTCTGTCAAACGTGCCATTATTCCTCACATTCGCTCTTGCAGAACAGCTAAGGATGCTTGGGATACACTTACCACATTATACCAAGCTAGGAATGAGGCTCGTGTTGCTAACCTCCGAAAACAGTTGGCGATTGAGCACATGAATGAAGGTGATTCTATGGACAGTTTCCTAACGAAGATCAAAGACTTGAAGAATAGTTAACTTTTGCTGATGAGGTTATACAAGATAGCTCACTTGTGCAGACCGTTCTGAATGGTCGTCTTGATTCATATCAGAGTTTTGCTTCTACTCTTTGGTTGATGATGAAAGGCAATCCGAATGCCCTATCATTTGAGGAGTTAGTCTCTATTCTATTGCAGGAAGATCAGTCTAGGCACAACAAGCCCATTATGCGAATTGCAGATCAAGCTTTCTTGGCTAGTCAAAAGGGCAAAGGAAAATGGAGCTCTTCAACTAGTAAGCAGAAATCTGCTAATTCTGCATATTCGAAGAAGGAAGATAAAGATGAGAAGAAATCAGAAAAGCAGAAACTGTTTTGTAAGTACTGTAAAGGGAATGATTATATCATAAAGAACTGTCCAAAACTGGCTGCTAAAGAGGCAAAGAAGAAAGAGCCTAGAATGGTTGTTGCAGAGGCCTCTACACCAAAAACAGAGTCTGCTAATCTTGTGCAGGAAGAAGAATGGGTGTTTACTACTACCTACAGTTTTGACCCATCTTCTCATGTGTAGTGCATTTCTGCAGCAGACTCAGATGTTTGGTGTTTTGATAGTGGGGTGACCAAACATATTACCTCGCAGCGCAGTTTCTTCTCTTCACTTGAGCCTGCCCCTACAGGGAATACTTTTATATGTGCCAACAACTCCTCTTATCCTGTTATGGGAGTTTGTAAGATCATTTTGAGTACTGCTGATGGTAGTTCTTTCACTTTGTCAGATGCTTTATTTGTGCCAGGGATCAAGAAGAACTTGTTATCAGTTTCTGCATTAGCCAAGATTGGCTTGGTTGTGAAATTTGTTCATGACAGGTGTACAGTTCATGATCTGTCAAATGGCGATGTGATTATTGCTTCTGGCATTTTATGATGTGGCTGTATAAGCTCATAGACTATGAAAGATCTGTAAATGATTTGGCATGTGCAGTAAATGATTCTCAGGCTATGTCGGATGCAAAGCTTTGGCATGCACGCTTTGGTCATCTGAATTTTGCTAGTTTGCTACACCTTCAGAAATCTGAAATGGTGTCCTCTTTGCCCAAACTTGAGGCACCTGGAAAACATGTATGTGAAGGCTGTATTTTGGGCAAAATGCAGTGTTCATCCTTTCCAAAAGATGGTTCAGTTCGGGCTACTCAGAAATTGCAGCTTGTACATAGTGATGTCTGTGGTCTTATGCAGACACCTTCTTTTGGGAATTATCTTTACTTCGTGACTTTCATCGATGATTTTTCCAGGCATGCATGGGTATATCCATTGAAGGCAAAGTCCGAAGTGTTCATGTGCTTCAAACAGTTTTTGGTTTTGGCTAAAAATCTGTCAGCATGTAAAATGGGCACCCTCCGTTCTGATCAGGGGGGGAATATATGTCTTCTGATTTTAATGCATTTCTAGCTGAACGTGGGATAAAACACCAGTGTACAGTGCCGTATACACCTCAATAGAATGGAGTTGCTGAACGAAAGAATAGGTCACTCATGGAGATGGCGAGGTGTATGGTCAAGAGTCAGGCTTCACCACATAGTTTCTGGCTTGAGGCTGTCATGTGTGCAGCATATGTACTTAACAGGTGTCCCACTAAAGTGCTGCAGTCTATCACTTCATATGAGGCTTGGCATGATTGCAATCCATTTGTTGCTCATCTGTGTGTTTTTGGTTGTTTGGCATATGCATTAGTGCCTCAACAACATCGTAGAAAATTGGATGATAAAGTAGTAATATGTATTTTTGCCGGGTATAGTTTTGAAAGTAAAGGCTATCGTCTGTATCATCCACAGACTAAATGCATTCTGGTTAGCCGTGATGTTGTTTTTGTGTAAGATGCTATTCAGCCATTGCTTTCATGTACTAAGGAGACATTTGTTAGCTCCAAAGACATGTATGATACTTTGCTGCCTCTTTTTACAAGTGGACAGTCTAGTGTTTGTCCCAATGAGGCAACTTCTCAACCTTTGCAGGTTTCATGTGATGATGCAGATCATTCCATTTCTGATGCAGATTTACATGATGCACTAGTTGATGAGAGAGCTGATATTGAGCAGGCAAAAACTATGCCAAAATGGTTGGTGCAGACTTTGCGTGATAGCAAATTAGATGCACCTCTGCCATATCCTATTCATTCAGGCTCTCATAGTGCCTCTTTTGCATCAGATTGATATGCTATGGCTGCATCTAGTCTCTGTGATGAGAATGACCCTATTTCGTTTGATGAAGCATAAAATTCAGAAAATTGGATGGCTGCTATGCAATCTGAATATGATGCAATAATGAAGAAATGGTACTTTGTCTTTATGTGACTTGCCTCCTGGAAAGAAGGCCATTGGCACTAAGTGGGTATACAAGCTTAAGTGTAAACCTGATGGTACAGTTGACAGGTATAAGGATAGGCTTGTTGCAAAGGGTTATGCGTAGGAAAGAGGCATCGATTTTAATGAGACCTTTGCACCTACATGTCGTATGACTACTGTTCGGAGCATTTGTGCACTTGCAACCCATCATGGTTGGAATGTACATCAGTTGGACATTAAAACTGCATTTCTGAATGGTGACTTGCATGAAGAAGTGTATGTTTTTTAGCCCCGTGGCTTTGTGCAGAAAGGGCATGAAAACCAGGTGTGCAGGTTAAAGAAGGCATCATATGGTTTAAAGCAAGCACCACGTGCTTGGTATGAGAAAATACATGCCTATCTGATTGCACATGGTTTTGAGAACAGTCCAACTGAAAGCACCTTATATGTTAAGCGTGCTAATGATGTACTTTTGATCATTGTGGTTTATGTTGATGACATGATGCTCACTGGTCCTCATGAGAGGCATATTGCTGATTTTAAGGCTGATTTGCATGCCTCATTTGAGATGTCTGATTTGGGGCATTTGCATCACTATTTGGGCATTCAGTTTATGCAAGTTTATGGTGGAATGGCTTTGTGTCAAACAAAATATATTGACACATTATTGCAACATTTTGGCCTTGAAGACTGTAAGACTATTGTCACTCCTATGGAGACGGGTTTATATTTGAGTCTTCATGATACTGGAGATGCATTTGATATTGTTCTCTATCAGCAAGCTGTTGGATGCTTGATTTACTTATGCATTACTCGGCCAGATATTCAATTTGTTGTCTCATAGATGAGCAGGTTTACGCATTGCCCAGGAGTCAAGCATTGGCAGGTAGTTAAGTGTATCTTTCGCTACTTGAGTGGTATTCGGCTACTTGGGTTGTTTTATCCCAAGGGGAGATCACTATTGCCAGATTTGCATGCTTTTTCTAACTCTGATTGGGCTGGTTGCTATGACACTCGTGTGTCCACTAGTGTCTTTTGCTTCATGCTTGGTAGCTCATGTATGTATTGGTTGAGCAAGAAGCAGCCTACTGTGACCACTTCTAGTTGTGAAGCTGAGTATAGGGCAGCTTTCACAGCTACTGTTGCGTGTGTGTGGCTCAAACGCCCTATGGCTGATTTGGGAGTTGGTCAGAATTCTGCCACCACCATCTTCACTAACAGTCAGAGCGCATTGTCAGTTGCGAGGAACCCTGTGTTCCATACTCGCACTAAGCACATTGAGGTGCATTATCACTATGTCAGGGAGAGGTTCTCTACTGGGGAGATCAGCTTGGCATATGTGCCCACGCAAGAGAACATTGCAGAAAGGCTCTACCCATGGAGAAGTTTGAAGCTTTCCGCAAAGCTTTGGGCTTACTTCCTTTTGTGGAGTGATTTCCACATAGCTTGACACTTCCTTATACATGAGTGCCAGCTACTTGTTCATCGCATCACTCTCAGGGGGGGATTTGTTAATATATTTAGGTAGTGATGTGTGTGAACACTCTAGGACCGCCGGGGCACTTTTTTCCCTCTTTAGGAGGACCTTTTCCCTCGGCTTGTATATACGTTGTTGACCTAAGCACCAACTTAGGGACTTATGGAGAAAGAGACTATACCTCAATCCCCCTCAAGTGCATATAGTGGGGATTCACGCTTTAATTATCAATCCGATGAGTATACAAACCTAATCGAGTGTATGAGGACATGCATTCAAATGATGATCAACGCAAATGAACTACTCAAAGAGTGCAAACAAGGTAAAGACTGATCCAAACAAGCTTCAATTGTCAGTTATGGTGTCACGATACTTGGAACACCAGCCAACAGTAAATTGAGCTTTTCTCTCAGCTCCAAACTCCAAATATAGCAAATACCATATGTGTTTCGAAGCTCTCAAGAAGACGCATCCAATGGTAGTGGTTTCACTCAATTCTAACACTCCTACTTTAAGTTATGAGCAAAATACTGAGTCGCGGGAAAACCTTCCTACACTTCAGCACTTCCTACACTTCGCACACACCTTAACAACAGCAAACAAACACTTTCATGGATAGACAACACTTCCTAACACTCTTTCCAAGCAATACACATGCACACAGGCTCACAAAGAAGAAGATACAGAGAGGAGAAGACACAAATTCGAATTTTTGTGCTCTTGATTCTCACAATGGCAAAAAGTCCTTACAAAGAGTCACAAATTGACTTATATACTTGTGCCCTAAAAATGGT
Organism: Ceratopteris richardii; assembly: GCA_020310875.1. Taxonomy (NCBI): domain Eukaryota; kingdom Viridiplantae; phylum Streptophyta; class Polypodiopsida; order Polypodiales; family Pteridaceae; genus Ceratopteris; species Ceratopteris richardii. The sequence goes on along the minus strand of CM035427.1, from coordinate 136,154,260 downwards.
CCTTTCACACAAGAAACCGGCACTTTATTAATTAAAGACTAATTTCCTACTAATTTACATGGGTAAGCTTCTAATCTTCTATGGGGATGCATCTAGAGGACTCCTCTGGTGCATTTACATCGGAAAATATATTACAAGAATGGTTATAATACAAAAATTGGGTGTCCAAATCGGAAAAATTTTGGGGCCCATCTTTTTCTCTGCCTTGTGCTCTCTTTAGCTCTGCAACACTCTCCCCCTCTTCATCTCTGTCGTCCCTTGACAGGCTTTACTTCTTGTCTTCAGTTTGTTGTCCGCATGCATCTTTCGGTCAGTTCTACCTACTGGTTAGACTGGCATTACGTTTTAATGGCCCTGGTCTTGATTTTTTCTTTTACATCCTCTCGGCCTGATGCATTTGTTTTGCTTTATAAGTCGGGTTGCCACGCACGCCACCAGTGGAAGCTCTGAGGATGTGATGCTTCAATCTTCGATCTAGACCTTCCAAAGATCAGGAGGTTGAAGCACCCTCTTGTGGTTTCGGAACCGCTGGATATCTTCTTGCACTTCTTCATGGATACTTGTTGGCCCTGGTTCCTCCTTCCACCTACGTGCTTTTTCCTTGATATGTGTCCCTGTGGGCTCTGTGCAGAGATGGGTGTTGCGTGCCCCTGCGGGGCTTCTTGCCGAGATATGTCTTCATAAAATATCTTTTTATTGAAGCTTTTTTCTTTGTCTTCTTCTTTTCTTCTTTTTGCTTGATTCTCCCCCTCCTGGACTCTGTCGTCCCCGACAGGCTTGGACAATCGACGGGCGTATGTTCTATATACTTTTTGCTCTTTGTCATTAAGCAGATTGGCTTCACGTATCATTAGCTGTTTCCACTGTTCTGCCTTTACACCGTCATGGGGTGGCTGTCTATGGTCCGCGAAGATGCTCAGTTCGTATGCCACTAATCTGGCATTCAGGTTGGAGGACATCTTTAAAAAGACTTCTGAATCAATTTCAAAAAATCCTGTAAAGAATGCTTCTTCGAATGTTTGCATATATGTACTGGGCAAGAACATCAACCTGGAATAATAGGCCATTATGGTTGGTCGGCTAGGCATAACAGACAGATAAAAAATGAGGATCTCTGTGCCCTGATTAATACCAATGAAATTCAAAAATGTGTAGGCCGCATGCTTGAAGACCTTCAATACTGTAAGTATCATACTGAGTATTTTATTTGTCATTTTGACAGTTAAGTCGGGTACTGTCGCATAATTCTGCAGCCAAAATTCGATGGTCTTGACCATATACTCTTCTGTAGGTAGATAATTATGTGGCGGACTTGGAAGCAGAGGGTAATTTAGCCACTGTTTATTTATAGCACCGTTCTTCTGCATTTCCAAAAATTCCCTGGTTTCTCTTCGGCGTGGTATAGGACAAAATGAAGGGTTGACTTGTAGGAAATACGGCGCTGCTTGCCAATGCACCCGTAGTGTAGGATCTCCAAAAACTTCCTTCTCCAAACCGGTTGTGCAGCGTCGAACTCTTCCTGAGTGTAATTGAACGCGTCATGTTTGAAGTTTAGCTGCTCATCTGGACTTTTCTTTGTAATCTTCTTTCTGTATTATCTTGTTTTCTCTTTCAATAATCCGTACGGAATGTTGAAAGGCTTCATGATCTGTTCCAAGTCTTTACCCTTGATCTTTGCTTCTTTCATTACTTTGATTACTTCATTTTCAAAATTTTCTGTCAATCGGGACACCACTAGTGCCTGCTCCTTCTGACTTATTTCTGCAGTGTATGGCATTGGATGATCATCATGTATATCCGCCATCTTCTCATGTATTGGAGAATTACAAATCGGGGGAGATAGAGGATGTACCTCTACCTCGTCAGTAGGAGTTTCCTTAGCTGGCTCTACTAGTGTCCCGATCGTTGCGCTTTGTTTGACTTGGATTTCTAATTGCGCTATACGTTCAGTTTTCTCTTTACTTTCCTACATGGCTGCTCTGAGTGCTTCCTTTGTGGCAAGCAATTCATTGCCAATTTCTGCTATATTGTCCATGTTTTCACTATAACTTCGTACCAGTTTGGCGTTCGCATTTTGTAATTGCATTTTCAGTTCATTTTTCATTGGTGTACTTTCTTTCCCACTTTCTGCTCGGGCTTGCTCTTGCTTTAGCAAATCTGCATATTTTGCAACCTGATCTTTTAATTCTTGTTGTGCGGTTTCTAATGTCTCTTGCTTTTCAATGGGCTGATCATAAAGTAATGACTTCATCAGTTCTTTATTTCTGTTTCGTAAAGTATCATTCTCCTCCATGTACACTTTTAGTTGTGTTTGAAGCAGATTGCTTCTAGCTTTTATTCTCTCCTTGTCTGCTTCACTGGCTTCATGTAATCTTTGTAGATCTATTAATTGTGCCTGGAGTTGGTGATGTTGGTTCATCAATGTATCACATTGTGTTTTTACATTGAGTAACTCCGTTTCCTTAGTTGCCGTTTCTTTCTGGGCCTGGATGAGTTGTGATGACAATTGTTCACTCATGATTTGGAATTGACTCTTTTCCCTCATGGCCTTATCATAATCTGCATCTATATCCATCATCTGTTGTTGTGTGTCCATGGCCGTTTGGATCATTTGTTTTACAACCGGCTTTAACTGAGTAACATCCACATTTAACCAGGTCTTAGGAATATTTGGTTCTGCTCCTATTGTCACATCTTTTCCTTGTGCTATGTGTAATGTAGTGTCATGGGGCTGCCTAATGTGGAGTTGTATGCTTGGCTCAACCTCCATGTGATTGATTTTGCCTTGAGGTGTGTCATCGGGCACCTCGAATACAATTGGCTCTTTGTTTTGTAATATGTTTGAGTCCGCGTTTACTGGAGTTTGTATCTCCTCTTTGATAGGGGGCCTGGGGGCTTCATTATTCACGGGGACTTCTTTCACACTTATCTTCGATTGGTCATTTAGTTGAATCATGTGCACCTTATCCCCATGTTGTTCGATATTCTTCGCTTGCGACTGTTGGTTGTCAGGTGTGACTTCAACTTGATTAATTTCCGTCCAGTCTTCCTCGTGAGTTTCTGTTCTTATATCAGTATCCAATGAAACTTTCTCAGGACTAGATTCTTCGTTGGAGCTTGAATCATTTAAGCCCAGTGCTTTGTATCTGGCAGCTTGTTCTAGGGTCTTTTCTTTACTCCGTTGTTGCTTTTCTTGACTTGCCTGTCTGTAGTGATGACCTTGAACATTCAGATTCACTTGCCCTTGCATGTACTGATATGTCTCTTCCAGAGCAGCGGAGAGATCTCTCTTGGTGATTGGCATTTGGACTATAGGAATTTTTGGTAAACTGTGTGTCCGCTTTGATTGGGGTGTAGACTGGGCTTCCTCCTCTCTGAGGCGCTTTGTATCCCTCATGGGTTTCTGTGAACTAGTTCCTGCTTCTTCAACAGCGACAACTGCTTTCTTTTTCTTGGGGACCGTAGTGGATTTGGCATATTGCGCTAACCCCTCTGAGGTTGGCATCTCACGGAGACAATTTTTCATATCGAGGGCCTCGTAGATAAGTAAGGTTAACGCAGAACTACCATTTAGAAACTTCTTCTGACCCCATTTCTTCTTGGCTTCAAATAATCTTTCTTGGACATAAGGAGTCATATTCACTTTGTTTCCAACTTGTTTCATTGCATGAGATAGTAGTTGTACAACAATCTTTTGCGGGGCTGTGTATCTATGCATACTCGGGAAACAAAAGTGCTGATGCACTAAGCGGACAGCATCTTCAATATCTGTTTTGTTAATATCCAAAAAGGATCTCTTTTTTGTGTCATGACATTCCTCCTTGACGTTAGTGATTCCTTCTTGATTCCATCCAAAAGCTTTGTTGATTAACTCATGAGTGAATTGAATTGTTCTCCAAGTACCCACTCTGTTCAGTACTCTTGCTTCAGGAACTGATATCTTCGTCGCTGCAGGCTGCAGGGTGTTCATCACTTGTGTACATCTTTGAAAATCTGGTAGATAGATAGGTACTCTCAGAAATGCATCTATCCCTGCTTGTGTCCAGACATCCACCATGCGAGGTAATCCTTGTATAATAGTCTTGAAGTCTTGCGACATAATAGGGAAGTAGTGATCCCTATCCATGATCTTTATGGTTGCCATGAAAATAAGGTCCGACACTGGTTGGTCATCAAGAAACCAATGGCCTCTTGCTTTCGTTATTGATTCCAATGGAAGAATTTGCACCTCTTCCTCTTGCGTAGCTTCAGAATTGGGAGATGCCATTTGCACTCAATTGATGGCAGTAATTAGTCACCGAATAATATTTAGAATCATCCTTCATTTATCCTTTATTAGATTGGCAATTCTCCGCATGAATGGTGTCGTCCCTTTCCCATGGGTGTGAGAAAGGTAATACCTGGATTTTTCCATATTTTAGATATTTTTATATTTTCATCTGAAAAGAAAAAACAGAAAAGTTAGGTCATAGCCGAAGCGGTTATTATTTTTTGAGTGATTTTCTTAATGTATGTACAAGTGCTCTCCTATTTCCCAAGAGGAAAATGTGCTCGACTATCCTGAAATAGAAGAAAGATGTGCCGAATGCTTGGCCTTGTAATGTGGCCCTATCATGCATACTTTGGGTCCTGATAACTCCAAATGTGTGCAACTTGAAGTAGTTGGATGATGCATGCAATTTGTCTTGTCTTTCGGCAACCAAATTTGCTTTACTCTATTGGGACGTATTGTATCCCGAACATTCCTGATGAATGTGGTGCTTCTCATGTTGTACGTCTGCTCTATCTGCTTTTTGAATCTCGGACTGGCTTGTGTTGCAACTGCAGACTCCTTCTCTTTCCTGTAGCTATTCTTCTTTGGCTGTTTTGCCCTTAGACCACATTGGTTCTCCTTGTGCAGTGGTTCATCGTTTCGGTTTAGCATCTTTGGAGCACATGATTTTGGAATCCATATTTGCACTCGATCCGGTTGGGCGGCTACTACTTTCTTTGGAATCCATATCCTAGCAATTCGTCGTTGACTTTGGTGTTCAAAATGATTTGCCTTCTTGTTTGATTGGTTGTTCTGATGTCGAAGATGTTTCTGTCGTTGAAGATATGCATCCCTTTGATCCTTTCTTATCCAAGCTTGTTTAGTGTACGGAATAGGGTATATTCTAATAGGTACAGACTTTGGATTACTCAGAGGACTAGTCTCTCTTGTGTGTGGTTCTTCACTACGGCTGTTTTCAGATAGAATGACACTCTTGTGACTTGCTAGATTAGAAGATGGTATGCAAGCAGGATTCAGTGTGTCCTCACATGAAGTACTTGATGAAGGGGTTTCTATAGTGCTAGTGAACATACATTCATGACTGTGTTCATTAGAGTGAATTTTTGGCTCTATGTTTGCGGCTTTGATTGGTCATTCGTCTAGCAAACTGAATACTTCACGATGTCCTATCTTGGTTGAGATGTATCCTAAAGCCAATTGAATGGTCACCTCATATTCGTATATCTAGTCTTGACCTAACACTACATCTTCGAGTAAATCCTGATCATGACACACTAATAGCTTCTGTTCCATAGTGTTGTTGCCAAGATGCAGAGGTAAGGTGATTTCACCTATACATTGAGTAATTGTTCCTCCTATTCCTATCAACTGTGCCATCATTGGACGTAATTCCTCCTTGAGTTTCTGAGTCAAAGAAAGTTTGATACAGCTTATGGCAGCTCCTGTGTCAATGAGAGCATCCACTAAGTGGTACTCCGTTTTCCGCTCCCAAATTCAAATATGGTTGTGTTCTTTGTGGACCTAGGTTTTTAGTGGCTCTAAAATTAGCCATTGGGATGAGTTCTTCTCCTAATCGATATCTCTCATCTCTCTCTCTCATCCACTCTTTCCATTTCTTAATTCGTTCTAGTGCTTCCTGTCTCGCTTCTTCTCGTATCCTTTCCTCCTCGATGCGTCTATTCTTGCCCTTGATTAATCATGACATTGTTTCTTCAGTCAACGGTTCTAGATATTTTTTTACTCGACATCCATTGATATAGTTTGGTAATACTTCCCCATCTAGGGTTGCTAAGCTGATGGCTCCACTTGTCGATATACGATTGATGATTAATGGGCCATATCCTCTCTTCTGCAACTTCTTAGCGTGTTGTTTCAAGGTATATACCAAAACTAAATCTCCTTCCTTCAAATTTTTGTCTTTAATGTGAGCATCAAAGTAGGCTTTCTGTCGTCGTTTAGCAGCATAAATGCTTGCTACTACTTGTAACCTAGTTTCGTGAAGCTTTTCTATTTGATCCAATTGAGCTGATAGTTCATGTCCCGTCCACTCGTAAGTGGTTGCTACTCTGAGAGTGGGAATTAAGAAATCAATTGGCAAAATAGCATTTTATCCATACACTAAGTTAAAAGGAGTAGTGCCTATGGCGGTTTTGTAGGCTACTCGAAATGCCCATAAAGTATGATGTAATTGCTTATCCCAATCAGATCTACCATTGTTAACAATTTTTGTGAGAACTGTACACAAGATTTTATTTGAACTTTCGGCTTGTCCATTGGCTTGTGGGTGATAAGGAGCTGATTTCTTATGAATTACCAAGAATTCATTCAGTAAGGCTTCTATAACTTCATTCACAAAGTGCGTACCTCTATCACTCACAATTTCTATCGGTAGTCCAAATCTAGTGAAAACGTTCTCAAAGAGAAACTTGGCCATAGTTCTTGCGTCATTTTTCTTGGTTGCTTTGGCTTCAACCCATTTGGTCAAATAGTCTGTGGCTACAATTATATATTCGGCATGGGATCCTTTCGTTGGTGGGCTAATAGGTCCTATGAAGTCTATTCCCCATTTAGTGAAAGCTCTCGCACTCATCATGGGTCTCAGTGGCATCTCATCTCTTCTAATTGGATATTTTGTTCGTTGACAAGTATCACATCGTTGCACATATGTTACGGCATCTTGATGTAGAGTTGGCCACCACATTCCAGCAAAGAGGATCATTTTTGCTGTTTTATCTGCAGAGAAATGTCCTCCTGCAGCTCCTGTATGTGCCATCTCTAAAACAGCAAGATATTCGTCTTCATGAATGCACAATCGTAATTGATTATCTCTCCCTTGCTTGAAAAGTTGTTTTCCTATAATGGCATAATCCTTGCTCTGTTCTACAAGTGCATGTTTCCTTGCTGAAGTGGCTCCTTCTGGGTATTCTTGGGTCTTTAAAAATTTTACCAGAGGCATGCTCCATCTCGGTGCTACTGTGGAGTAGCATAGAGTGGAGTTCTCTTCTGGCTTTTGTTCTTGACAGGTTTGGCAGGCTGATACATAGTTATGCGCATCCTTCTGCATGGTTGGACAATATATGCCTAATCTCCTCAGGGTTTGCCATGTTCCGTTTGCATTCAAATGAGTTTTCCATTGATTTACATGTGCTTTCTGAAGCCACATTTCCTATTCCTCCTCTTCAACGCATCTCATTAGTAATCCACTTGAATCTTGGTGATACAAACTTCCTGCAATGATATGAAGGTTTTTAGTCTTCCAAAGGTCTTGGGTTCGGTTTGGTGTGATCCCATCTTTAGGTCCATGCGTGAGTATAGGGATCAACTTTTCTGCCCATTGGGGACATACTTCCAGGTTAAAAAGGTACGTATCTGGCACATCATCTAGTACTCCTATGGGTGGTTCTCCATGGGTCATTCTTGATAAGTGATCTGCTCTTATGTGGGTATTTCCTTTCTTGACTACTACCTTAAAATCAAATTCCATTAGCAATAAAAACCATCGTACTAGTCTTCCTGTATTGCAAGGTTTATTGACTAAGTATAGTAGGGCTTGATGATCAATAAAGAATTTGAATTTGTTTGCCAACAGGTAATGTCTGAACTTTTTCACTGCGTACACCATCCCTAGGCCTTCTCTCTCAGTTGTGGTATAATTGCACTCTGCTTGATTTAATTGTCTACTGGCATAGGCTAGTGGTCTAGCTTTCCTGTATCTGCAGGTTGAACTAAGATGCAACCAATGGCAAACTTGGAAGCATCCACATGAATGTGAAATGGCTTATTCCAGTAAGGTACTCGAAGGATTGGTGCTGAACTCAATCGATTCTTTAACTCATTAAAGGCTTTCTCACATTCTTCGGTCCAATTAAATTGAGACAAGAGTGCATAGAGAGGTCTAGCAATTATGGCATACATATGTATAAATCTTCGGTAGTATCCACAGTGTCCCATAAATGCTTGTACTTCTTTAGCAGTCTTTGGTCTTGGTAAATCCAGAATTACTTTGATTTTGTATTCATCAGTTGAAATTCCATTTTTAGAGACAATATATCCTAATATTTTTCCTTGTCGAACCATGAAGACACATTTTTCTGGGTTGAGGCATACTCGATATTGTCGACATTTGGCAAAGATCTTTTCTAGTTCAGGGATGTGCTCTGATCGTATAGCTGAATAAGTACATAGATCGTCCACGTATACCTCCATACTCTTTCTCAGGAACTCTTTGAATACATGGCACATCAATCTTTGGAAGGTGGCTGGGGCATTAGTTAGACCAAAAGGCATGACTCTAAAGGCGTATACTCCCCATTCAGTTGCAAAAGCGGTTTTATGTTGGTCCTCAGGAGAAATGGCTACCTGATTATACCCTGAAAAGCCGTCCAAAAAACTATAAACTTCCTTCCCTGCCACTCTTTCCAACAGATGATCCGTAATGGGTAATGGGTAACTATCCCTTATGGTCGCGGCATTTACTTTCTTTTAGATTGATGCACACTCTTAACTTCCCATTCTTTTTCAGTACAACCACCAAAGGTGATACCCATTCCGTGTGTTCGATCTCGTAAATGAATCCAGCATCTAACAACTTATCTATCTCTTCCTTTATCTTTGTTGAATACACATCATTGTATGTATACGGTCTTTGTTTAGAAGGTTTGGCTTCAGATGTCATGGGGATTCTATGGGCACATATAGATGGATCTACTCCTTTCAAGTCCTTATAGGTCCAGGCAAAGACATCCCGATATTCCCTTATGAGGCGTATTAACTCTTGTTCTTCCTCCATTGAGACATCTTGTCCTATGAAAGTACATCGTTCTTCTCCTTCCTCTAAGGTTACTACTATCTTCTTGGTTTGTTCTTTATTGTCATATGCTATTCCTGGCTGTGCTTCTCTTTTAGGCATTTAGCAATTTTTCTCTCTTCTACTTCATATTTTTTGAAGTGGGTTGGCACTTCAAACTGATCTTGTGGCTTGTTTTCTTCACCTTCTGGTTCTTTATCTAACTCTAGCTCTTCTTCCTGTGTAGGTTCCTGGTTGTTTTCGTTAGCTGTGACACCTATTTTTTGATTCTCATCCTCTGGTTCCATTGGTTCTTGCTCCATCTCAATGCTCTCATAGTCCTCCTTCCATTCTTTCTCTATCACTTCTCCTTCTTCAGCCTCCTGAAGGACTACCACATATAGACTAACGTCATATCCTTCCTCATCAACCTCCCTCTCGCTTTTGTCGTCCTCGACAGAACCTTGTTGTGAGGTCTGCCGGATATAATTCTGGAGTAGTTCCTGAGCGAGGGTGTGTTCTGATATGCAAATTCCTCGAGCCAGATCTGCCTCGAGTTTCTCCCAATCTATTGGTTGTGGTTCGTCTGATGGCGGGAGTCGATAATGCGTGGAGTATACCATCTGTTCACAGGCAAATAACTGCAAGAGGTGTGTAGGCCTGCTGATGAACACTTCGGAATGGTATTCCCAGAAACCGGTTGTGAACATTTCTTCGAAGGTTTGCTTGTAGCACGCCGGTAAGTATTTGATTTTGCAATGCCAGACATAACACACCCGTAGCGATGGCGTTGTACTCATATCATATGCAAGATCCAAATTGCCATGCTCGAAACCCGGGGTGTTTACATGTGGTGCCTTGACGCGACGGAAGACTTTCTTACTGTTTGTTCGTTGTATGGGCAGTCTTGTGCCGTATGATTTGTGTATCTTCTCTCAATTGTACAGTATTGGGCACTAGGATTGGCTTGCGGTTGTGTTGTATTTGGACATACATTTGCCATATGATCACCACCACAAGTGTAACAACGCTTGTTAGTTGTTACCCTAGGCATCTGTTTGCTAGAAACTCCTAGTTTCTGGGCCACTTTTTCTGCTAGGTCTTCTATCGAGTTAGAAAAGTTTGTGGATGCTAGAGAGGAGCAATCTGAATCTTTATAGACCTTTGAGAGTTCCAACTCGTCTCCTAAGTTGTCTTCAATGTCTATGCAAATTCTTGCACATTGCTCTAGCGTTCTGGGTTCTTTCAAGTATACATAGGAGCGTAGTTTAGAGCTCAACAGGCCATCTAAAAATAATGACACTTGCTTGGCCTGAGAGGGTAACTCGTGTACTGGACATCTTTCAACATATTGTCTAAACCTACGTCCTGCCAGTCTAACTGTTTCTTGAGGGGTCTGTTTGAAGCTATGGATCAATGAAGACGTATCATGTTTGATTCCACTTTTAGAGAATTCAGTGATGAATGACTCTAGAAAGTGATGGATGTCTCTAAACTGCCTTTGTTGCAGAGGTTGGAACCAAGTTAAAGCTGTGTTCTTTAACGTTAGCCCAAATGCATTGTATTGTGTAAACATGTCTTCTACTTGCTCTACTCGTAGCACTTGCTTAAATTCCGCAACATGGTCATAATGATCTCCTGTCCCATCGAAGTAATTTTTCATTGATTTTACTAATTGAGTGGGTCTTAATATCTTGGCGTGTTCACGTGGTCTACGTAGAGGAAAATAATCTCTACCACCTGGCATTCTTTGTCTTTCCACTCTATCTGTGTCCGTGTTTGTTCTATCTCTCCCTATGGGATGATTGAAACTGACTTCAGGTCTCTCTTTATTTTTCTCTCTTTGATTACCATGGGTTGAGGATGTTCTTGCCCCTTGTTGGCTCTCGTTTACATTCATTCGAGATGGAGGGAAGACTAACTCGCCTCTCCATGTGTCGGTATTTCTAGCGTGGTCTGGTACCACAAATACCCTTTCTGAAGTTTCATCCAGGTATACAACCTTTCCAGGTGTATCTGGGTCCTTGAACTCGTAGACTATGATGGAGCCTACCTCACTAGGTTGTTCCATTCTGTACCTCCAAAATGCTTCGTCTGTTTCTTTGTTTACAAACAACTCTATGCTTCTGTTGTCCTGAGGGATCCACTCTAGGTACAGATTCCCCTCTAGGTGTCCTAGGTTCTTCTCCTATTGGTTCTTTTCCTTGGGATTTAGCTTCCGTCTCTAATTGAATTACGCCAAACTCATTGGTATTGTTTGGCTGCGTACTTAAGATGTACATCGTTCCTTCCTTATCTATATATGTGTCTCTCTGGAATTTCACCACTGGACGTTCCAATCCAATGGGTTGGTCCGGGTTGTGCATTTGCACTACTTGTCTTTGCAAACCATCCTCATAGATGCGAGCACCTAAGCGGTTGGTTTGGAGAAATTCTAATTGAATCCTATAGGGTCCTTCGGGTCTTTCTAAATATGCAATGTTTGACCCTCCTTCTGGCCTCTCTATGCTAAAAGCCATTTCCGACTCACTTGTATCTGAGCTCTCGTAGGGGTAATTACTATTCAATTGATGTGCCCACGAACGTGCAGTTGTTCCTACACTTGCTTCTGATGATCTAAGGCTTCGTCGGTCTGACTTACCTATATGTTTGCCCGATCTAAGGTTCATTAATTTTCTTCGCGGCACTCTTTGATCGTCAAAGATTCTTTTTTCTTACTTCCTTGATTCTTTTTAAATTCCTTTATATTCTTGTCTTGTCTTTCTGTAAGCATCAGGAATCGACTTTTTGTGGTACTTTTGAGTTCTCGTTCCGTCAGACTTAGGTTCTTTCCGTTAGGTTTTCGTATCACACACTTTTACTTTAGTCTTGTACTTGAAAAGTCAAATCTCTTGAACTTAAGGCGTTCCTATTGTCGTTAATCCACAATGCTAATCGTTTAGCCTAAGCGAATAATTGACTGAGAGGGTTGAGTAATCTTCCAACCTCAAGTCAGCTTTGTTGGTTGCGCTGTTGCCCAAGAAGCCACGCTTCCCAAGCCCTGCGTTCTTTATTGCCTTGCCTTGATTGCCCTTGATTGCCTTTGCTAGACCTGTAAAAAGTCAATGTTTAGACCAATTCTCAATTAGATGATCATGCACTTGAGTATATACACCTTTAAAAGTCCCTTAACCTTTGGCAAACTTTTTCTTCCAAGGCCCCCTTTCTGTCCTAGTCCCACAGATGGTCAAACTCAAAATATCCTCTCTAAAAATCAATGTATTCTTTATGAAAAAATAGTTGAGGTCACGTAGTACTCATAAAGAGCTTTCTAACGAGCTATAAAGCTCAAAAAACAGACTTTGGATGAAAAAGATATGACCGTTCAGGCCCTCGAGGGGTAAAAACTGATAAACATGTTTTTCTTCAAATATGAGCTAAGGGGTCTCCTATGAGTGCAATCACCCAAAAATTTTCAAAAAATAGCCCCAAAATTGCTCAAAAAATCAAACCCTAAAAATTGTGTTTGGGGTGGACAATCGCGATGGTCTGAGATAATCGTGATGGTCTGGGACCGTCGCGATGGTCTAGGTGAACCGTCACGATGGCGTGGTACAATCGCGATGGTTCAAAAGTGCGAGCAATCGCGATGGTGTAAATGTGAACTGTCGCGATGGTCCGAAAATGAATGATCGCGATGGCGTGAAAATGAATGATCGCGATGGCGTGATAGTGAACTGTCGCGATGGTCTGAAAGCAAACTATCGCAATGGCGTATCAGTCGAGTGATCGCGATGGTCCAAAGTGAACAATCGCGATGGTCCAAACGGCGAGAAATTGCGATGGCATTGGTCAACGGTCAACGGAACAATCGCGATGGCGTGAGCCCGTCGCGATGGTCACAAAGCACGATGGCGTGAGCCAATCGTGATGGTTCAAATTTTGAGTCGTCGCGATGGTCTGAGGGTATCGTCACGATGGTCCGAAGGCGCGAACTGTCATGATGGTCTAGCTTGCCACGTGGTAGCGTCGGCGCAATGGCATGAGCCAATCGCGATGGCATGGGGTCAACGGGATCGTCGCGATGGTCCAAGTGAACCGTCACGATGGCTCAAGTGAGCCGTCGCGATGGCTCAAGTGAGCCGTCGCGATGGCTCAAGTGAGCCGTCGCGATGGCTCAAGTGAGCCGTCGTGATGGCTCAAGTGAGCCAATCGCGATGGTGTGACACAATCGCGATGGTTTGAGCCAATCGCGATGGTCCACCAAAATGCAAATTTTTTGAATGCAAGTGTGGATTCGTGTATGCGCTTGTGTTGCCTACCTTGTGGTGTGGTTGCTTACCAAAAATGCCGAAATTGGCAGACCATCGCGATGGTCTGACACACACGGCAGATTTCTGACAGAAAGTGAAATTTTACCTTTTGCAAGCCTTCCTGATGCACTGGAGCACTGTACCTGCAAGAAAACTCAAAAACACAATAGCACATGCAAGCACAAAAGCTCTCTCTCTCTCTCGCATGCACAAATGAGGGGAAATGAGGAGAATGGGTGGATATGGTGAATTTTCTGATTTTTTTGGAGTTGAAGATGATGATGCGGTGATGAAGATGGAGTGTGGGGGAGGTGAAAAAACACTAAAAACTAAGTAAAAACAACAACGAAAACTGAAATTTTTACCTTCCAACGCCACTTCTTGCTATACTCTTACCATCACACATTCGTCCTAAACTCGATCCCCGGCAACGGCGCCAAATTTGGTGTTGCTCTAGCACAATGGTGAGAACCACGTTAAGAAGATCCACCTCCTTAATGTCAATCCGCGGAAGAGATAGGAGTGATATGAAGATCATGAATGTGAGATGAAGTGAGAGTGAAGGTGAGAAGCATAGATGCACACACACATACACACACACAACGAAGAGACAAGCAAGACACAATGGAAGGTGAGAAATTAACTCTATTGCTCAAGATCTCAATTACAAGCTCAAACTAGCTCTAAGCTCACACTAACCAACCTCAAAAATGAGCTCTCTAGCTCTTTTTATAGATTCTAAACTAGTTTTGACCGGTTTCACATCTAGTGACCGGCATAGTTAAAAATAGGTTCTCGATGCTATTTGAAAGGGTAAACGGTGTCTAAAAATAGCCAAAATTGGTACGCTCATTCTACCTAAGCTCCTCAAGCTCGAGGACTCCTCGACTTGCACAAAATGGAGCTACAATTCACAAAAAGGGTTTTTCTATGTTACATATGGTACAAAAGTGATGAAAATCACTGTTGAGTGTTTGGCAAGGTAATATAAAACATATTTGTTTGAAAAATTGATTCGACTGACTCCCTTCTTCTTCGTTATGCTCTATCTTCACATGCTTCCGCATCTTCTATGCCTCTGGCTACTGCCAACATGATACCTTTGGACCCACATGTCACATGTCTACCATTCATAGCATCTGTGTACTTATAGCCCATCATGGTTGGAATGTACATTAGTTGCACATTAAAACTGCATTTCTAAATGGTGACTCACATGAAGAAGTTTATGGTTTTCAACCCCATGGTTTTGTGTAGAAAGGGCATGAAAACAAAGTGTGCAGGTTGAAAAAGGCATTATATGGTTTGAAGCATGCACCACTTGCTTGGTATAAAAAGATACATGCCTACTTGATTGCACATGGTTTTGAGAATAGTCCAACTAAGAGCACCTTATATGTTAAGCATGCAACAATGTAGCTTAGTGGTAAGGGATTCTCGGTTAAGCACGCTCTAGGGGGAAAACACTAGGATGGGTGACCTCCTAGGAAGAACTGAGAAACTTTTTCTTCCTTGATCATTGAGGTCCTCCTTCGTGCACAACCAATGGTGCCAATGGTGACTTTGGTGACTCAGATGACAAGGTATGTCAAGGTCTATGCCTAGTTGCACTTAGTCATAAGCCTTGGGGAAAGCCTTGATGACAAGGTATTCCAAGGTCTATGCCTTGGTTGCTACCTTAGTCGTAAGCCTTGCCAATGTCTATGCCTTGGTCGCCACCTTAGTCGTAAGCTTTGGGTAGGTGAGGGGGTGCTCATTTTGCTCGCACAAAAGGAGCAAATATTTTCCCTCAAAATGCTCTAATACCAATGAAGTATTTCAATGGCAATGCACCATACTGGAATCTCCTTCTCGAGAGCTCTACAATGAGGTTGTAGAATATGTAGAAAACACAATGCACAAAGGGCCACAAACACAAATTTCTTAGGTTTTTCAAATGCGGTCAAACTTATAATCTATGGTTGACTAGACCACCATATGTTTTATTGAAGAACATATAAAAAAGTGTCCAACAACCATTTGGCCTTTCACATGGACACTAATGGTAACAAGAAGTGGCCACTATAGGTTACTTCTTGCTCAACCAAGTTATGCATCAACTACCAAGTATGATGCAAAAATCATTGGTGGAAAAATGAGTATCATACATCACTATATTCCATTGTAAATCCAATTTCTGGTATAATAGAGTTTGTTTTGTTCAAGCCAAGGAGTCCTCAAGCTTGATAAGTAGATTAAATCTCCTTGTTGCATTTTTTATTGTCTCATTAGGAGCCTGTTTGAAACTATGGATTAAGGATGATGAATTGTGTTTAATCCCTAGCTTAGTGAATTCCCTAATGAATTCTTGGAAGAATTGTTTGATATTGCTAAAGCAATTTGGATCCAAGGGTTGGAACCAAGTCAAGGCTGTTCGTGTGAGGGTTATCCCAAAGGATTCATATTGCAGGAAAAAGTCATCCACTTGCTCTGCTCGCAATACTTGTTTGAATTCTACAATGTGGTCATAAGGCTCTCTTGTGCCATCATAATGATTTCACATACACTTGGCCACTTGGATTGGTCTCAGTCTCCTTCCTAGCTTTGGGGGTCGAATTATGATGGGAACTACTAGTTTTATTAGGTGCATTCCCGGTCCTACACCTTGAAGTGGTCTTGCCCTAAAAGTTGGCCTATTGATATCTCCCATTCCTTGGCTAATTTGGCTATTGGGATTCACTCCTGGCATAGCAAATTGCACATGAGGTTCGATGGGAACATTGCATTGGCTAGTTTGTCTTGATGTCATGTTTTCTGTACCTTGATGGGTTCCGAATGGGTTTTGTGAGGGAGCTGCCTGTTTTCGAGGAGGAAATACAGGCAACCCCATATACTTTAGTCGTGACCTATCCACTTCATCTACCAGCCAATATCTCCTTTGATTTTGGTCTAGGTATGTAACTCTAGATGCATCTTCTAGATCCCTTAGCTCATATATAGTTACTGGGTTGATGCCTTCTCCTTGTGTCAGTGAATCGATTTGTAAGAGTAAGTCTGATCCATGTACCAAGTACATATCGATCAAATAGTAATCTTGAGGTATTAGGTTCCCTCTTAATACTTGAGTCACCATCGACTTTCCCCTTGGGGTAGTCACAGTGTCTCCATTGTTGGTTCTCCAAGAAGTTCCTTGTCCCTCTAGCTCTCCTCTATCATTAATCTGATCAAGATATTTGATTACTACATAGATCTGGCCCATCTTGTCCATGTAAACACCACCTTCATACGTGACAAGTAGTCTTGGAACTATTTTGGATTCCGTAGTGTTTATTATTCTTGCTACCGGTCTATTTAGAACATTGAGGTAGATGGGTATTCCTTGTAAGTTACTGGACACATACTGTAGGGAGGTCTGACATTTTCCTTCCATAGTAGACATGAAACCTTCCCTAGGTACTGAACTATGCATGTCTTTGGAAGCCATGAGTCTTTCCTCCTCAGAGTCACTTGAAGTGTCTGAGTAGATAGAGTGATGGCTGGGTTAGGCTGCACTTCCTACAGAAGATATGCCATTCCTTACTGCTTAACACTCCCTTTGATCTCAAGTTCATTCACCACCTAGGTACTAGGTCTTTTATAAGCTCTATTGGCTTTTCTCCCAATTTTCTATTTTCTCTCACTTTTCTGTTCCAGGCTATTTTGGTTCCCCACAATACATGATACCTCTTGGGGTGATACCACACCCACACAATACACGACACTTCCCTAGATTATATGATACTAATCAATACGTGATACCACTCTGTGGTGATTCACAATACTTCTTGTACCCGATACACCATACCACTTTTTCAATGATACACGATGTCACTTTTCATGACACGATACTGCTAGACTTAGCGATACACGATACCCAACTGATCATGATACATGATACTAGCCTTTAGTTATATGATACTTGTCTACAAATGATAAATGATACTTCACTTTAGATGATACATGATACCTTACCGTGATGATATCACCTTTTCTACGATACATGATACCACTATGCTTACGATATGATACTCATTGGTCATGATACTCAAGGTGAGACAATACATGATACCATATTTAGATGATACGTGATACCTCGACTTGACAATACATGATACCTGATCAGTATCATGATACTCAAGGAGGTGATATGCGATACACGATACTTGGCAAGTATCACAATATCGCAACTCAACCAACCATGATACTTCAGCCAACTGGTCTAACTTTCAAATTTTTCTGTGCAAAATGTGCCTCACACACTCTTCTGTTTCAACCCATTGTGGCTAACCACTCTCACTCCAAACCCTTTATGCTACACTGCAATACCATTACTGTGTCATGTCACGTTTGTGAGTGCTCTACTAATTTTCAAAGTGTTGCACAATGAAAACATTCACCTTTAGAAGCAGGTCTTCAAATGCTCGCTCTCAGATAGTTGCTAGCCTCTATGTTTTTCATGATACCATGACCACGATACCACTCATAGCTCATCCACGATACTTGCTTCAAAACAAGTGACTAGAAACTAATGTGATCTTGTATTTTGGGGCCTTGGGTAACCAAGGGCCTGAACTGAAAAGAACTATTTTTTATTCCTTTTTTCTTTTTTTTTTTAATTGGTGGTAACCTACCTATCGTAATCCTACCTCTCTCTCTTTCCTAAACCCTAACTCTTTCTCACTCCATCACTCCTAGCTCTATAAACTCATTACACACACCCCTAAAGTGTGAAGTAACAAGTGCAAAAGTGTTTTGTGAATTGCCACTACCTAAAATTACCTCTACTCACACAAATCGTTCACTCTGTAGCTATCACCATCATGTAAGCACCTTGATTGGACTAGTTCCCCGACAACAGTGCCAAAATCTTGTGTACCTAAATCGTAGAGCCTTAGGACTTGTTTCAATTGAAACTATATCTCAATCATCCCACAAGTGCATATAGTGGTGTATTAATACATATTTAGTTATCAATCAAATGAAATTAGACAATCAAGTGTATGAAGACATGTGCACACATGATGGTATGTGAATGACAATGCTACAATGCATGTGACTAAGTTTAGCTACCTCGGCTACTCCTTAATACTCAATAATGATACTCTCTCTAATAAGTGTTATGTGATAGATCATAGGACATGGATAAGTATCTTGTATTGTGGTAGCATTAACCTTCTTCAAGTTAATACTTATGCACAACTTGCCATTCTTCTTGGGCACTACCACAATAGGGGATACCCATTCTGTATGCTCAATTGCATAGATAGATCCAACTTCTATTAACCTATCAATTTCCTCTTTTATCTTTGTTGCATATATGTCATTATATATGTATGGCTTCTGTTTGGTAGGATTGGCTTCTACAATCATGGGGATCCTATGTGAGCAAATTTCCAGATCCACTCCTTTCAAGTCCTTATAAGTTCAAGCAAACATTTCTCTATACTCTCTCAAAATATTTGTCAACACTTGCTCCTCTTCAGTGCTTAGGTCATTTCCTATGTATGTACTTTGTTCCTCTCCATCTTTTACTATCACTACTACTTTCTTGTTTTGTTCTCTGTTATCATATGCTTCTCCCATGAGAGCTTCTCTTCTTGGCTTTCTCACCATGATTTTCCTATCTTTGATCCCATATTTCTTGAAATTCTCTCGTACTTCAAACAAGGGTTCTTCTTCTTCAGTGGAGTGTAGTCTGAAACCGTGAAAACAATACTTAAGTCTGTGGAAGGTAAAACACAAATTTTTGCCTATCCTTAAAGGGATTTTGGTACAAATCCAGAGAGCATGAGTGCATGCTTAGACCTAAGCAGTGGAGAGATTCTTGTAAAAGTCTTAGGTGAGATAGGTACCTAAAGTATCAGTAGAAAAGGAATCTAAAGACAAGAAGTTAAAAACTCTTATCACTACAAATTGGTCAAGAATAAACCAATTGAACTTGAATCTTTGAAAACTCAAGTACTTGGAATTCTGATTGGTTTCCATTTGAAAACCCTAGCAAAGAAGGATGGATGTTCCATCAAAGGGTTTTCAAGTTCCTAAAGGATAGCACAAGATCATGAAACGATCATGTGATAGGATCAAAGCCTAGAAAATCTAGTTAGCGATAATGCTTGAAACTTTAAAATTTTCGTAAAGAATTGAAGCAAGAAGCTACTCTATCAAGAGATGTTTTGAATTTAGGATAAGTATCACCTACACATTAATGTGAATATAAAATAGAGTGGTATGGGACACCAGATTTTATAATCAGATTGATGTAGGAAAGATGGTATGGGACATTGGACCATGGGTTGATAATTATCTTTTAGTCCTAGTTTGGATCTTGAAGTTAGGTTTGATCCTCAAGGGAATTAAAACTTCAAAGAAGTACTTTAATTCAAGAAGGATAAAAGTAGTATCTCAAGATACTTCAAGGTAACTTCAAGATAAAAGAAACAGAAGATATGAAGTAAGTAACTTCCAAGATCTTCTTGAAACACTTCAAGATAAAGTGTTGTTAATTCGAAAATATTTCATAAATTTCTGAAAAAAGTTGGACTTTGATTTTTAGTTGATCTTTTCAACCAAGGATTTGATTGACTAAGTCAAGCACCAAGTTCCTAGTATAACTTGGTAAATTCACTCTTTTGACTCAAAGAAATGCGCAAGAATTGCATTCCCAATAAGGAGTCAGAAAGACTGAATGTGACTGTCTCAAGTGAAGCATTATTTGAATACAAAACTCATCAACAGAGAGGTCTTGTGCTCTTGTGAACAAGTGATCCACTTAGCTTAGTGGTTAAGTCTCAAGGCTATGAAGGAGGAGGTGTTAGGTTCAATGCCCATGGGGAACATGGGGAGAGTTATGCCCAAAGAGATCTAGAGGCTTCTAGAAGCATTCACTTGAGTTAACTCAAGTTGACTGGGATACTTGGCGCACATGTAGTTACATGGCTGACACTTGGATGGTTAGTATATACCTGCCCAAGAAGGAAGTCCCCTAGAGAGAGCTATATATATAGGCATTTGGTTGGGAGGAGACTCATCTCTCTAGCATGTGGTGGTCATAATTGTAGTTCTCTTACAGAGTACATGTATCTTGATTATTCTCAAAAATAGTTCCTCATACTTCAGTGCAAATATCATGAGGATCCTCTATTGCCATTGATGCATCTACTCATTCTTGCTCTACACCTAGACTACTCAGAAAGTGTTGTGCACTACTTGAGATTTACATTTGTTTGCATAACTTGCAAAGTGTACCCATATATTATTCTCTAGATTAAAGAATCTTGCCACATTATACGTGTACTAAAAATATGCTCTTTTATCCCAGTCACATTTCCTACATACTGATGTCCATAACATTTGTATTGTGTTGTGGAGATTGTTTTACCCTCTTGATGAATAATCACATATGACCATTCTTCTCCCTTTCCCATAATGATTGCTTTATGAAGACTTTATATCTACAAAAAGACAACATAAATCAGTATCAAATAAGATATACATTCCACTAAATATATATCTTAAAATATATACAAACTACTCTAAATCTCTCTTAAAGTTTTCAAATCTATTAATCTATTTATTAAAAATTTCTATCTATTAAAATTCTCAATCATACACACACATACTATTGTGAATTAAAAATCAATGTCGAGTCAAAAAATCACAATAGATTTTAATTCTCAATCATACACACATATACAATTACACATACCATTGTGAAATAAGAATCAATGTTGATTTAGACAATTACAATAGATTTTAATGCTCATGAAACATACACACATACAGTTACAAATACTATTGTGAAGTAAGAATCCATGTTGAGTCAAACAATTACAATATATTTTAATTCTCAATCATACACACACATACACTTACATGTACTATTGTGAAGTAAGAATCAATATTGAGTCACACAATCACAACATATTTTAATTCTCAATCATACACACACATACAGTTACACATACTATTGTGAAGTAAGAATCAATGTTGAATCAAACAATTACAATAAATTTTAATTCTCAATCATACACACACATATAATTACACCTACTATTTCGAAATAAGAAACAATGTTGAGTTAGACAATTACAATAGATTTTAATTCTAAATCATACACCCACATACAATTACACATACTATTATGAAAAAAAAATCATTGGTTAGTCAGACAATCAAAATAGACACAAATTCTCAATCATACACACACATACAATTGTGAAGTAAGAATCAATGGAGCCAGAAAATCACAATAGATTTTAAATTCTCAATCATATGCACATACACTTACACATACTATTGTGAAGTAAGAATCATTGTTGAGTTAGACAAGCACAAGATATTATCGTTCACAATTATGCACATACACATATTATCGGATGAAGCTTTGTTGGATCCCTTTACAACTCAATGATATGTGAAAGTGTTAATAAGTCTACAAGACAAAACCATCTAGAGACCTAGAAAGTTCTAGTTCACTTATTAACACCTTATCAACCCTTGAATTATAAAAAATATATAAAACCTTTTCCAACATGTACAATAATTTTTAATTCATAATCATACATGCACACGCATGCACATACACAATCACATTAGATTTTCACCCACAATCATATGGCATACATGCACATACACATCCACGCTATTGTGAAGTAAGAATCAATCTTGATTCAAACAATCACAATACATTTTTACTCAGAATAATACACAGACATACATATACCATTGTGAGGTAAGAATCAATGTTGAGTCAAACAATCACAATAGGTTTTAACTCACAAACAAAACTATTTTTCTGTGTGTGAACACAATAGAACCACCGAGGTACTTTTTTCCCTCTTTAGGAGGTTTTTTTTCCCCAGCTTGTATATATGCCTATAGCCCTAACGGGTACTTATCTTTGTACATTCTAATGGTAATACATTTAGTATTGTGTGTTGTGCTCCAAGCTTCTTCTTCTTCTTCCTTGTGTTGTTCGTGTGCTTCCACAGATGTCTAACTCCAACAATTACTATCAGAGCTGGTTCCGCTTCATCTAGGGCGTCGTGGACACCCCTCCGATCTTAGTCTTAGAATTGCAAGAAATTTGGTGAGCATACTCAAGGTGATTAGGAGATCAAAATAGTTTTGTTGTGTGGTGCCGAAATCACAATCTGAGCTCGTTTCAGCCTTCGAATGCGCTATCGTAGTGCTTATGTAGGCAATTTTATCTTTTTGTGCCAAAGATATATACAGGTTTTGGTTCGCCAGTATAAGCATCTCAAAGTCTGCTACAGGTCTAGCAGAACTCGTCAGGGTAGTTCTGTTCAACTGTTTCAGATATAGTCATTTTTTTGCATCGGGGTATTTTAATCAGTGGCCATGGCCAAAAGTAGTGATGTATTCCATATGTTGAATGTTGAGGATAATTCGGATGGTACCGATTACCCATTCTGGGCTTATATGATGTGACATGTATTGGTTGCAAAAGGACTATGGCACATTGTGTAGGGTGTTGAAAAACATCCTATTACACTTGCAAATACAGGAATCGAAGCTGATGCAGATGGCATTAAAGATGTTGATATTCTTCAAATTCCTATTCTTGTTGTAGTTTTTGATGCACCTACTATAGAGAAAATTTGTTGGGATGGCAAAGATGCTCAGGCACATGCATTGATAGCCTTGTCAATCAAACATGCCATTATTTCTCACATTCTCTCTTGCAAATCAGCTAAGGATGCTTGGGATACACTTACCACATCTTAGCAAGCTAGGAATGAGGCTCGTGTTGCTTACTTCTGAAAACAATTGGAGAGAGAGCATATGAATGAAGGTGATTCTATGGACAGTTTTTTGACAAAGATCAAGGATTTGAAGGAATAGTTGATTTTTGTTGATGAAGTTATACCAGAAAGGCAATCCAAATGCCATGTTATTTGAAGAGTTAGTTTTTGTTCTCTTGCAGGAAGATCAGTCTAGGTTGAATAGGTCCATTATGCATGTTGCAAATCAAGCTTTCCTAGCTAGACAGAAGGGCAAAGGTAAATGGATCTCATCTACTAGTAAGTAGAAATCTACAAATGCTACACATTTGAAGAAGGAAGACAAAAGATGAGAAGAAATCAAAAAAGCAAAAATTGTGTTGCAAATACTGTAAAGCAAGTGATCATTTCATTAAGATATGTCCAAAATTGGTTGCTAAAGAGGAAAAGAAGAAAGAGGCCGGAATGGTTATTGCAGAGGCCTCTACACTAAAAACAGAGTCTGCTAATCTTTTGCAGAATGAAGAATGGGCGTTTAATATTGTTTGTAGTTTTGACCCATCTTCTCATGAGCAATGTATGTCTGTAGTCGACTTAGATGTTTGGTATTTTGATAGTGGGGCAACCAAACATATTACCTCACAGTGCAGTTTCTTCACTTCACTTGACCCTACCCCTACAGGGAATACTATCACATGCACCAAAAACTTCTCTTATCCTGTTATGGGAGTTGGTAAGATCATTCTGACTACTATTGATGGTAGTTCTTTCACTTCGATGGATGCTTTATTTGTTCATGCACTGACACACTCACCCATCATTCATCATGGGTCACGGGTACTTGGCATGCAAACTATGAAAACCATCTTTGAAAGATCTAGAGGACATCAATGTTACAACATCAGTTCCTATGATGCAATTCATCATCAATAGCTGGTCAAAATGAACAAAGACAATCTCTTTTGAGCAACTAAAAATTCTTGAAGGCTCAAAAATACACCATCAGGTTGGAATCGCAGGAGGAAGTACATGCAAAGGGACTAAAGCGTGCAATGGCTAGCAGTGATAAAATGAACTAAACAATGAACATTGCATAATCTAAAATGTTTAGGAGTGTATTGGCATAGTATGGATAGAGAAATACATGAGTAGATTAAGAATTGTCTAGTGTGCCAGAAGAGACCCCAGTGGAGCATGCAACTCTTTATCACGTATCGTTAATTCCAAACTTGAGTGTTCCATTGGTACAATTTATGAGATTGAGAACACTACCTAGTGAGGCTAGTCTAGCAAGAAACTGAGGACTATGCCTTAGTAGGAGACAACCTATACCGAAGAGGAAAAGATGGTTACTTAAGACTGTGTGTTCATGAGTCAGACTATTTGAAAATCTTAGAAACTGCACATAGCCATGTTGTAGGTGGACACTTCGGGCCTGATTGAGTAATTAAGAACATTCTATTCTCGAGACTTTGGTGTCTCACTCTTCATATGTATGCACATACCTATATGAAGAAATGTGACACGTGCCAATGTGCACAATATTCGATAAGAAAAGATGAGATGCCTTTGAGGCCAATGATGGGAGGATGCACATTCTCCAAGTGGGGTATAGATTTTGTAGGACCTATCAACCCCCCCAGCTGGAAGTGATGTTCAGATGATGGCTAAGTTCTTATTCGAGAATGAGTTCACCTAGACACAGGTTACCAATAGAGTTAGTAAGCGATAGAGGCACGCACTTCTTGAATGAAGTCATTGAAACCTTCTCCAAGAATTCTTGGTGATACATAAGAAGTCGGCCCCCTATCATCCTCAAGCTAACAAACAAGCAGAGATCACAAATAAGATCATATGTAATGTATTGACAAAATTGGTAAATAATAAACACTATGATTGGGATAAACAACTTCATCATGTTGTTTGGGCTTACCGAGTTGCCTACAAAATGATACTCAATGCCACCCCTTTTTAGATGGTTTTCGGATAGAATGTTGTGTTACCATTAGACTTCTTGATCCTGACTTTAAAATTAGCACATGAGCATGAGTGGAATGGACATGAGTTGTCCTCTAGGATCTTTGATCTAGAACGCTTAGGGGAGACGTGGTTACGAGCAGAAGCAGGAATATATGCTGCAAAGAAAAGACAAAAGGCATGCTTTGATACATGCATCAAGGATAAAGGATTAAAAGAAGGAGGCCTAGTGTGGGTTTATACACTAAAGAAGCATGCTCATAAGCTGGAAAAAAGAGGATATGGACCCATGATCATTAATAGAATTTCCACTAGTGGTGCAATTCAATTGGCCACCCTAGAAGGTGACATCTTACCAAACTATATTAGTGGATGTCGAGTCAAGATATATCAAGAACCTCTTATAGAGGATATGTTAATGAGAGTCAACACTACTAGGAAGCTAAAAGAAGAAGAGTTGGGTTAGAGAAGAAGCACAGGAAGAGGCCAGAGAGCGCATTAGATGAAATAAGTTATGGTGATTGTTGGAAATTTAGTAGACCCATAACTAATACCACACGTCCAAGTTCCATATATCTTCAACATAGATTCCATAGGTTTAGGATCTACAACATAGAATCCAGCAATCTTCCAATATTGATAAAACATGAACATACCACATTTAATCATACAAATGATGAGACAAAGATAGAGAAAGATTAGACAACATATGCTCACACTATCATATATACAAATGTCAATTTACAATGTGGGAGCAAAACTCTCAACCACTCTATGTGAACAGAAATAGATGGATGAGTGTATGTACAAATGTAACAAGAATATTCAGATGTATGGACAGAAATCTGAATACATATGAGATGTGTGACCTGATAGGTTGTAGAAGAGTTAATATAAGTGACAGAAAGAGGAAGGATCAGTCTAAAACTGATAATTAGCAAACCCTCATCTAACTTTAGGCTATGGAAGATCCTAAGTCAGATACGTGTGTGAAAGATCACATATTTACAAAAGTAGCAAAGAATGCTAACAAGTTTGCTGCCAGAAATCCTCAAACTCATATGAACATACCTTCTCGAACACCTCATCCAAATATGCATAAAGCATACATGTACTAATTCTCTTGTACCTATGCTGAATAGGACTCCTCCTGATATGGATGCCACTTCCATATACTTCAAGTAGTACCTATGTGCATAAAGAGAATATGTACCTGAGTTCTTAAAATAAGATGCAAATCTTATGTTAACCACCATCCAATGTCTTTGAAGTAACCTGAAATCTTCATGTAGAAGACAATCTTCAAATATATCATGTGGATGGTCGACCCACACCACCAAACTACTAACATATAAGTCCTCTCCATAAGCAGGAGTGTGAGCACACTCTTCGTCTCCAAGAAGAACTCCATAGCCACTCCTCAACATGCTCCAAGATAGCAACATGGATGCCCCATGTGCTAAGAAGCACCACCTCTATTGAGGTACCAAAGCTCCATAGCTGGTGTTGAACTAGGTGTAGGATAAGTGAACAATGAGCCGATGCTCTTCTTATATAGTAGTTGTGTATCCTTGAAAAGCACTCCAATAAATCAAGATCTATGAAAAGCTGGCATCGCAAATCGCCCGTCGCCGAATAGTAAATCACCAAAAACACTGTTGCTTTTCAAAAACGCGATCTACGCTTGATGCTACCATTGGATATCGAACTCGCGTGGAGGCTTTGAGACGACAGTGTACTATCCATTGTGCTGGGCACTTTTGGAGGGAGTAATACAAAACTCTATACATGTATTCTCTGAGCAAAATGGACTATAGACAATGTACTTATATGACATTGTTTCCAATAGTGATTAGGCCTAGATTTCAATCCGAAAGCCCCACAATATCACATGGCTATGTGCACCAAAAAGAGCACACATTCTAGAATTATACATAGATGACCATTCATCATGGTTGATCTAGGGCACGACCCTGCAAATAAGGCAATCAAAGCTCTAATTGATTCTAGAGCAGCCACTAGTGCAATTAGGTACTCATGCCATGAAGGATTGGGCATGGAAGTTAAGCCATTAGAAGCTTATTTAGTGGGCTTAGGAAGTGTGGAAACCCCTTGTTTGGGAGGTGGAGCTTCCCATCTACCTTCAGTATGATGGTCAAAATGCTAGTGTGTCATGATGAGGACCTTACAGAACCACTTGTCTTGGTTCAAGATTGGATCTATGACCATGTAGTCAACTTAAACCTAAGAAGTCAACTTCTTTAAGTTTGGGTACACAAACAATGCATTACATTAGAATTACAGAATTGCATGCTCACAAATCTAGGTGTCACATGTTGGAGTTAGACATTTGCGAAAGCACGTGAATAGCACAAGGAAGAAGAAGAAGCTTGGAGCACAACACACAATACTGAATGTGTTACTATACAATGTACAAAGATAAGTAGCCCATTAGGGCAATAGGCGTATATACAAGCCGGGGGAAAAAAACCTCCTAAAGAGGGAGAAAAGTGCCCCGGCAATCCTAGTGTGTTCACACACATCATTACCTAAATATATCAACAAATCCCCCTGGGAGTGATGCGGTGAACAAGGAGCTGGCACTCATGTATAAGGAAGTGCCAAGCTATGCATAGCAGCCATCCAATTTTTTGAATTTTGTGCTTCATCAAATGAAACAAGCTCATTCTCATCACAGAGACTAGATGCAGCTATAGCATAGCAATCTCATGCAAAAGAGGCACAATGAGAGCCTAAACGAGTACGATATGACAGAGCTGCATCTAATTTTTTGTCACACAAAGTCTCCACTAGCCATTTTGGCATAGTTTTTGCCTACTCAATATCAACTCTCTCATCAACAAGTGCATCATGTAAATTTGCATTAGAAATGGAATGATCTGCATCATCACATGAAACCTGCAAAGGTTGAGAAGTTGCCTCATTAGGACCAACACTAGATTGTCCACCTGTAAAAAGAGGTAGCAAAGTATCATACATGTCTTTAGAGCTAATAGATGTCTCCTTCGTACATCAAAGCAATGGCTGAATAGCATCTTCCACAAAAACAACATCATGGCTAACCAGAATGTGTTTAGTCTATGGATGATATAGACGATAGCCTTTACTTTCATAATTGTACCCAACAAGAATACGTTGAATATAACTGCCTAGACGAATTCTGCTAGATCTATAATAGACTTCGAGATGCTTATATTGGCGAACAAAAACTGGTATATACCTTTGGCACAAAAAGATGAAGTAACCTGCACAAGCATTGCGATAGTGCATTTGAAGGCCAAAACAGGCTCAGATCGTGTTCTTGGTAGCACAGAGTGAAGCCATTTTGATCTCTAAAACATGTTGAGTATGCTCACCAAAATTCATGTGATTCTGAGACTGCAACCGGAGGAGTGTCGACGATGCCCTAGATGAAGCAATGACATGCTCTGATACCAATTGTTGGAGTTAGACGTCCATGGAAGCACGCGAACAACACAAGGAAGAAGAAGAAGCTTGGAGCACAACACACAATACTGAATGTATTACTAGAGAATGTACAAAGATAAGTAGCCCATTAGGGCAATAGGCATATATACAAGCCGGGGGAAAAAAACCTCCAAACGAGGGAAAAAAGTGCCCCGATGGTCCTAGTGTGTTCACATGCATCACTACCTAAATATATCAAGATCACACATCCTCTTGGTTCTCTTAAAACTAATCTTGGAGAAGAAGATGTTGTATGTGTCAAAAGCTCTAGGAACCAGAAGGAGCCAACCATGGAAGAATAGTCTCAAAGGCGAGTGGACCTCTCTTCTTTTTCAAAGACTAATGCAGCCACAAAAATTCAACCAAAGAGGCAAGCGAAACAATACAAGACAACCACTATGTCAAATAGACAAATAGAATTCAAGAAGAATTACTTCCGGGCATGAAGAAGATCTGGGTATGAAAAGGAGAGCAACCACCACCTTTGCCACAAGAATTCCCATACAGGCAAGCGAACCATGCAAAAAGAAAAACCAAGCTATGAGGACAAGCTCCACCACAAGGAATCTCACAACTTTGTGTGCCTAAGAAATTAGTTGCAGCTCAACAAGGACAATTACACATGTGAGTACCCAAGGCACTCTTCCATGCACAAACACTGCTGATCTCCCTCAGAAGAAAAGTTTCAACAAAGGAGCCAAGGAGAGGCAAGGGTCAAAACTAGGCACAAAGAGCCAAAGAATATCAACTCACCTCTTCGACAATAGTAAGAATACAAGCAACAAGGGTATGGGTTTGGAAGCCAAAAGCACCAGTAGCCCCCACAAAACCAAAGGATCAACCATAAGGAGACAAAATGTAAGAAACCACCCAAAGATGAAAAGGCTAGTAGTGATCTCTACGTGGCCAAAAACAATTCTAAAATGTATCCCTATAAGGAGGAATGATCAGTTGTCATTTTGAAATCCAATGGATACCTCCAACAAAGGCTGCATCAACATCAGCAAGCACATTGAAAGCCTCGACGTGCAACAACCATGTGCCTTGGGCATAACCTTGCCTTTTGCACCATTCGCGTCATGTGTTTCCAAAGTGTGCATTAATATAGGGCCACATTGCATGGCCATGCATAGAGACAATTGAGAAACCCAGGCACATGAGAAACACTTGATATATGTAAAATATTTTGTTGATACTAACCTCTTTCTTCTTATTTTATGCCATTGTTCAAAAAAGAAAGAAAGGATAGGATTGTGCGCTTGAAGCATCTCATCAATGAACCATCAGCAAAGACGTCCATCAACAAGAAAGACAATACCATGGTCAATCACCATGATGGGAGTACAACACAAAGAGATGAATATCAATGGATCTTTCACCATGGTAAGAATCGCCTACTTTGTCAACAGCATAACCATGATAGATTAGGAAATCTCTTCATCAGCATACCCTTGAGCACTTCACTCAAGACCCAATTTCTTGCATCATACTTCTTCCCATGCATTCTCCAAGTATGGATACATAGGGCCACATTACAAGGCCATGCACAAGGCTCATATTTTCTTCAACCCACACACTAACACACTTATCCATCATTCATTATGGGTTACAAGTAGTTGGCATGAAAAAAATGATAGCCATGTTGAAATATCTGGAGGACATCAAGGTAACATCAATAATTATGAAGCAATTCACAACCGACAGCTACTCAAAATCAACATGGAAAACCTCTTTTGAGCACCTAGCAATTTTTGAAACCTCACAACTACACCATCATGCTGGAATCTAAGGCAAAAATAAATACAACGTGACTAGGACTTGCAAATGCTAGCTGTGACAAAATGAAGAACCATACAATAGACCAAGATACATTTGGAAGCTGGACTGCTCTTGTTGAAACATAATGGACACTACCTCTCAAAGTAGTACATGGAACAACCACTCCAACAAGGGTCTGTCAGGGCCAACAAACTCGAGAGGGGGGGAGTGTTGACACTCAAGATCAAGCACAAGGCATGGGAGTGCATTTAAGAAGTGGACACACAAGAAGAAGGAGCATGTAGGGAGCTCCAAGAACCACATGTCAAATTTTAGAAGAAATCCCTATCAAAATAGTGATTTTCATCACTAAAAATCATGGTTAATATTTTGCATTTTTGCAACTCCATTTTGTTCAAGTCGAGGAAGCCTCGAGCTTGATGAGTATTAGAAGTACTATCCTATCAATTTTCATAAGTTTTAGACTCCGTTTGAGCCCCAAATAAAGCATGGAGCTTATTTTTTAACTAGGCCAGACACTAGGTGTGGGCAGGGCCAAAATCACTCAAAAAACTATAAAACAAGCTAGAGAGCTCATTTTTTAGGTTGGCTTGTGAGAGATTTGAGCTTTTGTAAGAGATTTCTTTTGTAATCGAAGACCTTCCATTGTTCCACTCTTTGCTCTTACCTTGTGTGCACGTGTGTATATGTGTGCATGCTTGTGTGTTTCTCACTCATGCACTTGTGCCTTCACTTGCTCACGGTCTTCATACCAATCCTCACGTCTCCATGGATTGACATTTATGAGGTGAATCTCCTCACATTGGTACTTACCATTGTGCTAGAGTGACACATCCATATGATGTTTCCTAGGTGTGTGCATAAACTAACTTAGCACACTCACACCATAATGTATATCCAGCCTAGTTAAGGTGGCATAGTTCAAACTTTCCACAAGCCTTTGATAACATGTAATATCCTCTAGGAGTTCTCCTTCATGTGAGCTCGATTTATGATTAACTTCCATTGGACTCTACCTGCAACCTTAGCATCTTGCATCTTGAATTTAGCCAACATATCTTTAATATGTCTTCTTTGAGTAAGGAATAAACCATGATCTATATATACTACTTCCAAACCTGGGAAGTATGTGAGTGACCCAAGATCACTTATCTTGAACTCCTCTTTTATTTGGTCCTTGATCTTCTTAATCCATCTGCATCATTTCCTATGAGAATAATGTCATCCACATACACACATAAATAACTTCAGAATCACTCTTTTTTATAAAGAGTCAGGGATCTACCTTGCTAGGTTGAAATCCTTTATCTTGCAAGAAGGCAAAAAGTTTGTGATTCGAAGCTCTTGGAGCTTGTTTGAGTCCATATAAAGCTTTGTGGAGTTTGCACACAAAATCACGATGTGCTTTGTCTTCAAAACCAGGTGGTTGTGCCACATAAACCTCCTTTGTTATCCAACCATCAAGGAATGCATTTTTTACATCCATTTGAAGAATCTTCCAATTCTTGGAAGAAGCAACACTTAGAAGTAATCTTATTGTGAGCATCTTTGCCATAGGAGAGAATGTGTCCTCGTAGTCAATTCCTTGAGTTTGTGCAAAGCCCTTTCCCACTAGCCTTGCTTTTTACTTGTTAATAGAACCATAATAATTCTTCTTTAATTTATAAATCCATTTTGAACCTACTGCTTTCATTGATGAAGACTTAGGAACCAACTCCCAAGTTTTATTCTCCTCAAGTGCTTCAATTTCCTCTTCCATTGCTAGCTTTCACTCTGGTTTATCCTTGGCATCCTCAAATGTTGAGGGTTCTACTTGATTTAAGTCATGTGCTAAGTAGATTGAGTGCTTAGTAACAAGAGAAGTATCAAACCCATACCTCTTTGGTTTTCTTTTCTCCCTCATGGATCTGCTTAGATCATGATGTAATGATTCTGATTCATGACCAAGCTTCTTCACTTTAGCTTTACCTTTAGACTTTCATGCTTTGATTTTTTCTATCTGAGACACTTCATCATCTTTTGAGATATCCTTCTTTTCAACTTTAGGAGGGTTGTCTTTGATAAGCTTTGGAAAAACTTCTTCAATATCATAAGGTACGTTGACTTTCCTGCATGAGTCTTCATAGCAAGAACTATTCTCATCAAACACATCTCTACTCACCGAAAAACCTTTGTTGCTTGGTTTGTATAGCATGTAGCCTTTTTTATTGTTGTCATATCCAATGAATACATCTCTCTCTGCCTTGGGGTCCATCTTTCCTCTAATCTATGAAGGAACATGAGCATAGGCAATACATCCAAAGATTTTGCAATGATCCAAGCTAGGCCTTCTCCCATTCCAAGCCTCATATGGTGTCATACCATCAAGAGACTTTGACGGTAACCTGTTAATCAAATAAGTGGCTGTAGATATAGCCTCAACCCACAAGTAGTTAGGTAAATGTTTTTCATTCAACATAGATCTTGGAGCTTCAAAAATTTTCCTATTTCTTTTCTCTACTGCTCCATTTTGCTCTGGAGTGTACCTTGTAGTAATCTCCCTCTTGATTCCCCTTTCTTGAAGGAAGGAATCAAAATCATGGGAGAAATATTCTCCCCCTCCATCTGATCTTAGCCTCTTTAGTGTCTTACCTATTTGGTTCTCCACAAGAGCTAGGTATTTTTTTAAGCATGAAAAACTTCCTCCTTGTGTTTCATGAAATATAGAATAGTCCATCTACTATAATTATCAATGAAAGAGACATAGTATCTTGATCTAGAGATTGAATCATCCTTGCTAGGTCCCCATACATGTGTATGAACCAATTTCAAGAGGTCTCCATGCATATACCCTTTCTTTATGAATGGTAACCTCTGAGACTTTCCAAATTGGCATGCATTACACTTATAAATCATATGTTTCTTTGACAAATTAGGAAGTCCAAGTACACTTTGGTCTCTATATATCCGTTTTAGTGATCTTTCTCCAATATGTGCTAGCCTCTTGTGCCAAACTTCCAATTTTGTGAGTTTTTGATTACCAAAATCAAAGAGAGCAATGTTCCTTGTATCTTGTAATTAAATTGTGAATAATCTACCTATCTTTTCACCATTTTCAATATTCTTGAATCCTTGAATTGGATCTTCAACAAATGCACCTCTCCTTGTGAATCTGACTTGCAAATCTTTCTCCACAATCTGCCCTACACCTATCAAATTTTAGTGATGGTAGGAACATAGAGTACCTTGCTAAGAAGATTGAAATTTCCATCTAGTGCCTTTGCATTTCCTATCTTTCCACAAGGTGCCTTGTATCATCACTTGTTTGTACCTCATGCTTATTTCTTGGATCTTCCAAAGATGAGAGAAGAGCCACATTTCCTGCCACATGATTTGAACACATGAATCTATGTAGAAAACATGCTCATCAAATTTACCTTGAGGTTTTATCATATTCATGAGTAGCAATGAGTCCTCTGTGTAGTTATTGAAATCTCTTCTCCCTTTGTATCCTCCTTGATAGGTTGAATTGTTGTAATTGTTGTGATTGTCATTAAAATTGTTGAACCTTCCTCTTGAGTAGCCATAACCTCCTCTATTGTAGCCTCTGCCTCTTCGATTCCTAGAGTTCCTAAAGCAATTTTTAGTTGTATGATTGGTTAGTCCACAAATAGAAAAAGGATTAGAGTCTTGGGTCTCCCCCTACCTTGTCTGCCTCCTCTACCTCTTCCTCTAGCATTTCTTCGTCTACCTGCATAGTTAGCTTGGTGTGTACCTACTTCATCATTCACTTTCTTTCCTTTCCCTTTGTTGTCTTTGAGTTTACTTTTATTAGTGTACAAGGAAGAGGATTGATAAGCTTGGCCTCTTGAGTAAGCAGTTGTCCAATGAGTGTATTGAAGTTTGGTACATGCATATTCATGTATAGATCCATTGTTGTGGTAAAGGCTTCCAACTTTTCATCTGCCTTTATGCCATTGATGACTTGCCTTGCAATATGTTCTTCATCTATCACTTCTCCAATGCTTCCTAGCTGATTATCAATATCCTTAATTTTTGTGACAAAATGAGTCACATTTTGCTTGGGTGGTTTCTTGAGGGTTGCAAAATCCAACCATAATTGATTCTTTCTTGCCTTTGTGCTTGAAGAGAAGAAGGACTCAAGTGCATTCCACACTTCTTGAGAGGTTTTACAACTAATTTGAGGCAACAAAAAATCAAGATAGACTTGAGGAGATAAGACCTTGCAAGTGCATCCTTGGAACACCATGTGTTCAATCTTTCTTGCTCTTCTTGTGTAGGTTGACTTTTGTTTCTGAACTTTGCCATAACTTCACCTCAATCTACATAACCATATAAACTCCTACCTTGAAGGTAAGCCTCCATCCTTAATGACCAAGCAAAGTAATTACCTCTATCCAATTTTTTAATTGATGAAGGGAATACATCTGCCATGTTGTTCAACCTTGCTTTGATACCACTATGAAGAGATGGATTGTATTTGGTGAAGATGAAATGGTGCTACTGAAACTTTTCACTACACCAACCAGATTGACTCCAAGGATATGTAGTGGGCCCTTTTAGCTTGAAAATTGACGTATTAGATGCCCCATGTACCTTGGAAGATCACTCACAAATAGATGATTCAAGACAAATTGACCAATGGTCAACTTGAGAAAACTTTCTATTTTGGAAAGATAAGGTCTAGTATTTTAGTCAGTGCTCCTTCTCTGTTTAAAATTGGCCAGAGAGCTTTTAGACAAAG
Source organism: Ceratopteris richardii (assembly GCA_020310875.1). Taxonomy (NCBI): domain Eukaryota; kingdom Viridiplantae; phylum Streptophyta; class Polypodiopsida; order Polypodiales; family Pteridaceae; genus Ceratopteris; species Ceratopteris richardii. The sequence continues at coordinate 136,119,159 of CM035427.1, read as the reverse complement.
CTAATTAGGAAGCAAACCAACCTATTAGAAGTTTTGTAATGAAAATGAGTGACTATATTGAGAGAAATCAATTTAACATATGTGATATTGACTTTTTAGGAAGCAGTAAAAGTAAATACACAGTCAGATTCTGATGAATGTTTCTCACAACTGAAAGATCCAAATGCAATGAAACTTTTTCATTTGAAATAAGATTTAGAGAGCTACAATTACTAACTTAAGTCATTGAAAAAAGATGATCCATGCTCAAAGAAATGATTTTTGCAATCTAACTAAAAACTGAGATCAGTGACAGTGAACAATACACTCACATAGACTTGAATTTATGGCAACAAATATGTATGAAAGTACAAATGTATATTAGATTGAAAGTACAATAGACTTACTAATATATGTAGGAGCTCTAAGATCACACTAAAATCTGACAAGAAGCTCTACTAAGGAGTGTATTTTTCGTGACTAGATAGGTCACACATATATAGTGTGTCTTGGAACCATATTTTGAATTTGAATTCATGCTCACCTAAAACACTTCTCCTAAATTCTAGTAATAGATTCTATTACCAACTCGTGGAGTTCTTTTCCTAACATCAAGTGGCTTCAACCACTTTTGATTCTTTTACTTTTACAATAGGTGAATACTCAAGAAACTACAAGAGTGAGTTCACATGAGAAATCTTCATCAGTTCAAGTATTTTCTTCAAGACTACATGATCTTGTGGTACTCAAGCCATCACATAGGCTTTCCAAGTACTTGCTTGAACAAAAATGGGCCTTTGTGGTTTAGCAATTGCATATAAGTAGTTCAAAACTTCTATTTAGAGTAGGGAAAATATTCTGAATTTTGTTGATCTGGTGTCCATGCTAATTATTCAAGAATAGAATCTTGGTGAGAACTCAAAATCCCAAGGAAAACCTAGTTCTAAGCAGGTACTCTACTTTGGTAGAGGAAGAGGCAAACGTAGAGGTTTTTGAAAGTGGAAGAGGAAACAATAACCAAGACCAAGGTCAACATCAGAATCATGGAGGATGTAGAGGATAATTTCAAGGTAGAGTGAGCCAAAGAGGCCGCTGACATTTCCAAATAAATGATTCAAGTAATGACAGTAAAGGATGTCGCAATTTTGGTAAACCTAGACACTTTGAACATGATTGTAGGTTGAAGAATCAAAATAATAGAAGGCAACAAAACAACTATGCATCCACAAATGCACATGATTTTGAGAACTTGCTCATGATCCAACATCACATGATGAGTACAATGTTTGCTGATGTTTCAAAATTGAATGGTAATGTTTGGTATGTTGATTTAGGTGCTTCAAATCACATGATTAGTCATGCAGAATGGTTTAATTTGCAGAAACTATCAAACTTGGATATGTTGAAATAAGCAATGACACATCACATCCTATTGAGCATACAAGAAGCATAGCACTATCTATGGAGGACAGGAAGTTAAAACATCTTGCTGATATGCTGCATGTTCCAAATATAACAAAGAATCTGGTCTCTGTTGAACAAATGGTTGAAAAGGGATTACAAGTTAGGTTCAATGTTGATGGGTTATATGTAGAAGACTACAAACAGGATGGAAGATTTATTGACAAAGGAAAAATTCAAGAGATTGTCAATGGACTACCAAATTTCAAGGTTGTAGAGATGCAAAAGGTATCTACAGCATGTCAATTTGGTAAATAGTCAAGAGCATCGTTTCCACATGATAAGCATGTTAGTGAGAATATGCTAGAAATAGTACATACACATGTTTTGGGTCATGCAAAGGCCACATCTATGAGCAGTTGTAGGTTTTATGTTACTTTCATTGATGACCATACACAAAAAGTATGGGTACGTTTCATGAAATAGAAGAGTAAGGTGTTCACTCAGTTCCAGGATTTTAAGGCTATGGTTGAAAAGTACACATGGAAGCATATTCAAACATTAATATCTAATGGAGGAGGTGAATAGATGTCAAATGAGTTTAGTAGCTTTCTAAAAATTCATGGAATTCAACAATAGTTTTTATGCAGGTACACATCACAACATAATGGAGTTACTGAATGCAAAAATAGACATATTGCAGAAACAACAAGAGCCTTGATGGTTGAGAAGAATATGCCTCATTGTTATTGGGCAAAAGTTGTGCACATTGTTGTATACATCATGATGGAACTCCGATTGATATTCTACATCAAGTTACACCTTAAGAGAATTTTATAGGTAGAAAGCCAAACTTATCACATACAAAAGTATTTGGTTGTATTGCATATGTACATGTTCCAGATGAGTTGAGGACAAAGCTTGATCCAAAAGCAAAAAAATGTATCTTCATGGGATACTCCCTTAAGCAAAAGGGATATAAATGTTATAACCCACTCACACGACAGGTGAAAGTAAGCAAAGATGTGGTGTTTGATGACATGTCAAGCTTATATGCAGGTGTCAAAGAACGAGTTAATCTTGACTCAAATGAAAAAGGAAATGATGAAAAATCAAGTGCAAAATCTTAAGTTTTGAGTGGATCTGATGTGTCACCAAGCAATAGTTGCAACTCAAATCCATGGAGTGGAAGATTGTGTGGAAATTTTAGTCCAGCAAATTCATCATCTACATGGAAGAAAGGTAAAGAAAAGCTTTCTGCTAGTACTCAAACATCTATAGGTCTTGAAGACATTGATGGAGATTCAAGCGATTAAGAAAAGAGCCTTTATGAGCAACTTGGATTGCCCTCTATGAAGACTCCAAGAGTAAGAAAGGCACATGCAGATGATCCAAGGAGAAGTGACCCAAGACCAAGAAGATCTAAGAGGATGCAGAATCCAGTGCAACGATTGACATATGACAATTTCATGGCTCATCATTGTGCCTACATGAACAAAGTAATACAAAATGTTGAAGATGCAATTGGAAATGAAGATTGGAAGAAAACTATGGATGAGGAGATGGATTCACTTTATGGAACTGAAACATGGAAGCTGGTTCCATTGCCACAAGAAAAGAAACCCATAGGATGCAAGTGGGTTTACAAGGTAAAGCACAATGCTGATGGTAACATAAGCAGGTATAAAGCACTATTGGTAGCAAATGGATATGCACAGACATATGGCATCAATTATGAGAAAAAATCAGCTTTGTAACTAAAATTTCTACTGTAAGAGCACTTGTTGCATTAGCTAGAACAAAATGATGGAGTTTGCATCATATGGATGTGAAGAATACTTTCTTACATGGTGATTTACAAGAAGAAGTATGCATGGACCAGCCACAAGGATATGAAGATTCAAAGCACCCAAAATGTGTTTGCAAGTTGCAAAAGACTTTGTATGGGATTAAATAAGCTCCTTATGCTTGGCATGCAAGGATTGTTGATTACTTAACCACCATTGGATTTTCTATATGTGATGCAGATCATTCATTATATGTAAGGAAGACTGATAATGGCATCATCATTGTGGCTATTTATGTTGATGACTTCATTGTAGGAGGTGATAATGAAGAAAGCATTAAAGAGGTAAAGCAACTCCTTATGCAAGAATTGGACATGAAAGATCTTGGTGTGTTGTGCTACTTTTTGGGAATTGATTTTATACATGTTGAAATAAGTATATGGATGTCGCAAAGTCAATATGCCTTGATTATGTTGCAAAAGTATGGTATGGCTTATTGTAAGTTAGTCTTTATGCCATTAGATTAGAATTTGAAGTTGGATACTACATTAGGTGAAGCATTGGAAAATGCTACTATGTACAAGAAAATTGTGGAAAGTTTGATATATCTCACAATTACAAGGCCTAATCTAAGCTAACAGTTGGACTTGAAAGTCAATTTATATAGGTTCCTGGAAAACCACATTTAGATGCTATGAGGTGCACTCTACATTATGTGAGTGCTACTTTGGATTATGCATTGTTTTATGAAGCTGGTGTAGATTTATAGGGTCATGGATACATCGATGCAGATTGGGTTGGTAGTATTCCAGATAGATCTATTAGTGGCTTTCTATTCTCACTTGGGAGTGCAGCTATTACATGGAGTAGCAAGAAGCAACCCATTGTTGCTTTGTCGAGTATAGAGGCTGAGTATAGAGGTGCTACAATGGAAGCATGTGAAGCATCATGGTTAGAGATGCTACTTGTAGATTTAGGTGTGGAAGTGCAAAAGCCAATCATCATCTATTGTGATAATCTTAGCAACATTCAATTAGCACAAAATCTTGTTTTTCATGCTAGAACGAAGAATATGAAGGTACATTATCACTTCATTAGAGAGAAGGTATTGGTAGGTTATTTTGATCTTGTTTATGTAAGGACAGATGAGCAGGTTGCTGATACTTTCACTAAAGCACTTGGAGTAGAGAATCTGAAGAACTTTCAAAAGACGCTTGGATTAGAGGACATGGTGTTGAGCTTGACGGGGATTGTTGGGATATCAAGCTCAACATGTGATGATCGAGGATGACATGTATATGTATCACTTTTTCATTTCTTTGACAGGTATAGTGGTCATGTCGGTATATGTTAGGGATACTTTAGTGAGCTTTACTAGATTCATCTACCGAGTGATGGCGAACTTTTTTCTTTCCAACTCACTCATTCACGGACATTTTCTTTTTCCTTATGTATTGTTCTTTGTATATTTCACTAGTTGTATTGTTGTATTAAATCATTCTTGTATAAGTAGAAGAATATCATTCTTCCTTGCCTCAATCTATATGTGTGCTCCTCTTTGAGTGCGAGTGAGCTCTCTTCCTTATCTCCTTGCTTGTGACATAAGTGTGGAAGAGGATGAGAGAGAGTAGAAAAGAAATTCTTCATGGAAACAAAACATATCAAAACAAAACGCTAAGTGGGACAAGAAAGTTGAGGAACTAGAAATATTAGTCCAAGCCAAATTTGATAACAAATCACAAGAGAATGAGTCAAACAAAAGCAGGAGCACAATACAAGAGTTATTTAAAAAAATTAGACACTTTGAACAAAGCAAGAATAGAAGAAGGACCCATCCCACAAGCATTAACTCCATTAGGTTCTTCTCCATTATTTAAGCAAGATGAATTGTATGCTCTTTTCCTTATGAGAATACTACTTTATAATCAAAATCCATTAGTAACAAGAACCATCTAACAATTCTTCCCATATTACAAGTTTTTTTTATTGAATAAAGTAGAGCTAGATGATCTAGAAAAAGCTTAAATTTATTTGCAAGAAGATAATATCAAAATTCCTTTACAACCTAAACCATTCCCAATCGTGTTTCGGACGAAGCAAAAACAATGAAATTGTGCAAAGAAATCATAGAAAAGACTCAACAATTATTGGAAGAAGATATCCGCAAAACCAATCCAAAAGCTTAGGAAAGTTACAAGAAAGATTTTGGCAAGAAGTGATTGAAAAAAAACTTGAAGAAGCAACAAAGTCGTCAATCATTTAACAAGAATACTCAAGAACAAGTGGAACTAATTAAAAAATCAAATGACGTTGAAGATATATGATTGAAAATGGAGGTTAAACTAACTTATCATTGTAAGATGTTTTGTCAATGAACTTTAAAAAAAATAGTTACTGATAAACCTCATTTATAAGACACTTTTAAAAAATCAATAGAAAACCCTAACAACAATGCAGATAAAGAATCAATCATGCAGGTGCCCATTGATAAAATTGGAGGATCCTATGAGGGTGAAGAAGGTAATACAATACTTTCAATTCACTATGGAGATAAACAAATAAATGCAATTTTAGAAAATGGAGCTAGAATAGCTATAATGACAAGAAAAAACTTGGGAAGGATGGGGCCTCAACCACTAAAACCTACCAGAACGAAACTCCAACTTGCAGATGGACATATAGAAACACCCTTAGGAATTTGGGAAAAGGTAATCATAATAATTTGTGGAATAGAGATTTGAACACAATTTTGCAATAGTTGAATTTCTTCATCTTATCTCATATGAGATCATCTTAGGAAGACCTTTTATGAGACAATTACAAGTGGTTGAAGATTGGGGAAAAGATTTCCTTTATCTGCAAAACCTAGGAAATGTTACTAAAGTCAATCTCAAAAGGGGAAATTATCATGATATAACTCCAAGAGAATGGAACAAGGTTCACAATGAACATGAAAGTATAGAATAATAAAAAGAAATATCAAATGCTGAAAGTGAAGATGAAGCGCCACTTTGGACCTTTGATTTAACAAAGAAGAAATTACCAAGAAGCTTCCTCTTAAAAAAGGAAGATTATACAAGTGACGAATCAATACAGGATGAAAGATATGTACCTCAAAAATTTAATGATGAGGATTTTGAACCCTATGGATGGAGTCAATTTTTTTCTACCTTAGATGTAGCCAATGAAGAACATGTGGGGATAAATTTTTTGAATGAAGAAGAGTATGATATCTTTTACATAGATTTGAAAATGATAATGTTGAACAAAAGAAAGTAGCATCCAAGACATAGGATTCAGAACAAGAAATAAACAATAAAATCTCATACTTAGAAAATGTGCAAACAAGTGATGCCATCAAAGATAAAATTTCAGGAAAATACACTAAAATCAAAGATCAAGAAGAATCAAGAAACCAAATTTGACAAAAGAAGTCAAAACACATAGAAAATGGAATTTATGATGAACAAGAAGGAAAATTTGATATTCAATCACATTTCAAAAAAATATGAAATTGAAGAGAGATGGTTGTTGAACTTCAAACCAAAGAGAGAGAAGAAAGAGGGAGAGTCCTATGACAATCAAGAAGAAAAAACAAAAAAATATTTTAGTAGCCCAAGAGGGTGGAGAAAGAAAAATTATAATTAGAGATGACATGGCAAAAGAAGAAGAAGAAGAAGCCTTAATCAAATAGGTTAGAAAACTTAGAGACGTATTTGCCTATGACTAAAAAGATCGAAAGGAATAGATCCAAACATTTGTGTGCATAAAATACATATTGCACTAGATGCAAAACCTTGTAAGCAAAGGCACTATACATACAATGATAAATACTCTTGAAAGATAAGTAAGAAATAAAAAAATTATTGGCAGCTAGAGAATGGATATCACCAATAGTTGTGGTTCCAAAAAAGAATGGGAAACTTAGGGTTTGCATCAGTCTCAAAAGGTTCAATGCAGCAACTATTAGAGATAGCTATTCATTGCCAATAATAGATTATCTTTTGAAGAAAGTAGAAGGAAAGGAACTCTATAGTTTTTTGGGGGGTTTCTCAAGCTATAATCAAGTGCCTATTGCATTAGAAGATCAACATAAGACTGCCTTGCAATAGAATGGGGTGTATATGCATTTAGAGTTATGCCTTTAGAACTAGCAAATACACCAACCACATTCCAAAGGTTAATGTGTCATGTCTTCAAGGATTTTCTAAGGGACATAATGGAAATCTATGTAGATGATTTATGTACCTTTTCAAACTTGAGGTAAGATCATTTCCAACATTTGGGAAACATATTCAAAAAATTTAGAACTTACAGAGTTTATCTTGACCCTCAACAATTTGTCTTTTGGTGTGGCAAGGAAATGTTAGGACACATAGACTCCAAAAATGGAATATCTACTGATGAGGAAAAGATTAGATCATAGTCAACTTGCCTAAGCCAACAAATGTGAAGGAATTGCAAACATTCATGGACCCTCTGGATATTATAGAAAATTTGTATACAAGTTTGTGGGTATTGCAAAACTTCTATATGCATTGATCAGTAAGTTTGAGTACACAGATGAATACGATAAATCTTTTGAAACCCTAAAAAACTTGCCTATTGACATCACCCATATTGAAAACACCTCAAAGAGATGTAATATTCCATGTACATGTGGATGCCTTGGGATGTGTTTTGGCACAACCAATGGAAGGAAGCAAATTAGATTTTCCCATTGTCTATGCAAGTAGACAATTGAATCAGATTGAGGAAAACTATACCACAACTGAAAGAGAAGGATTGGGAATGGTGTTTGCAATAAAGAAATACATGCATTATTAATTGGCTAACAAGTCCGAGTTTTCTGTGGATCATCAACCTTTATTTGTATGTGGTAATTAAACCCTCTCAAATTGGAAGGTAGTGAGATGGTTCTTACTTCTTATGGAGTTTGATGTTGAGGTTTCAAAAAGACAAGGGAATACACATTTGAGAGTTGATCATTTATCTAGGATCTTGACTAGAGAAAAACCACATCTCATAGATGATGAGCACCCTAATTCATATCTATCCAATATAGAAAGCATATGAGGATGGGAAAATTCTTTGGTACCAGTATTATCAATCGGACCAAGGAACTAACTAGACCCCTACACATTTGTTTGTAAAATAGAAACTTCATTCTACTATCAAGACACGTGTATCATTTAAATAACATAGGAGTATTGGAATATTGTATTACTAAAGAAGAAAAAAACAATTACCTAGAGAAGGTGCATCTTTGGAATCCATGTTTTCATGCTCAAAAGATTGTTACTCTAAGTAATTTGGCAAGAATGGGAGTTCATTGGCCAACTAAAGAGAAATATGTAGAGACATATGTATATCAATGCGAAAAATGTGAGATGGAGCAAAAATGTGATCTAATAATTTTATTCTAATTTCAAGGAAATCCTAAATGGAGTGCTCATATTGTGGAACAATTGAAACAAAATCCTCACTAGGAAACAATGAATTTGAATAAAAACACAAGAAACATGTAGGAGATGAGTAATTTTCACTCATAAATGATTAGTTATCCAAGAAAGGAATGGATGGGTATGTAAGAATTTGTGTTCTTGAGGAAAAATACTTAGAAATGTTGGAATTGGTTCACTCAAGTATCACAAGAGGTCACTTCTCAAGTGAGAGAACTGCTAATTTAATTCTATATTTAGGATTTTGGTCGCCTACTCTATTCCAAGATGCAAAACTATATGCATAAAGATGTGATCTTTTCCAAAGAACAATTGTTAAGAAAGATGAAATGCCTCTTACGCCTTTGATATTTGCGATATTATTTAGCAAAATGGGATTATATTTCATTGGACCTATACATCCACCAGCTACAAGTTCTCATGCAAAATACATAATAGTGGCAACAAACTATTTGATAAAATGGGCTGAAGCAAAAGCCACTGTAAAAAGTGATGCTCAAACAAAATATAGGTTCTTGTATGAACATGTTATCACTAGATATGGACTACCAATCAAATTGGTAAGTGTTAGAGGTACTCATTTCTTGAAACATTGACAACACAATACATGATTATACATAGAAAATTTGCACCTTATCATCCTCAAGCCAATGATTTGGTAGAGAGTACCAACAGAGTGCCATGCATTGTACTTTCTAAACTAGTGAATACTAAAAGAAAAGATGGGGATATGCAGCTACATCATTTCCTTTGAGCATATAGAGTAGCATATAAAACTTCAATTGGAACTACTCCATACAATTTAGTCTATGTAATAAATGCACTCCTATTATTGGGATCTATTATACCTATAATGAGGGTAGGAAATCAATTGCAATGGACAGGACATGAGCTATCTGATAAAATTCTGGAGTTAGAACAATTGAGAGCTTCTAGATTACAAGTTTTTATGAGTATCTATGTAGATAAGAAAATACAAAAGGCATATCATGATCTACACATTAAAGGAAAGGATTTACAAGAATGAGACCTAGTCCTAGCATACACACTCAAGGAACATAACAGAAAATTATAAAAAAAGGGACATGGTCCATACATTCTTCATATGATCAGCCCTAGTGGAGCTATTCAATTAGAAAAAATAGATGGAGAAGTGATGCCAAACTATGTGAGTGAATGCAGGACAAAGAGATACATGGAACCTCTAACAACCCAAGTATGGAGAAAATTACAATAAACACAAAGAAGAAAAGATGAGGAGAGACAAATAAAACAAGAAGCTCAAAAAGAACCTAAGGAAAGAATCAGGAGAAAAAAAGGGATAAGAAATCTAATGCTTTATGAAAAAAAAAGAAGAAAATAGAAATCATCTACCTTTGTAATGCAATACAAAGGAACTCAAATTAGGGTTTTGTTAGATACCGGATCTCAAGTGAACCTAATTAGCTCTAAAATTCTAAATAAACTTCAAGAGAGAAAGCAAGAGAATAATATCTTGATGAGAAAAATAAATGGACAAATACGTCCAACATTATCAACACAGAAAATTGTTCACAAAATAGGACAAGAAGAATCTGTAGTTGAGTGTGAAGAATGGCCTAATAAATTGATGCCTGAAAGTTTGATTTTAGTTCAAGATTGGATGAAATAACACAGAGTGTCTATTGATTTTGATAAACAATTAGTTAATATAAAAATGAGAGATAAAAAGATGAGAATCTTGTTTGTAAAAGATGTTGTGGAGGAATCACGAGATATATACAAGATGGATATGGAAACATTCAACTTTTCGATAGAAGAAAACTCACAATGGTTGGAACATTCTAGGAAGGAGGAACAAATAAAAGACCAACCAAATAAATCTTGGGTATATAAGGCAAATAGAGAGCAAAGTCAAATAGCATAACCACTCATTAAAATTAAAAAATAAAAGATTCAACAAATATGGAGACCAAAAATAAGATTGGAATATCATACTCCAATCTATCAATAAGGCAAAATGAAAGCCAATATGGAGACCAAAACAATCAATGACAAATCAGACTAAAAAATCTTCATTAGAACTACAAATAGACAAAAAAGAAAAACAAATAGAAAATCAAGGAAACAAACAAAGGTGGTATTGGAGGAAAAAATGAATAGAATAAATACCAAATGAACTTAAAAATCAAATTAAAAAAAAACAAAAGATCAAGAAAACCACTTAAGTGGTTGACTTAAGACCCTCCTTTTGCACCATAAAGAGTATTTCATAATCAAAGTATGCATATATAGGGCTCCATTACAAACTCGTGCATTCACTAAGCACATGATTTCCAACTTCCCAAGCATTGGAAAAAGCTCTTTTTAGAAAGAGCTAGGAGGGGAAGAAAATCCTCTTACAATGAATCAAAACAAAGATGGGAAAATTTTAAATAAATATATATATATATATATATATATATATAAAGAAAAAAATTATATATATGTATATAAATGTATTATTTTTTCCTTTGAGCACAAATCAAGGAATAGGAATGTGTGAATTATCTTTATTATATTTTATATACTTTTTATTTTATTCAGTTTTAATTTTTTTGTCAATAAATAAAGAAAATGAGACCTTGCTTCACTATGATGAGCACAAGAAAGTTATTGAAAAGTGGAGTGATGAGAGCATGTGATGTGTTGCATCAAATCTTCTATTTTCTTTTTGTGATAATGCAATGAATAATTTTATTTGGAGTCTTTATGAATTAGTGTGGAGTTTTGGTGTTTTTCTTGTTCAGAGGAAAATGACTAAGGGACTTCCAATCGTCAATTTGCAAGTGGATTCAATGTCTCTGTCAAGGGGACATTGGATCCTTGATAGTGAAGCAATGGAGAAATGGTGGAGTTGGAGTCTGATCAAGAAGAGGTGTTAAAGAAAGATCAAGTGGAAAAGGAATTAAAAGAATTCATCAAAATTGTGGGCAAGCATGTGTTCAATGTGAAGAAGGGGAAATACAAATATGCCATGTTGAGCCAAGAGTTCTATAATTTTTAGAGATCTATTGTTATTTACAAGAGATGGAAAGTAGTGGAGCTATATAAGTTGCTGGAAGAACCAATGTTCTTCATAGATTTTGAAAGGTGTGAGCAAGTGATGTCCTCCTTACAAGAAATAAGGAGTAGTTCATAATCATTCTTTGTTTGTAAAGTAAAGAATTGGGACAATGAGATGGTGGACATTATTATTAAACCAGAGCATATGAAATCTGCACTAGATTTGTATCCCATGGGTACAAAGATAAATGTTTTGTGAAGAGAATGCAGCAACCTATACAGGTTATACCAAATTCTCAAATTTTAAGGAGAAGACCAATGAGGAACTTCTAAGCAAAATATTCCTTTAGTTCTTATGTTTTCCTAGGTTACCAAGGTATACCATGCCACATAAACGAGTAACCCTTGTGATGCTGAAGAATAAGGATAAGAAGAAACCTTTTCGAGTAGTGTACATGTCTCTCTATATCCATGAATAGTTGAAGGAAGAAGTTAAGCATTAAGGGTCCAAGAAATTCATGAATGGAGCCCAATTGTTGATTAAAATCATCAATCATGTTCTTGGAATTGAAAATAAACTTCTTTTGGCTCTAGAGGGGTAGATAGTCATAGAAGCATTAACATGAGTCAAGAGTCTAGTGAAGAAAATATATGCAAAAGAGGTTGGCAAAAAAGGGAAAGAAATAGAGATGAAAGTACCACAACCCATCAAGAAAAGGAAAGTGGATCCAAGGAAGCTAGAGATAGAAATGGAAGAAGCCACTAAGGAAGAGATAAAAATGGAGCAAAAGAAAGTTCAGGTTGATAAAGAGCCCCATCCTCCATAGACCATCACAAAAAAAGTTTATTCATATTTAATGCATGATAATGGCAAAAGGGCTGAATATGAAGCACAATATAAGAAGATTTTAGAGGATTATTTTGATAAAGCCACCAATTGGACACAACAAGAAAAGGAACATTATGAAGAGCTCCATGAACAGATGATGAATGTAGATTTAGAGGTAGTCTTCATCAAGAAAGAAGCAATTCTACTATCTTACTTCAAAGAGCTCTAGGACCTCTTGAAAAAAGGAAAATAGTGGTGAAAAAGAAAAGGAAATAACCTAAGCTAAAGATAAGCCAAGGGGATCGAAGAGAAGGAAACAAATGGAAGAAGATTCAGAAGAAGCACAAATACCTGGTGGAACTACTTTGATCCATAAATTAGAAGTTGATAAAGGGGAAGAAAAGATGTCAGAATCTATTTAGATAATGATATCCAAAGATAACTCTGACACTGAGATAGAAACAGACATAGAAGGATTTCTAGTAAGGAGTTTGAATCTATCAGAACCCAATACACCTAGTAAATGGGAGTTCAAGCTAAGGTGGTGGAAGCATTCACAAAGATCATAGAGTCTGAGGAAGGTGGTCTATGTATGGAAAACACGAAAGAAAATCAAGAAGCAAAAGAACTTATTTTGATCACACATCAAAGAGAAGACAAAGAATAATCAAAAGTAGAACCAAACTATTCAGTTAGGCTAGTGGACCCTAAGGAAAGAGAAAGCAAGTTAATAGAGAAAGAAGAACAAAAACAACAGAATATAATAGAAGAAGTTTAGAGTATTCTGGATGATATTCAATAACATGATGAAGGATCCCATGACATAGAAATCAAGGAAGTTTCAAGTCCAAAAGAAGAACATGAGGAATTAAAAAAAAATGAAGAAGAGCACCATCATCAAGACTATTCTTGGAGTTAGACTAAGCAAGCAAGAGCATAGTCTACATTAGGTGAGAAGAGCAAGAGACATGCAATCAGAGTTTGATGCAGAGAAGCAGGTGTGAGATGAAGCGGGCAAGAAGAGTGATCTCGTGTGTGCAAAGGAGTGTAGAGAACCAGTAAGCAAGGCAATCAAGGTAGCACAAGGTACCATTGAAGAGGTGTGCACGTTGGTAGGTGTCCCTCCCTTCAATTGTATTGGAAGCTTGAGTGCAAGGTATTGTATGTTCCAACTATCACCAAAAACCTCAGAAGTGTAGGTCAGATTATTGAAAAGGGATTGCACATCATATTCACAAAGAATGGAGCATTTGTTGAGGATCAAACTATTGAACAAGGTATTGTATGTTCCAACTATCACCAAAAACCTCAGAAGTGTAGGTCAGATTGTTGAAAAGGGATTGTAGGTCTTATTCACAAAGAATGGAGCATTTGTTGAGGATCTGCATCAAGGATTCAAGAGGATAGCAAGAGGAGAAAATCTAGGTAGAATATTTAGATTTGAGCTCCAAGATACCAAAAACATTGCATTGTTCACTTATGGTAGTCAAACCCTATCAGAATTGGAAATTTGGCACAAATGGTTAGCTCATATAGGTGAACAGAGTCTGAAGCAAATCAGTAGGGATCAGATTGTGCATGGTCTACCAAATATCTCCAAACAACACATGATTTACAAATGTAGTGCTTGTCAATTTGGCAAGTCTCACAGACAACCATTCACAAAGAAGGGATACATTCATGGAGACTTATGTTAGAAGGCCTTGGATTAGCATCAATGTGGAGGGGACATTTGGCAAGATCTCCTCACATTTCCCCCCTTGGCCTTGAGGTATATATATGGGTGGAATTGGATGGCCGTATGTGTGCATCTCTCACCCCTTGTGGGCTAGGCTAGTTATTTTATTAGATTGTCCTTACTCTTGTTGTGTGGAACCACAACATTGGCATTTAGAGCCAGGTTGGTTTTTGAGGAATCTTTTTAGAATCCATGTGAGAGCCATGTGATTCCTTGTTTCCAAGCTTAGAAGGCCTTGGATTAGCATCCATGTGGAGGGGACATTTTGCAAGATCTCCTCACATTTCCCCCCTTGGCCTTGAGGTATATATATGGGTGGAGTTGGTTGGGTGGATGTGTGCATCGTTTACCCCTTGTGGGCTAGGCTAGTTATTTTATTAAATTGTCCTTACTCTTGTTGTTTGGAACCATAGCATTGGCATTCACAGCGAGGTTGGTTTTTGAGAAATCCTTTTAGAATCCATGTGAGAGCCATGTGATTGCTTGTGATTTCCAAGGTTAGAAGGCCTTGGATTAGCATCTATGTGGAGGGGACATTTGGCAAGAGCTCCTCACATTTCTCCCCTTGACCTTGAGGTATATATATGTGGAGTTGGTTAGGTGGACATGTGCATCTCTCGCCCCTTGTGGGCTAGGCTAGTTATTTTATTAGATTGTCCTTACTCTTGTTGTGTGGAACCACAACATTGGCATTCAGAGCCAGGTTGGTTTTCGACAAATCCTTTTAGAATCCATGTGAGAGCCACATGATTCCTTATGATTTCCAAGGTTAGAAGGCCTTGGATTAGCATCCATGTGGAGGGGACATTTGGCAAGATCTCCTCACATTTCCCCCCTTGGCCTTGAGGTATATATATGGGTGGAGTTGGTTGGGTGGATGTGTGCATCTCTTACCGCTTGTGGGCTAGGCTAGTTATTTTATTAAATTGTCCTTACTCTTGTTGTGTGGAACCACAACATTGGCATACACATCCAGGTTGGTTTTCGAGAAATCCTTTTAGAATCCATGTGAGAGTCATGTGATTCCTTGTGATTTCTAGAAGGCCTTGGATTAGCATCTATGTGGAGGGGACATTTGGCAAGATCTCCTCATATTTCCCCCCTTGACCTTGAGGTATATATATGTGGAGTTGGTTGGGTGGACATGTGCATCTCTCACCCCTTGTGGGCTAGGCTAGTTATTTTATTAGATTGTCCTTACTCTTGTTGTGTGGGACCATAACATTGGCATTCAGAGCCAGGTTGGTTTTCACGCGAGCATGATTTGAGAGAGAAGCAATGAGTCAATGAGCCTTTGTGAGAATAGGTTCAGGATCATTTTAAGGCTTTAGTTTTCTTTCGAAATGAGTATGTGAGCCTTTTGTGAGAATAGGTTTGCGATCGTTTTAAGGCTTTAGTTTTCTCTTCAATAAAAAGTATTTAGTTTAGTTCATAGTCACATTCTTTCTTTGGAATGGAAGGAACTTCAATCATTCAAATTGTAGTTTATTTCTCTATGTTAAACATTGAGTACATGACATATGGCCCATCGTTTTGAACTCCCCTCTTTTATCCTACACCCACGGATGCCCATGTACACATAGATAATCGCCATGTGATTATCTAGATAACCCAAGAAGTTTCTTTTTGAAGTAAGAAGAAGATATGGAGTACCGTGAAGCAAAGAATGAGGTTTGAGTCTTCTTCTATTAATGCTATTTTTTCATACGATGCATAAATTATTTGAAGGCATAGTTGTTGACATCCTTTTATGCATAAACACATCATATCTTTAGAGCATGAATGTTTAGAATACATGCATGTTTTAAGCCTAACTCTCGCACTCCCTCACTCCTAAACCTAAAATTTGTTACACACACCACAAGTGTGTGAATTAACAAGTGCAAAAGAAATATTAATTTGCCACATAATTGAAATCACTTCTTAGCACACAATACCTTCACACCATTGCTATCACTATCACATAGGCACCTTGATCGGACTTTTCCCTGGCAACTATGCCAAAAACGTGTGTACCTAAGCCAATATGTCTTAGGGACTTGTGATAATTGAGACTATACCTCAATTACCAACACGTGCCTATAGTGATGGATTAATACATGCTTTAATTTATCAATCCATGGATGTAGACATATCAAGTGTATGATGACGTGCATACATAATGGTAAATGAAGTAAATGTGCAAACAATGCATGTAAATTAGGTAGAAGAACCTCTCTAGTAACCTATTTCCCTAAAAGTATACATCGTGATATTTGCTACAGTAGTAAGTGTGAACTAGACCTTTTCTCTCAACCATGATAGCCGAATATGGTCAATAGCAAGTTCATTCCGAAACTCTTGATTGGATGCATCCAAGGGTGCATTTTTCAACCTAATCTGATAAACATAAGCTATGAGCAAAATATTGAGTGGTGGGAAACACCAAACCTTGCTCCACATCTCACCAAGCTTCACACACACTGCAATTGCAAAAATAGGAGACGAAGGGGTCAACAACACCTCTAAACACACATTTCAAGCATCAAACACACATCCAAGCTCTTGGAGAAGAAGATACATAGGAAGGATGAAGCAAACGTGAGATTTTCAGCTTGATTACTCACTATTGATGTTGTATCATCACAACTCATACTTGTAAAATCGAGAAGCATCTCATGAGACCCAAATGTTGCATAGAAACATTCAGCAAATACAATGGTGCTTTGTTAGCATGAGATTAATAACTAAACTAAGCGTGAAATAAGAAGAAAGCATTGTTAATGATACACATACTTAATCACATGCATAATCATGTCATTAATCTACAAACTAACATGCCGCAAGCATGAGGCAAGAAAGGAACAAATACACAAGCACATCATAACGACAACAAGAGTTCTCCCAACATTCTACAATCTAGCATGATCTCATTACCTCTAAGAATGCTCCCCAAAATGAGAGGTAGTGACCTCTTTATATACAAAATGGGCAAAATGCATGCTATGTGGGATTTCTAAACTAAAAGGATAATCAATCTCACTTATTCACTAGTGTGGCACTCACACACACCTATATAAGAGTGCTTGTTAAACTGAATAAAAAGGTACAAAAAGGTACAAATGATGATGAACAAGAGTGGATCCAAGAAATATATGTTGTGTCATCAACACTCCCCCCCTCCTTGACTTTGTCATCCTCGACAAAGTGTTTGCTAATCGTGGAGCTTCTTTGAGAAGTGCGCTTTGAATTCCCTTCAAGTCCTTGGTCCTTTGTTTGGAGTGCTTCATTCTTGCTTTTTAGTTCAAATTTTTCCCTTGTCCTTGTGTTGGAGTTGGCCGCTGTTACTTGGTTCTTTTTGCCTCTTTTATGAAGATGTGAATGCTAAGATGCTAGATGCTTCTTTCTCTTCTTTTCTTTTCTTTTCTTTCTTTTTTTTTATAATTTAGTAATAGAGGTACATAATGAAAATGTCATGATGTAATGTAATGACATATACAATAGATGAATGTAATTCATCACTGCTTATTCCATGTGCATGATTGGGGACTAAGGGTGCATGGGTGGAAAAAAAAAGTGTCTATGCATGGTCTTATGATGAGACACTATCTTATGCATACTCTAAAAATTGCATACAAAAAACACTGGTGCAAAAATGGATGGATCTTGAGCAAAGTGCTCAAGGGTGAGGTGATGATGAGGATTTCTCCAAATGTCCATCTCCAAGAACCTTTTCTTTTCCTTCAACCATTTGAAATGGATGATACCTTTGTCCACCAACCTAAAAAAAGAAAAATAAAAAGAAAATTTTTGCAATGTATGTACATGTGCCCTCTTTGTGCTTGGGTTAAACTTAGTGTGCCTAATGCTTGGCGTTTGGATGGGGCCCTATTCACGTGCATACTTGGTTTGCACCTTGAACATATGTTGTGTATATGGGTAAGGTTGGTTTTGACACCCATGGATGTCGCTCATGTAATGGATAAGTAGGTTGTGTGGTTTGAGATTGATCTAGAGGTCCATCCATACATTCATCCTTCTTATGCCTAGAATCTCTAGATATACAAATGGGTGGTGGATCTTCATGTTTGACCATACATACTATATTATCTTCCATTGCATTGATACAAAGTATTTGCTTATCCTTTTCTTGATGAGACAAGTGCACATCATCATCGCTCATGGATTCATGAGGTCAGACTTCCATTACCAATTCAAGCTTCACTATAGTTATCTTGTGCAAAAGCTCCCTTTCTTAGTGGCGAACATCAATCCTTGAATTTAGGACTCCTTGCTAATAATTCTTAGATCTAAATGGGTCACTCAGAACTTTCTCCATAATATGAGAGCAAGAGTTTTCAACATGATTTATGGTGCAAGCTTTGATGGAAATGACAATTTTGATCCTCTCTTGTGTTCCAACTAATGTGCATTGTGTAAGGGAGAAATTTCGCATACCTTGTCCTTTCAAATAGCTGGAGAGAATACGATTCTCAAGTTTATTGATGAAGATGATGAGCCAAAAGTCCCTTGATTTTTTTCCAGAAGAACCCCAAATAATGCTTATTTACACATGATTAAAGAAAGAACAACAAATTTAATGAAGATGGTCTAATAAAAAAATTTGAAAAGATTACTCCTATTTTACTCGTGACTTGAAGAGTCACTGCACCTGGTAGATTAATCAGCCAAATAGGGGACCTTCATCACACCAAAAGTGACTTATCTCAAGTTATTATTAATCTTGCAAGCCGCAAGTGCTCACAAGAGTGTAATAAAATGAAGAATTGACAAACCGCCATGAAAAACTTGCATACACATCACTTTCATGCCATGTACCATCATGTAAGTGACAAGAGAATGCTCCCCATCAACGCACCAAATGTTGTTGACATTGTAGCATAACAATTCATACTTGTCAAATCGAGAAGCATCTCATGAGACCCAAATGTTGCATAGACACATTCAACAGATGCAATGGTGCTTCGTTGGCACGAGATTAATAACTATATTAAACATGAAATAAGAAGAAATCATTGCAAAATCACGTCATTAATCTACAAAGTAATGTGTCACAAGCATGACGCAAGAAAGGAACAAATACACAAGTACATCATAATGACAACAAGATCTCTCCCAACATTCTACAAACTAGCATGATCTCATTATCTCTAAGAACGCTCCCCAAAATGAGAGTAGTGACCTCTTTATATACAAAATGCGCAAAATGCATGTTATGTGGGATTTCTAAATTCAAAGGGGAATGAATCTCACTTATTCACTAGTGTGGCACTCACACACATCTATACAAGAGTGCCTATTAACTGAATAAAAAGGTAGAAAAAGGTACAAATGATGATGAACAAGAGTGGATCAAGAAATATATGTTGTGTCGTCAACACTCACAATGGAAAAAATTCACAAAGTGAATTATATACATGTGCCCTAAAAATGGTCCTTTCATATAAGAAATCGGCATTTTTATTGAAAATTGCCAAATCCCAGCTATTGTACAAAGCTAATGTTATAGTGTTCAAGAGTCATGCTTCTAGAGGACTCCTCTAGAGCATTTACATGACTCTTGAAAATTTTAAAAAGGATTTTAAAAAATACTAGGCTTAAAGAAATGAAAATTTTAGGGCCCGCTTTTTTTCACTTCTTCCTTCTACAACGGTGTGTCTTGCTTATGACATTCCTATCAAGTGATCCCTATCAAGTGTAGAGTTACAACAGTTTAAAGGTGCTATCAAGTCATACAAACCACCAAATTCACACATCGAAAAAAAAATGAGGGGGACCATTCCATGTTTACAAGTACCTGCCTCACCATCCCCTCAACCATCTCCTCAATTATCACCTCAACAATCACCAACAGAACCTCAATCGGTATTAGCACCCATCCAAATTTTCTTGTCATGAACCCTTACCTTTGAAGGCACCTCTAGTGCAGGTATCACCTCTCAAAAAACCATAGTAACCACCACAGGTACCATGGCTCCAAAAGTAATGAAAATGACAACTGTAATAGGATCCGAAGTGTGTGCCTTCCCAATACCAAATCTAGAAGCTGAGGCACTGAATACTACATTTGATTTTGAAATGCATGATGCTTTCTCTAGTGAATTCCAATTCTCTGATGCATAGTTCCTTTCACAAGAATATGAATGCCCTAGCTACCCCAACTCTCCATCTAAATTGGAAGGCAATCAAACAGTGTCAAGTCAAGAGGATGAATATAGAACAGTGACTGATGATGACTATGAGGATGAAGAAAGTCAACATAGCCAAGGCACAAATGCAGAGGATCAACAAGAATAGGATGAGATGCAAAGGGAGACTGAAGGAGACACGAGTACTAGAGAACGACATATCAGATGCAGTTGCCTACATCATTGCCATTCAAAGATTATACAATAACATGCAAGTTTTTTGGGCAAGAAGTCAGATCACAAAGCAACAAAGTAAGGAGATTTTGCAACAAGAACTGGCCAATGGTGGATTTGAGGCTACTTTTGTAAATTCCTTTAATAAATTAATTAAAGTTGTGGGCACGGTAATAGCATTACACTTCTTAATGCACAAGCCCCTACCTCAATTCCATCTTCAAAGGGTGTGACTAATGTCATGATCAGGAGAATATATTCATGTACTAATCAAGGCCCGCACCTCTAGTCACTAGGAAGCATAGGTTATTGTAGACACACCAACCTGAGACCACACCACCACCACCATTGACATGTCACATTCTCAAACAACCTCCCTAACCACCCACACCTCAGACATTGTATCTATATTAGAACCTAACATACAGTCACCTGTACATCCTGTATCACTAGTCACCAGCTCCCCACATCCCATTTTCCTTCGCTTATCTCCATCCAATCATACCATTCCCAATCTTGCATCATATGAATGGGTTAACCACTTCCTCACAACTTCCACAAACCTTTCAACTCCATTCACCACATTGACCTTCCAACCAATAGTCATAAAGTCTTTCCTAACATTGCACGTTCCACGTATTCATGTTCCTCAACACCCTTTCCTTAATCCCCATACTCCAATGCATCTTTCGCCTATACTCCATACCAACACCAACACTCTACCTCAACCATCTCCTTCTTGTCGATCAGTGTTTGAACCTGCCAGTGTAACAAACTCATCAACTTTTATACCTGTATTCTCACCAACACAATCACCCACCACCACACCACTCTTTACTATTAGTTCACTAGATCACACTTCTAATGATATGGATATTTCACTATCCACTACACCCCCACTCATGATGACTACATCCATCACCACTATTCACACACCCACTTCCATGCACTTCTCCACCATCACAATTGCATCCAATCTCCATTACCTAATCCTTGTTCCCCCTGCATTACACCTAGAATAGCATGCCCTTTTGTGCCTTCCTTCACTCTTCTCCTCTTCCACTATAGATACTACATTTTAGTAGATTTTTTCTTGCATAGTTCTTGAAGAATGTGAGCCGATCACTGATGTACTTGAGGAAGCAAGTGACTCCGATCTAGAGTCAATCATTATGGACCCTTTTTGTGCATCAGAAGAAGAATTGCTATACAAAGTAGAAGTTCACCCCCAAGAGCATGAAGAACTTATGAACGATGTGAGGTTAGCCATAGACGTAACCACCAAGAGTGAAGGTAAGAAAAGGAAGAAGAGAGAAGCCTCACCAGAAGAGGAAGAATCTTTGTTTGAGGTCCGTGAAAATTTAAAGAAGTATGAGATAGAAGATCGGAGAGTCATGATAAGGATGCCTAAGCGTGAAGCACTCACAGGAGAGGCCTATGATAATAAAGAAACCACAAAGTAAATCATTGTGACCATAGAGGAAGGTGAAGAGCGATGCACTTACATAGGGCATGATTTAATAGAGGATGAGGAACAAGAATTGATTGCCTTGTTAAGAGAATACAGAGATGTTTTTGCATGGAGTTATGATGACCTAAAATGAGTAGACCTTGACATATGCTCACATATGATTCCCATGATCTCAGATGCCAAACACTCTATGCATAAGCCATACACATATAATGACAACTATGCTATTGTTGGGTGGTAGGGTATGCACATATCTTCAATTGTGCATAGGAAACCTCCCTAGATCATAAGAATAACCCTTTTTGTAGCTACTTAGACTTTTCACATAAAAACACCATCTTAGGACACTTTTTTATATTCCTCTTATACTATGGTAGATAAGCCTTGTAAATAGCCCATCTCTTGTGCACACATGAGGAAACACACGTAAAAATCCCATGCCTACATTTCTTGGGATTTGGTGTTACAAAAGGAATTTGCCAAGATATGGTAGTTACACACATGCTACCTTTTTGAATTTTCAAAAGGATCGCATGTGGAATAGAGCTTAGCCTGTATATAGAAGCTTATTTTTGTAAAGAGGGGATCTTTTGGTCAACCGACTCTCATGTAATATCTCTTATGAATGGAAGAAGGCTCTCTTTTACTCCAAGACTATTTACATTTATGTATTGTGTCTTTGTGAGTATGTGAGAGTGAGGTGTGTGTGTGCCTATGCATGTCTCTCCTTTGTGTGAGTAGAGTAGTTGCTTTGCTTGTATTTTCCTCATGGACTAGGATCCTTGACTCCCTATTCTCCTTGTTTTCAAGCATGTGGCATAGCATGGGGCTAATGCCAATGGCTTGAACATGTTGGAGGTAGGGGTGGATGAGAGGAGAGTCACTCTTGAGCCTTCGTTCTTGCTTCCACGCAAGGTGGTGAGGGTTTTGGTCTTCTCTTGCTACAACTTCAACATTATTTGGTGTTGTTGCCGGGGAAAGTTGGCCTTTCATCACTTGGAGAGCTCAAGAACATGTGGTAAAGTATTGTGTTGCAATTTTTTTACCCAATTGCATAGGATTTGAGTTTTTGCATGGAACTTTCACCCTTCCATTGGGCCATTAGTTCCCCATTTCATGTTTTTAGTAGGTAGTTTTAGTTCATTTCTATTTGATGCACAAAAACACCCCCCAATCCCCCCTTCTCTCTCTCACTTCTCCACATAAGCACACCTCAACACACACTCACATGGGCATCACTCTCCACCACTGTCATTTCTTCTTTTGAGTGGCTTCCTTAAAGGGGGATGGGTAGTCCCCTCTCTGCCCCCTCCCTCTCTTCTTGTTTTTTTTTTTTAAGAGAAACTTCAATGGTTTGGTAAATTAGGACCTTTCATAATTCTTTTCCTCTAACGCATGCAAATCAGTTACAAGATGTGGTTTAAATTTTCATTGGAGGGTGGAATTTTAACTTTTGTCTCGTTTATCCTTTATGAGAAACCCGATTCTCTATCAAAATTTGAGTCCATGGTGGGGAAATATCTCTTCCCTCTCTCCCCAGTAACTTTAAGGTGAAATGGGTGGGTTGTTCTCGGCTCTTTCCCTTCTTCAATGCTGCCTGACAAACGTCATGGCACCCGATTACATGGGGGGAGGGGTTCCCTCTCCCCTTCTTTCCCTTTCTGCCATATCTCATGGGTAAGCTCCCTTTGTGAGCTCCCTGCTTAGGTAGCATCATCAGTCTTCGGACTAATGCTTAAGGATCCCATGCTTGGTTTGAGCTTTCTGCTCCATTTTTCTCTATGATTATCTATTGGTGCGGCGCTTCTCTGTAAGACATCACTCCTACGATGCATCATCCGAGGCATGTGTGCACTGAAGGTTTCACCCTCCAGTAGTTTGCAGTCATTGTCCATAGAACCCTGTGGTTGTACCTTTTGCTCGTTGGTTGTAGCTCTACCCTGATCTTTCCAGGTAAGTCTTCAAAGATTCCGCCTGCTCTGAGGATGGCTTCCACGCCTATGTTGTGCTTGCAATTCTTTTCCTCCCCGATGTTCTTGTTGTGTGTATAACCTTTTGAATGACCTCCTCCTCTGGGAGTAAAAGTTCTCTTCTATTGCGATTCCATTGTGGGCAAGGGCAATGCAAACACCAGCTCTACAAAAGAATTTGAGCTTACGCTCAAGGGAATGACTACCTCTTTTACCTGCTCTAGTGTATGAAGGTTGGTGCACGTTTCATGCAACATCTCATTTATTCTCTACTGCTTGGGCCAAGCCTGCGTGCTTCCCTGTTAAGTCACGTGCACCATAGTATGGACCTGCAATTTATACACCCTGTGTATGGTCGAGCTCAGATGTTCACTGTCCTTCTCATCTTAAAATTGTTATTGGGAATCCATGATTGTGCATGATATGGATGGTGTTTCTACCTTCATATTCAGAAAAGATTATATGGATACAGTTGTCCTCTGTCAGGTATCAGACCGTGGATGTGTTACCTATGCTCTACTTTTTTAAGATTTGACAACCATATCTTCATGCTCTAAGCTTGTGTAGGTGAATGACCTGAAGAAGATGTTGGGAGCACTGAATCTATATGCTTTGAGCTGGTAGAAACCTGCAGGAGCACTTATGTTGTCTTGATACTCTTCTGTATATCGAATGCCACCTATGACGAATAATTCTTCGATGCTACTATGGAGCTGTAATGTTTTAACATGCTTTGCAAAGCTCATCATTTCTAAGCATTGAAGGCTTCCAACGATAGAAGTATAACTGAATGCATATGTTTAGCACTTATTCTAAAAGTGTGTTCTTGAGAACATTTGGGTAGAAACTCCTATATGTTGCCTCCTCGGTTGCTTCAGCAAAAGATTCTTTTGTGTCCTCTTACACTGGTGGGTTGGGCTGAAATTTTGTTTTCTCTCCCTTTCGAGCTTCTCTCCTACCCTCCATGTTGTTCTCTTTTCATCCCTCTATGTCTCATATGACTTTTTGATGCCGCCGGGGTACTCATGCTGGGGGATTCTCCATCTCGAGCATCTGTCCCTTAGAAAGTTACTTAACTTGTTGTTATCAACTCCTTGGAATGGGCCAATGTGCTCCCTCAAAGTTGTTAGGAGACTCTGCTCTACTATAACATACACCTTTTTGCTCCAAGCTTATGGAGGTCTGCAAGATGGGGCCCTCAATTTAGATAGTTGGGAATCTCCAATGCTAGGTGGAGCTCAGGATGTGTGTCCTTGGGCTTAACTGTTACAGGTTCTTAAGAATTGGCCAATCCTTTTTGAGGTTTCAACTCAAGAAAGTTCTTTTGTATGCTGAATCCATGGTTTTTAACTGTTGTAACATGCAAATCTGACACGATCAACCACATTAGTTTCTAAAGTACTATTCCTATAAGCCACAACTCTATCTATGACCTGCCATATGTCAACTGGTCTTTTCTTTGTGACATATAATTGTACTATTGGGAACGCTACTGATCTTCAGTTGCTTTTCATAGATGGATGAAGTTTGAGTAATGCATCAGCGCTTGCTAGTCTGCATGATGTTACCTACAAAGAAATGTTTGGTAAAATAATTCCCGCATGTATGCGTAGCTCGTGCTGGCTTGAATCTTTGTTGTAGACCAACACATGTTCTTCAAAAGGATCTTTGCATGGATTTTTTTTAGAAACAACCCTAATTGAGAGAGACAACACACACGATGTTTATTTCATTTTACCTTGGTGGCTTCAACAACAAAAGCATGATGACTTAATGACCAAATGATTATGTGTACACCATGACTATTACCTGTCCCTTACACTATTGAAGATGGAAAACACAAGTGCTGATGAATTTCAGTCAAGCAACAAGGCACCACTATGGTTCTCAGTTCTGATCTTTGATCGTGCCCTTATAACAAGTGAGCTTCTTCATGAAATGCATTTTTATGTTAACACTTTGTTTGGAGGAATTAAGATTTCTTGACTTTCCCATTGTATGATCATCTAGTTTATGAAGCAGGAATATGTCAGTTGTTGCTCTTGTTGATATCTAAACAGGTTTGGTTGAAATCAAAGATTAGCCTTCTTGAACACAGTGAAGTGATGTCTATTATTAGTAAATGTGTGCCTTCCTTTCATAAAGATCTATGTGTCCTAGTTGTTTCTTAATTTCACAGTATATGTTTGAGGGTTACTCAATGGGATCATCCCATGTGAGGATTGAGCTTCTGCCATGAGAATCTCCCTGTTCACTCTCTCTGAAGATATTCACATGGAAAGACTAGTCCCCAAGCTCACTTATATCTCATCAAGAATAGGTGCTCACTGCTCAAGGAGTGAAGATCTGCACCAAAAGAACCCCACTTCAATGCAAATAAAACATATGCTAATTACTGTGTTATCCTTATTGAGAAACTAATAGGTTTCCATTTCATGACTAAAATTCTTCCTCTTTGAAGGTTTTTTATGGTTTAGTTTTGCAAATTTTAGGATGATTCAAGTTGCATGACTTATTGCCTATTTGAATTCTACAGTCTCAGGATTTCAAGACCTTGAGGACTGTATGTTGTTTGGCTGTATACAGACTACCGATCACCTAGGTAATCCTCTTGGAGGAATCTGAGGCATCTTGACCATTTTTGAGCTAAGGACTTCTTGAGTAACCTAGGGTTCTCATAACTCTCATTTATGTCCCCAAATGGGGTACAATCATACCGGCGCCTATGGACAGGTTTGTAGATGTACAACATGGAGATATGACCTAGAGAGGTTCATGTAAACCACCTTACTTGGAGATTGAATCCCTATTCCCTACACTTAGACTGTTCATATGATTATCCTTGGTTGTCTGTAAGTCAAAACTTTGGATTGTTCTTGAATGATTGTTGAATTATCGAATACCATTATGATAAAGACATAATCTAAGAATTACAGACTTAATGTCATCTCATTTTGGTCTGTAACTTCCAATGCCCATGACTTCTAGGAAATGTAGCTCTGAGTACTTATATTTTATGATTGGTCAGTGTTCCTGGCTATTTTGTTTTCAAGTAAATTTCAGGATGGAATGATATGGTGCTTGGCGGCTCTTCACAGGCCTGAGTGAGCGATGACGGTGGCTCTTGATCTTTGGGGTTAACTATTGCTAAATACTACCAAAATTCAGGAGGTTCTAAAGTCTTGATGTATGTTGGGACACGATGACTACACCAAACCCTTGTCAGGGAATAATTATTTGTGCTTTATGAAATGTTTGATGACCTTGGATAATGCATAAGGGTTGTAATGATTGTTTTCCTGAAGGATGCATATGAGCTTTGCAAATATCTACAATTATTGGAGATAGAATTGTGGCATTCATTCCTTTTGTGATGAATAAGAAATTCATTATATGCTCTATAATCATAAAATATGCTCAATTTGTCTGAGTGTTGCAGTGTGCCCACTATGAACTCATATCATTTACTCCCTTCTAATGTTGCTATGAGAGTTGTAAAGAGGGGAGCTTTTGGTCAACGAGCTCTCATGTAATATCTCTTATGAATGGAAGAAGGCTCTCTTTTACTTCAAGACTATTTACATTTATGTATTGTATCTTTGTGAGTGTGTGAGTGAGGTATGTGTGTGTGTGCCTATGCATGTCTCTCCTTTGTGTGAGTAGAGTAGTTGCTTTGCTTGTATTTTCCTCATGGACTAGGATCCTTTACTCCCTATTCTCCTTGTTTTCAAGCATGTGGCATAGCATAGGGCTGATGGTCCAATGACTTGAACATGTTGGAGGTAGGGGTGGATGAGAGGAGAGTCACTCTTGAGCCTTCCTTTTTGCTTCCATGCAAGGTGGTGAGGGTTTTGGTTTTCTCTTGCTACAACTTCAACAGTTGCCAAGATCAAGGAAGAGATAGATAGATTGCTAGAAGTTGGATTCATTTATGATATCGAGCACACTAAATGGGTTTCACCCATTGCGGTGGTGCCCAAAAAGAATGGAAAGTTACACGTTTGCATTAACTTGAAAAAGGTTAACACAACCACAATTAGAGATAGTTATCCACTTCCTATCATTGAACATCTATTAGGGAGAGTAGCAAGCAAGGAAGTATACAGCTTCTATGATGGATTCTCTGGCTACAACCAAGTGTCCATTGCTCCAGAAAATCAGCAGAAGATAACTTTTGCCACAAAGTGGGGCATATTCACTTTTAGGGTAATGCCATTTGAGCTTACCAATGTGCCCGCTACCTTTCAGAGGTTGTGTTATGTCTTTAAAGAGTTTTTGTGTAAAAACTTGGAAGTTTATGTTGATGATCTTTGTGCTCATTCCAACATTAGACAAACACATATACCTGAACTCAGACAATCTTTAACAAATGTAGAGAATATCAGGACTGCTTGAACCCAGAAAAGTGTGTTTTCATGGTCAGGCAAGGCAAGATTCTAGGACACATAGTGTCAAAGAATGGCATATCCACAGATGAAGAGAAAGTGAGAGCTATTGTAGAGCTACCTAGGCCAACGAATGTCAAGGAGGTACAAGCTTTCATGGGGCATTGTGGTTATTACGAATGTTTCATTCACATGTATGTTGTCATTGACAAGCCTTTGTTGACTAACTTTGAGTGGGCGGATGAATGTGAAAACTCCTGTAATGAGGTTAAATGATGATTGTGTTCAACCCCAATCTTGACTACACTAGATTGGAACAAGTCATTCCATGTTCATGTGGATGCATACAATTATGCAATTGGTTTTGTATTGGCACAACCTATTGGTGAAGGTAATATGGATCTTCCAATTGCTTATGCGAGTAGACAATTGAATGTAGTTGAACAAAATTACACCACGATCGAAAGAGAAGGATTAGGCATGGTATATGCAGTTAAGAAGTTTAGAAATTATTTGCTTGCAAATAAGTTAAATTTTTAGCAAACCATCAAGCATTGCTATACCTAGTGAACAAACCTTGCAATACAGGCATATTAGTAAGATGGTTCCTCTTACTAATGGAGTACAACTTTGAAGTTGTGGTTAGGAAATGCAAGACTCACCTTAGACCAAATCACCTTTCTAGACTAACTTCAGGAGAGTCCCCTCCGGGAGTGTCAGATGACCTTCTTGATGCTTACTTGTTCAATCTGGAAGTAGTGCCTGAATGGGCTAAAAATATAGTGCCTATCCTCACCTTTGGACCTAAACATCCTGTATTGAGGACCAAAGATAAAGAAGTAGTGAGGTCCCATAAATATCGCATAATGGAAAGCAACATGTGCAAGCACACCAAAAACTGGCTTGCTGTGTAGAAGAAGATGAGCATGCAAAATGGTTGCAACTAGCACATGTAGCTGCACTTCAACAACATCACTCTAAGCAAAGAACCCTCCAGAGTTTGCAAAGGTTAGGGGTATATTGGCCAACTATGGAAGCAGAAGTTCACAAATTGTGCAAGGAATGCCCAGTTTGTGCTATTAGACCACCAGTGGAACATGCCACTCTATATCGAGTATCTTTAGCACTAGATTAGAGTGAACCTTTAGTCAGTTTTTTGAGGACGAAAACATTCCCTTAAGAGATGACCCTGGCTAGACAAAGAAGCTTAGAACAAGAAGCACTAGACTATGCTCTCATTGGAGATAATCTATATAGACGAGGAAAAGACGGATATCTTAGATTGTGTGCTCATGAGAGTGAATATCTCAAGATCATAGAGACTACTCATCAAGGAGTGGTAGGAGGATACTTTGGACTAGACAGGGTGATCAAAGCTATACTCTTTGAAGGTCTTTGGTGGCCAACTCTTCACATGGATGCACATACCTACGTGAAGAGGTGTGATATTTGTCAGCAAACTCAGTACCCGATACAAAAAGAAGAGATGCCATTGAAACCCATGATGGGTGGACATGCATTCTCTAAGTGGGGAATATACTTTGTCGGTCCTATTAACCCCCTAGCTAAGGGTTCACACGTTGAATACATCATAGTGGCTACTGATTATCTGGCTAAATGGATGGAAGTGAAGGCAACAAGAAAGAATGATGCGCTGACCACAACTAAGTTCCTCTTTGAGAACATACTTATGAGATATGGTTTGCCAATAGAATTAGTGAGTGATCGTGGCACCCACTTCCTGAATGAGGTTATTGAACACTTGTTACAAAAATTCATGGTTATTCACAAGAAGTCGGATCCATATCATCCACAAGCCAATGTGTTGACAAAGTTGGTGAATAATAAACGCTCTAACTGGGACAAACAATTACATCATGTTGTTTGCGCATATCGAGTTGCCTATAAAACGGTACTCCAAGCCACTCCCTTTCAGATGGTATTTGGCCAAAATGCAGTGCTACCATTAGATTTCTTAATACCCACACTGAGAGTAGCACAAGAGCATCAATGGACCGGCCATGAGCTCTCATCTAGAATCTTTGATCTAGAACACTTAGGTGAAACAAGATTGAGAGCAGCCGCAGGGATTTATGCAGGTAAGAAAAGACAAAACGCATATTTTGATGCCCACGTAAAGGATAAGGGTATGAAGGTGGAAGATTTACTCCTAATGTACACCTTGAAGCAACATGCAAGGAAGCTGGAGAATTGTGGCTATGGACCCATGATTATTAACAGAATATCAACAAGTGGAGCGGTCCAACTAGCTACCCTAGAAGGTGACATCCTACCAAGTTACATCAGTGGATGTAGAGTCAAATTATATGAAGAATCCCTCACAGAGGAAAAGCTTAATCGACTCAACACTACCAAGAAATGTAAGGCAAAAGAAAAACGAATTTGAGAAGAAGTGTAGGTAGAAGCTTTAGAATGCATATGAAGAATGAAACTGAGAAGACAGGGTAGAGATCAACCTAGGTCAGATGATTATGAAGTTCCAAGATATCAAAGGCCATGTGCGAAGCATTAGGTGTACGTTCCCACAGAATGGTTGACAGACGTCCTTTTGTGACCTTAGAGTTAGGACAAGGAGATAGTGCAAGTATTGTAAGAGCCTTGATTGACTCAGGTGCAGCCACTACTACAATTAAACTTTCTTACTGTCAAGAATTGCAATTACACGTCAATCCTATAGAAGCATATCTCATAGGATTGGGAGGTATGGAAACCCCTTGCATGGGTGAGGTGGATATTTCCATCTACATTCAAGATGTTCTTATGACAATTAAGGTGTTATTGTGTCAAGACGAGGATCTCATTGAGCCTCTTGTCTTGGGTCCGGACTGGATCTACGATCCTACAATCAACATGAACCTAAGAAGTGGACTTCTTTAGGTCTAGGTAAATCACAATCGCATTACCATTGAGTTATAAAATAAAGCACTCAAGGAACTAGGAAAGGCACAAACTCCTGGTCCTTCCAGGAGTGCACATGAAGATAAAGATGTTGTTCTTGTCCAAAATTCTATGATGCAGAGGATGATGTCCTCAACAAAGAAGCAAAGGATCTGATGGAACTCCTTCTTTTCCAAAAGTCATTGAGACCCAACAACCAAAGGAGTACAAGAAGTAGGGGAAGCAGATGGTCTATGCTGATAACAATGGAGAGCATGAAACAAGTCGACTCAAAATGTGAAGTAGATCTAGATATGCAAGGGTGAACAACCCTCTGCTCTGGTGATGAATCCCCAACAATGCACAAAACCATCTACTCGGACAAGGACTACAAAGAGCGAGTATTCTGGGAATCTCCCAAAACGGATCATTTCTATTTGGGTCCCAAAGTGATCAATGACGGCTGACCCCAATGCACAATAAATTTGGGTGCCCAAGGCCTGCTTCCATGCTCAAGTACACTCACATAAGCTCATGAGCCTGAAATGCCACTCACAATCATTCACATGACATACTTCAAGGCACACATCTGCATTCCAACACTCCACACATGCGAGCACACCTAGAACTACTTGGAAATGGGTACCCAAAAAGTCCCAAATCCAAGACGACTTGATTCAAAACATGAGAAGACCATTACACCCACAAGAAACCATCTCACACATAAATTTTGGAGGATTAAACTCAGTGATAAACCACTTGACCCCACCATGTAAAGTACTATGCATAGACATAGATGCATTTGATTACATTGCACAATCGAGTATGCATGTAGGGACAGCATTGACCTCCTAAATCTAACTCTCTCTCTCTCTCTCACACACACACACACAATACCCCACCCAACTAACTTCTAACCCCAAATAATGGCATGTTGGTATTGTAGAGGGAACATGGTATTATCATGTTTCCTACGCAATGCTAATGTGATTTTCTTCTTCCAGCAGATAAGCATAACATGGCTGACATAGCAGGAACCAACTCTCAAGTAGGCACGAGCCAACAAGTGGTTGATCTAGAGAGCTTATCAATCATGCCGCAACCAAATAAAAGACGAGAAGAGTTACAAGCCATACAAATCATGCCAATATCAGGCCCCCCAAGCAGCCATACCACACATGTGGGCAAGACATCTCTATGGTTTAGTGAAGTAGCAGGACCATTGGGTGAAGGATCATACCTTTTGGGAAGCAGAGCTAGAACACAATGGCAAGTGGGGCAAATATCACTTCTTTATGCGGGAATTTGAAAAGTTACAAAATGCAGAAGCACTATACCCTGTATGGGAGAAAGCAAGATTGGACAAATACTTCGGTGCTCAACTCCTAAAGCCCAACTTCATGAGATGCTACTATCTTATCAACACCTTGACTCCGAGCAAACACCCCAAAGGCTCAAGCACATTTGTGCTCCCATCTCTATTGAGGGGCAATGAGCTGAAGAGGTTCAAGTTAACCAACAACTTAGTGCGAGAGGCCCTGGATATGTGAGGAATGCATATACCATCAGAGAAGGGGATCTTGGTGCCTTATAACATGAAAATAAGGAACCTCACCAAGCTTAAGGAAATGGTGGCCATGACACCCAATATTGCAGTACACCTTTAGATGTGCATGCAGCACTTTGCTTTCCCCGCCCAAGTAGATCATCCATCAGATACACTTGGCTCACAAGAGATGGCCATGGAAATCAGTCTTGTATGGATGTTGCACATTGGCGAGGATTATTTATAGATGTTTAGCTTATGGCATCCCTATCTAGAGAGCCTTAATGTGGAATAGAGTACAACAATTCAAAGGCCAAAAATCAATTGGACCCCCTTCCAAGAGGATGAGAGGAGCCATACAAGTACCTTGTGCTCAACCCCGTGGAGCAACATTAACACCCGATGTCACCCCCCCTCCTCAATGCATCAAGCCATTCACACTCCGACTACTGTGATGAAGCTTTGAAGGTCCAAGCTTGATATTCCCACCAATTCCGATGGACCTTGAATTTCTCAGAGGAGCACCCTTAGAAGAACTCACCAATGAGGACTTTGAGCAAATTTTAAGAGAAATGAATCTTGAGGCTGAAGAGGAACAACAAATGGAAGATGCTCAACCACAGTCAACAACATCACAAGTACTCATTACCACAATTGATGTGGATGAAGAAGACGGTGAAGAGGACAAGGAAGATGAAGAATCAGAAGAAGGTGAGGAAGGGCATGAAGAAAGATATCGAGATGAGCAGCAAGGAGTACCAAAACTCATAGGTGCTCCTACCTACATAGCCTAGTTGCAAAGGCTATACGACACGATCAAGGCAGTGCAAGAAAGGCACAGACTTTCATTTGCATCAGGCCAATCCTTGATTGAACTGATGTTAGCAGATAAAGGACTGGACCCGCAATTCATCACTTCCCTCCAACTATTGTCCGAATCCTTGGGAGTTCAAGAGGCTGTCTACATAGTCATTCGACAATCTATCCGATATGACCAGTGTAGAGTGGATACATGACCACGAGCAGGAAAGAATATACGAATATAAATATCCAAACTCGAAGCTACCATCGAGCCAACAACCACCCCAACCACCACCATCGACCTTACAACATAAAGTTTTGTACAAACATTGCCAATCTCACCCCAACACCCTCCATCTCCTCCATCACCCCTACCTCCACCACCAACCATTATGACAACCATTGCACTAACAACAACCATGACTCAAACCCTAGCCTCCTCAACATCCTTTTCTTTTCGTGAGCCAACATCCCAGTCCACCCTTTTTTCTTCCGTTGCCAACCCTTTTATCACTTCACCATTCTTGTCTACTGAACCCATCATTGGACATCCACTAATACCTAGCATAGAGGGATACCCATGGCCCACAGAAGGTAGTCTAGGCTTTCTTGCTTATCCATATTCACACATTCCCCTTTCCAAGGATCCATAATTCCCATCTGCCCCCTATACCTCACTCGCCACAATTGCCCCACCTCATTACACGTCATTCAGAGAATAATTCTTTCCTTCTCTTGCTCCTAAGATGCTAGGTTTACAGACAGTCACAACCACATCACTCTACACAAACTACACTCACTTCACCTACCATACCCACATACATGGTAGCACCTACACATACCACACTGTCTGACCCCATGGACATTTCACCACCCATAGCACCTCCCTCTCCCCCCATGCTTCCACCATCATCCACTCCCCCACCCCCACCTCACCAATCACCACATCATTCATAGACACCGCATCCACAACTCCCATTCTCAATCTCATTACCTCTGCATTACAAACTACTCCCCTCATATCTCATAATGTAAATAATTCATTCAATATGTTAATTCAGTGTGCATATCAATTACAAGACAAGTATCAACGATTGGAAGAGCGCAATGTTGCCTTCCAGGCAGAGTCACAGAGGTTACAAGTAAGAGTCACTACACCGGAAGCTTCCCATCAAACACTTCTAGTAGAGTACACCACCTTACAATAGGCTCATACCAAATTGGAGTCCAAGATATCCATTTTGGATGATCAAGCAATCAAAGACTTGGAAAATGTGATCCAAGCATAGATGCTCACTAATGCTAAACTAAGACACACTCTCAATCTACTACGGAAGCATATGGTTGTGGCATTGGAAGAGAACAAGAGATTACAATAGCAAAACCAAGACAATCTTGAAGCAACTATGGAAGGGACAATAGGCACGGAGATTAGCCCTACAAAGTATCAAGTAATCCCATCCAAAGACATACAAATACTTCTTGAAGAGCATGCCAATTTTTTGGAATCATATGAAAAGCTAGAAACCGAATGTGCTGACCTAAAGAAGTAGTTGGCCAAAGTCAGCACATCTCAACATGATCCTGCCATCCCTCAATAGTCCACTAAAGAACTAGAGGCCTTAAGAAAGTAGGTCGAAGGATTACAATCTAGACTCCTACCATATGAGAGTCCACCCTCTCCTATTAAAGAACGAAAACCCAAAACCATGGTGGAGATTTCGATCGAAGAGAGTTTTGAAGAGCCTTACGACTTGATGCCGGTACTTGGTGGGCATGTCACGAAAGAGGCATTACAACATATGAGGGGCATATCGACGCTGCCTATACTGACGGTCACTCTCATCATGGATATAAACGTTGGAAAAGTCCACTTAAAGATACTGATGGTCAAGTGATCGTCGGTATGACCATTTAAAATAGATCATCGAGATGTCTCGCAACCGCCGATATGAGCGTCGGTAATTTACTGGAACTTTTCGATGCCCATACCGACGCCTATACTAAGGCCGTGTTTTAAATATATCGGGAACCCGGGAGCAAAATTGAACATTTTGCACATGTTTGAGTACTGTTTGTCTTCTGTTAAACTTGCATGCACGAACCGAATTGCAACTTGCATTGTCTTGTGCACGCACACACACAGATCTCTCTCTCTACACACACACACACTCTCTCTGTTTAGATCTCACATCTTGGTAAGTGGTGCGCGTACTCTCAGCCTTTGTCTTTCTCTATGCTTTAGGTCTTATAATTTCTCTTCTCTTTGATTTTGCAGAAGTTCTTTGGCGTCGATTCTTTGGAATTCGATGATAGATGACATACATTATGATTTGATGACAACGATCCAACAGAGGAACATACTTGTAAGTTAGAGAGAGAGAGATGAGGGAGAAAGAGAGAAAGAGAGAGAGGTAGAGAGAGAGAGAGATAAAGAGAGATGAAAGAGAGGAAGATAGAGATAGGAAGATAGAGCATACATACACACGCACACACATCTACACATGCATACATACACACATACATGTACACACATGCATGCTTACATACACACACATATACATACATGCATGCATACACACACATATACACACATGCATGCATGCATACACACACATATATGCACATATGCATACATACACATACACACACATGCATACACACATACATACACACACACATATACACATACATACACACACACGTACATACACACATGCATGCATACATACACACACATATACACACATGCATGCATACACACATGAATACATACACACACACATATACACATACATACACACACATACACACACACACATACACATACATACACACACATACACACACATGCTTTCAGAGAGAAGGCAATGAAGTTTTGCATAGTTAACTCTGAGCCTATGTAGAAGTGGTTAGAAAAGTATGAGCTTGTCAAGGAGACCAATGCAAAGGAAAGGGCTCAGTTTTGAAGGAATCGTTCCACTCGATTTTTGCCTCTTCCAGAAAGGCTTTGACCTCTTCCACCCTTTCCAACTAGCAGATGGCTAGATATAGTGGTTTCACAAGCAAAGGTAGCGGGTGAAGATATCTCTGAAGAAGAAGAAGAACTCGCAAAGAGATGTGATTGGAAGTATGCTAAATACGGTGCACTATGGTCTCATGGATGACACTTTCAGATCGCACGAATCGATAAAAATAGGTCTACTTTTGATAGTGGGGTGATGGTGAACTTTTTGCAAAAAAGTAGAGCAAGTGCAAGAGATGATAATGCTCAAGAAGGCCAGCTAGATTATTGTGATGTGATTCAAGATATCTTGAAACTATCTTTTAGAAGTTTGATTGCTTTGTTTTTTATGTGAAATGGTTCAAAGTAGTCGCCTCTGGAAGAAACACAACAGTGAGGCGGGATAAAAGCGGTTTGCTTCAAATCGACTCCACAAATTTATGGATAGAGGAAAGAGATACATTTGTACTTCCCCAACACTATGCACAAGTTGTTTTTATACCAGATTCAAAAGAACCAGAGTGGCTATTTGTTTTACAAGTTGCCCCATGTAGTAGACAAATTTGTGAGAACATAGATGTAGAAGAAAGTCCATCTCTAGTGGACTCAGAGATTCATTCAATAGTCGAGGAGAAAGAGATCATCGTTCGAGAAGAAGAGGTCATTGAAGAAGACGAAATAAAGGACGAAGCAATAGATGATGATCAAGAAGAAACCAGCATAACAAGCGATTTAGAAGTCATCAATATAGAGATAGATATTCTCGGTGCATCGCATCTCCAAGAGGATGCTAAACTAGAGGATTTTTGAATCAAACACTTGTACATACTTTTTTTTTTTGCTAGGTTTTTTTGTACACTACCATTTCTCTATATTACATTGATTATCACATGCTAATTATTTGAGTTCTTTTGTTACAGAGCACGATAGGAGACAGTCCTCTAGCCACTCCACATTCCATGATAGAGGAGTAGTTCTTAGAGTTCATCTCTCAGGTACCTCTGACGTATATGGCCGTTGTGTCACAGTATTGGATCTCTCGTGGTAGCACTCCCCCCCGCCTCACTCCTGGCGGCCTCACTCCCGCCGGTGTCACTCTTGCCAGTGTCACTCCTACCGGCGCCACTCCTACGGGTGGTGCTACTCTCGCCGGAGGTATGTCTCCTAGCTTTATGACTCCACCACGACCACCTTTTCAGCCATCCCCTACTGGCTCTAGTAGTAGACATGTGCGTTCGACATCTCAACACGATACAGGTTCAGGCATGTCTCGTAGGTCGAGGTCACGCTCTAGAGCAGGAGGTTCTATGAGTGGATCTACAGGTAGGTCTAGAGGAGGTGGTTATTGTGGAGGCAGTGCGACGAATGTTGTGTCATCCACTTCTACTCTTAGGACGAGTACCTCAGATGTAGGTACACCATGTGGAACACCACATACACCTTGGGGTTCTCATGACCATGATGACTCTAAGGTGTATAGTATCCGAGATGGAGCTCCAGTGATGGATGCGGCTGGCAAAGCAATGTGTGCACGTATACGATAGCTTTGCTCCATACAATTTGGACACTCTATCATGTTGAAATGGATTGAACAATATAAAGATCGGAAGAATTATATCATGCAGACGATTTATCAAGAGTTTTGACCAGTCGATGGATAACCTCTTGTCAATTCAAAGTGGATTCTGCACACTGCACGTGAAGTTATGTCCCATCAACGATTCGAGGCTCGTGATGCTTTCAGAGCAGATTACCAAAGCATGTATGGTTAGATGCTGACGAGTGGGATATGATTCGCGACGAGAAGCAGAAGACTCCTGACCGATATCGTGAGCAGCGAGATGCCGTAGCCATATGTTTAGATACAATTGGACCATCACATTTGGGCAGCAGCGAATATGCCACAATGCGTCACGAGTTTGTAAGTACCATTTGATTTATTGAATTTGTTTGTGTTAAGCTTCTCATGTATGTTCCTCTAATGTTTTGTATATTTGTTGCAGGAGCTTGCAATGGGTCGTCCTCCAACACGAACGGAGGAGGCTTATAGATATCGTCATGGATTGACTTCACTATTGGATGACTTGGAGGTGTTGGTGCATATCAATCACCAATTGAAGATTTGGAGTGAAGAAAATGGACACATTCACAAGAGTGAAGGACATGTACACATATGTACATTAGTTATAACATAGGTTACATATACTTATGTTTTGATGAGAGCTTGTACATAGATGTCTATAAATACTTTTGGAAAATGTCGGGTAAATAGAGAGCAGAAGAGAGAAGACAAAGAGAGACCATGTATGAGCATAGGAATAGAGAAATTAGTGATTGTAAATGTCAATAGACAGTTGAGAAAGAAGTTGAAGTCTCTCTCACTTTTAGTTGTAGTCTTCTCCTGAAATGAAGGAAATGTTGCGCCCGATGTTTCTGCGTCTACTCCGTCTGTGGTAGATCATTTGTGAAATCCTTTTGAGGATATCTAAGTTGTTAGTTAATGAGTCTGTGGTTTGAATTTTAGAGTCTAATTGTGAACAGGTGAAGAGAATTGCTGATAGGAACATTCACATGTATTGAGTGTTCACAGCTCTCTGAAACAGGCGCACATTTCGAGTCCAAAGAAATGAGTAGTGCT
Organism: Ceratopteris richardii; assembly: GCA_020310875.1. NCBI lineage: Eukaryota > Viridiplantae > Streptophyta > Polypodiopsida > Polypodiales > Pteridaceae > Ceratopteris > Ceratopteris richardii. The sequence continues at coordinate 136,079,864 of CM035427.1, read as the reverse complement.
CAGTGCACAGTGTAAAGTTTTACACATATGATAGCTTAAAATCTAAGTTGAGAGATAAGCTATCTTCAGTCAAAAGGATTTGGCAAAACGGGTTCGACATTGTGAGAACCAAAGTTAAGAAGTTAGGGGTGTAGAATCGACTGTTCTGAGTAACAGTTTCTGACATAGGTAACTTGTGAAATTGATTTCTCAAGTTATACTATAGCTTTTGAAGTAATTTAACTTGGAGGTGATGCGCAATCCCTAGGAGATGATTCGTACAAAGTTTCATAAAAAACTTTACATGTTTGATAAGTCAATGTGAAGAAATTCTGCAGCAGACTTTTCTGTGTTTTCATCTTCTTCACAGATTTTCTTAATTTTGATAATTTGGAGATTGGACCTATAATTTAGTGAAGGTTTTTGACTTACTCTTGATATAGAGGTGTTCTAAATTCAAGAGTAGGTTGTTCTTTTGGAGATTAACACTCTCCATCAGTGGTATCAGAGCAGGAGACATCAAAATCAAGGAAAGGAAGGTCCCGACTGCTGCAGATTCAAGAAGTTCAACATTTGAAGAACTAAGAAGTGAAAGCTTGGAGTCAAAAGCCTAAGGAGAAGACTACTCGACATCAAGAAAGGCAAAAGGAGTCTAACTTGAAGTAAAGGTACATACATTGCTTGTAAAGCTTGAAGTTTTCAATACACAGGTGGAAACAAGATGGGAGATGCTCTACAGATAGAGAAATTGGATAGGGAAAACTATCCTGCATGGTCAATGAGGATGGAAGCTCATATTATGAGCAAAGATTTAATTGGTTACATCACAGGAGAAGAAGAGAAGCCAGAGTTCAGAGATCCTAGTGTTCCAACTAGGGAAGAGTTAGCAGATTTGAAAAATTGGATGAAGAAAGATGCTCAAGCTAGGAGCATTATTTATATGGGAGTCAATGATTACTTGTTACCTCACATTAGAGGTCTTGAAAGTGCAACTGACATATGGAATGCTTTGGAGGAGCATTTTCAGAACACTACAAAGTCAAGGAAGGCATCCTTATGGGCAGAGTTTACTACCTTCAAGAAGAAGGCCTCTCAGTCCATCTCAGATTATGTGACAAGGATGAAAGATATTGCAGATGCTTTAGGAGCTGTTGATGAAGACATTGAGGAAGATAAATTGGTAAGGCAAATCCTTACAGGATTGAGAGGTGATGACAAATGGAAGCCATTTATTTTGTCTACAGAACTATCACTTGACCATTTCACTCCTGATTTAAATCAATTGTTAGGTCATATGCTAACATTTGAGCAGGATGTTAAAGGAGATGGTGACAAGAGTACAGGTCATGCAATGTACTCAAAGGATAAGAAGAAGAATAGCAAAGGAAAACAACAAGCAGGTGAAGATGAAGGAACAACTACTCAAGCCAACTTCCTAAGAGGAAGAGGAGGTGGCAAAGGTAGAGGAAGAGGCAGGAATAACAAAGATGGAGGCAAAGCTTGCTGGATTTGTGGTAAGACAAATCATTTAGCTAATGATTGTTGGCATAATAATCAGAATAATGGTGGATATAATCAAAATTATAATGCAAGAGGAAGAGGTGGCAGAAATCAAAGAGGTAATTACAGAGGTAGAGGTGGAAGAAATTATTTTGGAAGAAATGCATGTAGAGGATTCCAAAGTCAACAATACAACAACACCTACTACAATTATGCTTCAGATCAAAAGGAAGATTCAACATTGATAATGAATGCAACTTGTGAAAGGCAGAGTGAAGATCAAAGAGTCTTCTACATTGACTCAGGGTGTAGCAATCACCTGAGTGGTAACATATCTTTGATGACTGATTTGGAAAGTAAAGTTTTTAATCATGTTGTTCAAACAGGTGACAACACAAAGCACAATGTGAAGTCAATAGGATCAGTGAAGGCCAAGGATGGAAGCACCTTATTGAGTAAGGTCTTGTATGTTCCTACAATCCCTAAGAATTTGATAAGTGTAGGTCAAATTGTTGAAAAGGGATATGAAGTAAGGTTCACTAATGATGGAGTATATGTGGAAGACCCTAGCCAAGGGTATAAACAGATTGTTTCAGGGAAAAAAGAAGGAAGACTATTTACATTGAAGATTCAGGGTAACATTGGTCATGCAATGTTCACATATGGAGGACATAAGATCTCTGAGTTAGATCTTTGGCACAAGAGGCTTGGACATTTCAATGAAAGAGGTATTAAAGATATGGTTAACAATGGTTCAGTGCTTGGATTGCCTAATGTTGCAGGTCAACATATGACATACAAATGTGAGGCATGTCAATTAGGTAAGGCTCATAAACATTCCTATTCCAAGCATGGTTTTATGCACTCAGAGAAGCTTGAGTTGGTACACACAGATGTGTGGGGACCATCAAAAGATTTCAGTATAAATGGATCAAGGTATTATGTGATTTATGTTGATGATGCTACTAGGTGGATCACTATCTATGTGATCAAAGATAAGTCAGAAGTGTTTAATACATTTAAACACTATCATGCATATGCAGAAAGAATTACAGGTCATAAGTTGAAGAGACTAAGGTCAGATGGAGGGGGAGAGTATTTCTCAAATGAGTTCAGTGATTACTTATGGAATGCAGGTATAAAAAGGGAAGTTACTTGCAGGTACTCTCCTCAACAAAATGGTGTTGCAGAAAGGAGAAATAGAACTCTTGTTGAGTTTGCAAGATCCATGATGAAGGAGAAAAATTGCCCTAATTATTTGTGGGCTGAGGCTGTAAATACAGCCACTTATTTGGTCAATAGGTTACCATGTAAAGCCTTGCAGGGTATGACACCATATGAGGCTTGGTGGGGTAAGAGACCTACCTTAGATCATTGTAGAGTATTTGGGTGTGTGGCATATGCATATGTGCCATCACAATTAAGGCACAAGTTGGAACCCAAAGCTGAAAAGTATGTTTTCATTGGCTATGATGATAAGCAGATGGGCTATAGATTGTGGAGTCCATCAACAAAGCAATTTATGGTTTCTAAGGATGTTACATTTGATGAACAAAGCACTTGGTATGCAGGTACAATCAACATCAATACAGGTGATGAAGAAGAAGTGAGTCAAAGAAAAGGTAAATCAAAAGTTCAAATATTTGATGAGCAAGAGAATAATGAAGTGCAGGTTGAAGTGGAAGAAACACCAAGATTTGATCCTGAATGTGAAGAGCCAGAAACCTCAAGGAGTGGAGAGCTCAGAAGGTCAACAAGAAATAAGTGGCAACCTACAAGGTATAGTTATGATACTTCATTTCTAGCCACAAAAGATTATGCTTATATGGTGAATACAGATGAAGACCCTTCTACATATGAAGAGGCAAAAGGTAAGGAAAAATGGGAGAGTGCTATGCAGGAAGAATATGATGCACTATTGGAGAATCAAACTTGGGATTTGGTTCCTAAACCAAATAGTCAGAAGATTATTGGATGCAAGTGGGTCTACAAGACAAAAAGGTTTGCAGATGGAAGTGTGTCTAGATACAAAGCTAGACTTGTGGTCAAAGGCTTTGCTCAGACATATGGTATTGATTATGATGAGACCTATAGTCCTGTGGCAAAGATGACAACCATAAGGACACTTATTGCTATTGCTGCATGTAAAGGTTGGAAGCTATGTCAACTTGATGTGAAGAATGCTTTTTTGAATGGTTATATTTCAGATGATGTATTCATGGAGCAACCTCAAGGGTTCAGAGATAAAAGGTATCCAGATCATGTGTGCAAGCTCAAGAGAGCTTTGTATGGCTTGAAGCAGGCCCCAAGGGCATGGAACTATAGACTTGTGAAGTTCCTAAAAGAACTTGGATTTCAGGTGTCTAAAGCAGATAGTAGCTTGCTTGTCAAGGCAAGTGAAAATGGTTTCATATACATGTGCATATATGTTGATGATATAATTCTTACAGGTACAGATGAAGAAGGAATACAAAAGCTCAAAAGGCAAATGGAAAAGGAGTTCAAGATAAGTGACTTGGGAGACTTGTCATACTTCTTGGGCATGGAGATTACATATAATCAACATGGAGTATTTGTGACCCAAGAAAGGTATTTGAAGAACTTGATAATCAAGTTAAAATGGATGATTGCAGGGTAGCACCTACACCAATGGAGGTGAATCACAAATTGAGTAAGTATGGAGGTGAAGAATTCAAAGACATGAGACAATATCAGAGTTTGGTTGGTAGCCTTATCTATGCTACTCTAACTAGACCTGATTTATCATATGCAGTAGGGGTTTTGTCTCAATTTATGCATTGCCCAAGGAAAGAACATTGGATTGCAGGACAAAGGGTGTTGAGGTACATTAAGGGTACACTCAATGAAGGTTTGTATTATGGGTTTACCTCAGATACAAATATCAAAATTTATAGTGATGCAGATTGGGCAGGTAATCCAGATGATAGAAGATCTACATTTGGATATATGTGTTATGTGGGAGATAAACTTATCTCATGGTGTTCTAAGAAGCAACATACAGTTGCTTTATCATCTACAGAAGCAGAGTATAAAGGCATGGTTGAAGCTGCAAAAGAAGTAATTTGGGTCAAGACATTGATGAAGAGTCTTGATATTATGCATGGGATACCAATCATATATGGAGATAACATGAGTTCATTGTATTTAGCTGCTAATCCTGTTTTTCATGCCAGGACCAAACACATTGAGATTCAGTATCACTTTCTAAGAGAGAAAGTGATGGATAAGGAGATTGAAGTCATACATACTTCAACAAAGGATCAGATAGCTGATATGCTTACAAAAAGCTTGGATGGACCAAAGCTACAGAAGTTTAAGGACATGGCAGGTATAAAGAAGAAAGGAGAAACCTCAATTGATGATTGAGGGGGAGCTGTTGGTGCATATCAATCACCAATTGAAGATTTGGAGTGAAGAAAATGGACACATTCACAAGAGTGAAGGACATGTACACATATGTACATTAGTTATAACATAGGTTACATATACTTATGTTTTGATGAGAGTTTGTACATAGATGTCTATAAATACTTTTGGAAAATGTCGGGTAAATAGAGAGCAGAAGAGAGAAGACAAAGAGAGACCATGTATGAGCATAGGAATAGAGAAATTAGTGATTGTAAATGTCAATAGACAGTTGAGAAAGAAGTTGAAGTCTCTCTCACTTTTAGTTGTAGTCTTCTCCTGAAATGAAGGAAATGTTGCGCCCGATGTTTCTGCGTCTACTCCGTCTGTGGTAGATCATTTGTGAAATCCTTTTGAGGATATCTAAGTTGTTAGTTAATGAGTCTGTGGTTTGAATTTTAGAGTCTAATTGTGAACAGGTGAAGAGAATTGCTGATAGGAACATTCACATGTATTGAGTGTTCACAACTCTCTGAAACAGGCGCACATTTCGAGTCCAAAGAAATGAGTAGTGCTCAGTGCACAGTGTAAAGTTTTACACATATGATAGCTTAAAATCTAAGTTGAGAGATAAGCTATCTTCAGTCAAAAGGATTTGGCAAAACGGGTTCGACATTGTGAGAACCAAAGTTAAGAAGTTAGGGGTGTAGAATCGACTGTTCTGAGTAACAGTTTCTGACATAGGTAACTTGTGAAATTGATTTCTCAAGTTATACTATAGCTTTTGAAGTAATTTAACTTGGAGGTGATGCGCAATCCCTAGGAGATGATTCGTACAAAGTTTCATCAAAAACTTTACATGTTTGATAAGTCAATGTGAAGAAATTCTGCAGCAGACTTTTCTGTGTTTTCATCTTCTTCACAGATTTTCTTAATTTTGATAATTTGGAGATTGGACCTATAATTTAGTGAAGGTTTTTGACTTACTCTTGATATAGAGGTGTTCTAAATTCAAGAGTAGGTTGTTCTTTTGGAGATTAACACTCTCCATCAGGAGGGACGCGGTGCGGTCGTTTCATGGGAGCGTTTGCGATGAGGTGATGAATTTATAAACTTGGTTTTTACTTGTTGTTTGTAAATCTCATGTGAATTTATCCCATTTCATGAATGTTCTTTGTTGCATGACTCTTGATATGGAACATTCTTTGCATGTGTATGGCAATGGCACACCAAAATTTTGTATTTGATTTTTATATGGAAATGCAATGCTTTACCACATTTTGTAAAAGTGTCATATATGACAGTGGTTTGCCACTTGTACATGCTTTATTTATGAAATATATAACTCTTCTTGTACATGGTTCATGGTTCATTCTTATTATCTCTTTTGTGTCCAATAATATTCTATTTTATGAAATCATATTTCGGTTGACATTAGAGTACACATCACATGTACTCGGTTTTTTTTGGGCAGAGTGTATTATCTTTTGCTAAGCAACATCATGGTAATGTTGCTGTAGCAAAAGACAACACACTCTGCCCAAAAAAAATTTGTAGCATTGGTCATCGGTATAAACGATGGTACTCCCAATAATGCCATCGGAATAAGCGTTGGTACACTCAGTGGGCGCCGGCATACGTGATGGTACACCCAACAATGGCGCCTATATAACTATTGGTATGGGCATCGGTAATATCGATGTTTATATCGATGCATATACCAACGATTATACCGATGCCTATACCGACGCTTTAATACTGACGTGCATACCGACACCTACATCGACGTCAGGGCAAAAATATGCGCATTCATTTCCCTCGATAAAAACCTTGGTATACGACCGATCTGTTGTAGTGAGGGATGAGACACATTTGAAATCAAAGTCCCAGATTGGCTAAAGAGAGTCAAACAAATCGAATCAAACACATGATGATAGAGCGGCCATGTAGATCCGATCCCTTTCCAATCTAGAAGAAATTGTTCTCAGGTCCGCTTACTTTCAGAACCTCTGACATCAATGCCTAATTACCACATCAGAAATGTAGTATAAGGACTATTTTGTATTATAAGCTGACTATAACGTGGAGATTAAAAGACACACAGGAAAAGAGCCTACATTTAGCACCCAGTTTGAACCTGATGATCTACTAGCACATGCACTTGTAGGCTTGATTTTTCAACCCAATTGGCATGAGCAAATACTCACATACTATCCAAAAATGATGTGCACATGGGCCATAATGCCATTATGTATTAAATATAACCCATGTTACTTTCCAGTAGTTCGTCACAGATCATGGAAAGCTTTTGCCATCAAAGTACGGAATAATAAAGGATGCTCGGATTGGGTTCATTATCCATATTTTGCTCCATCTACAGCACCACCCACCGTAGCATACACGACAATATGTCATTGGTCTACACGCTTAAAGAATGTACCAGACATCGCTGCCACGAGGTGTATGAAAATCTTCTAGCTCATGACGATCGTATTCAAGACCTTCCGCAAGGTACATGCACCATACATTTCGCCACCCGGCTTTCTGAAGGTAACAGAGATTTGGTCTATGACATGAGCCAGACCCCCTCCATCAACATAATCTATGCCTGGCATGCGTGCATAAAGTATTTACCTGCTTGCTACAAGCAAACCTTTGAAGAAATGTTCTCTACCGGGTTATGGGAATATCATTCTGAAATTTTCATTCCGAGGCCAATACATTTATTACATCTCTTTGCGGTAGAACAAGCCATACATGCCGGTCAATTACACTTTCCACATGTGGACATTCTAGGTCCAATAGATTAGGATAAACTCATGATAGATTTGGCTTGAGGATTGCACATTCAAGAACATCACCTAGCCACAAACGTCATTGAGTATTACATCAAGCACTCCCACCAATAAGGGTTTGTCAAGGACGATAGATGCGAGAGCGGGAAGGTGTTGGTAGGAGCCAAGGAAGTCAAGGCTTGACAAGACAGGGAAGCCAACGAAGGGAGTCAAAGCAAAGAGAAGGACCAAGTAGGCAAAGTAGTCAATGCAGATCCGACAAGTATGCCACCTAATTTTTCATGAAGAAATACTTCCCAAACAATGATTTTAGTCACTTCACACCATTGTAAATACCATTTTCTATTATTCCTACTCCATTTTGTGCAAGCAGAGGAGTTATCAAGATTGAGGAGTACTAGAAGTAGCTACATACCAATTTTCGTAATCTTTACACTGCGTTTGAGCCCCCAAATAAGCCCTGGAACCTAAGTTGGTGTGACTCTAGCACAATGGCAAGTACCTCATAATTGTCAATCCGTGGAGATGTGAGGACGAGTATGACGACTATGAGCAAGTGATGGCACAAGTGTGTGAATGAGAAGCACACAAGCATGCACACACATACACACACGCACACACAAGGCAAGAACAAAGAGAAGAATAATGGAGTTCTTTGTATTACGAAAAAAGTCTCTTAGCTCAAAACTCTAACAACCTAACTTAAAAAAGAGCTCTCTAGCTCTTTTTATAGTTTTTAACTAGCTTTTGGCACTATCCACACCTACTGTCCAGCATAGTTAAAAATTAGGTTCCAGGGCTTATTTGGGGGCTCAAACGAAGTCTAAAAATTATGAAAATTGGTATGTGGCTACTTCTAATACTCCTCAAGCTTGAGGACTCTTCAACTTGCACAAAATGGAGTAGAAATAATGGAAAATGGTACTTACAATGGTGTGAAGTAATGTCAAAATCACTGTTTGGGAAGTATTTCTTCATGAAAGATTAGGTGGCCTACTTGTCAGATCTGCATTGACTACTTTGCCTACTTGGTTCTTTTCTCTGCTCTGACTCCCTTCCTTCGCTTCTTTGTCTTGTAGGACCTTGATTGCCCTGGCTGCTACCAACACCGGTGAATCCTAAGTCTTCTTTCAAGTTCTTTAGCTTTGCATGGCGTTTTGTGCATGTGTTCATTTTTGGAGTTAATCCCAAAAATAGGGGATCTCATCGGGAGCACACTCGATAATCCTCATGGAAATCTCTATATCGTCTTGAAACAAATAAGCATGTTAATATATCACCTTAGATTCAATCTATTTTTGACGTAATAAATCATATCACGATTTACTATAATGAACTTAATATTTCAAACTCCATTTCTAAAGATTATGTAACAAAAACTCCTTCACAATATGTTTTTGATATTGTTAACACACATCATACCTATTTATTTAGACCATGCAACCATAAAATGTTACAAGCCCATTTCTTTTCCTATAGAATCTTATAACATAACATATATAGATATTGGGGATGAAATTGATGGCCTCCATGATAAGTGCTTCAAGATGTGAAGTCTAAGGAGTAGGTGCCTACATAATCTAAGGAGTAGGTGCCTACATAGTCTAAGGAGTAAGTGCCTACATAGGCCAAAAATGCTTTGACCAGTGAAAATAAGTGTGCTTATATGCGTGTAAGTTGGTTGAACTGCAAAGATATGAAGAATGCATGTATGAAATGCTTTGTAGAAACCCCCTTTTGAAAAGCACCAACAACCATAATTGGGTCTTTTGAAAGATATCAACTATATGATTTGGACATCAATAGAGAATGTAATGGTTATGAAGCCACCCAATATAATGCCAATTATTTCACTACTTGAAGTCAAAACAATATTGCAAATTGAGTCTTCCATGTAAAAATTTGTCATAACAAACACTTCTATCTTCCATATAAAGGAACTCAATCATATTTTAACATGTTTAAAGTCAAATTTTGTACATTTCTATGCCTTTAAGGGGCATCACCATAAGCCTAGTGTCAATAATATAGTGCAATCCAAAGATTCTTGAGAATAGAATGATCTCATGGCAAACCCTATGTCTATATTGGAGAAAATTTAATCCAATTCTCACAAGTCTTTGAGTTAAGTCTCGTACATCGATAGAGCACAAAAACCGATACTGAGTGTACAATAATCTCGTAAAAAAAATATACTATTTTGCTCGTGAAGTAAACCAATCTTATTTTTAAGGAGTCTATAGTTGAGCATTGTATACATGTGTGCTAGAGAACTTGGGATGGTTTCAAATTGAGTTGCAACACTTCTTTTGGATATTGCCATTTGACATTTTCTGTTCACATCGAGAGGTTGCACACACATATTTCATGCCATCTCATTGAACACTTGAGAGCAAAGTCGTCTTGTCCCTCCCTAAAAACAAAAGAGTTCCACCCTCCAACTAAGGTTGGTGAATCCTAGAGACCATAAATTTTTTGATTTTTTAATCATATGTGTGTTTATATTAGTATTATTTATTAAAATACATAGTTTTTAGTGTACGTTGCATCCTTATTTTCTCCTCACACAAGAAAGAGCACTTTTTGCTTCTTCTCCATATTCCACCCATATATCTTTTTTTAAAATGGAGGTTAGACAAATGCCTATTCCTCTACACTTCAACTTTGAAATTACAACTATACAAATGAATAGGCATAGTACGCGTGAGACCCCTCGTATCTCACAAAACAGAGGTTAGAAAAGATAACATGGATAACAACTGATTTAAAGTGCCCAAAGCCTTACATGTTCAGCCCGAAGAATGAACTCTTGATCTCTGCCTCAAGAGACCAAAACCAAACCATTTATGAGATGTGAACTGTAATAAAGTAAGTGTATGATCCAAGGGTCCAGTCGGTTCAGATAGATCTGAAATCGGACACCGTTTGGTCACCCGTTTGGTTACAAGAGTAAATGACCTACTAGTAAGTCTAGACTCAAGATCTTTGGTCATACACACAGGTGACCAAACGGTGATCGAATTCAGGTCTGTCTGAACCAACCGGACCCTTGGATCATATACTTACTTTATTACATGAAGAATTCCACCCATATGCCTAAAGAGATTGAAGATTTCTCTGAAGAGATTGAAGATTGCAATAAAAGCACTACCTTTAAGCACAAAGTTTTTTTTTAATTTTAATTTTTTATATATTTTTTAAATGGAGGTTCGGCCGAGGCAAAGTTTCTCTCCACACCTTACAAGTACAAAGTTTCTCTCCACACCTTACAAGTTACAATTGAAGTTGAATAGCCCACGAGGCACACCATTATTGACCGGCTCTAAAGGACAAATAGAAATTTCATTTGGAGACACGTTCTGCTCGCCAAACGAACACTTCACACTCCTCTTCTCGTTCCTTTCACTTTCAGAGTTGCACCGGATCTGTGAAGACGGGTCCTTCCGTTCTGCGTCGCCCCTTCTCATTCGACGCGCGAGTATCGTATGGCTCTCAACAAAATGTTTGGCGCTATAAGAGGACGCGCCCCTTCGCAGGTCCTTTATTTGGAAAACCTCACAAAAATCCTACAGAACCGTACCAATATTTGCTCGCACATAGGCATATCGCATGCTCCCTGTGCATTCGCATTTAACCTGTCATATTTGGCAGGATGTTATTTGTACCCTGAAGATTGTACGAGGATCGAATCATGAGTACCGTTCAATTCTGTTTCGACAGTTTCCATTTGATTGGCCTGTTGTTGATTTATTAATATCGGCGTTCGCAAATATATTTTCATACTTACTGGACATAATTTTTTACAATGGGTTTTTTCCCGAGTTGACTATTCGCGTACTAAATTTGACAGAAACTGGCGAGGATATCTAGTCAGATGCAATCACCATCCAGTTTGAGGAGTTTCTGTGCAGCAGCAAAGGAGGTTTTCATCGATCCTTTTCATTGAGCCCACTAGATGTTTGGTTGATTAGGCTTGGATGTTGTTGCTTTACATGGATTGCTGTCGGATCCACTTTTCTATATACAATTTTCATTTTAATTTTCTAGATGACTGTTCGGGATGCTCTCAATTCTGCAATTGATGAGGAGATGTCGGCAGATTCGAAGGTTTATCTTATGGGTGAAGAGGTGATGAATAATTGAATAGGCAAATCACCAATTGTCATGGTAGATTGTAGGATATTTTACAACATGTTGACAGCACAGCAGCTCATTGAGTTTTTCTTTATGATTCAGGTGGGAGAATATCAAGGTGCATATAAGGTATTTTGCTCATGGAATTCACAATAGATAAATTTCCAAAAGAAAAGACTCTTTGTACTTAACAGTCTCCAATTATCATATTGTGCAGATATCTAAAGGTCTACTTCAGAAGTTTGGACCTGATCGGGTGCTTGACACTCCAATAACAGAGGTCTTACATTATTAGTTTGATTTATATTGTGCATGGACCAAGATTTTCGGGCATTTGAATGATTAATGATCGTAATATACATAAGATGGTTAAAGTGTTGTGTGGATGGTTGCAGGCTGGATTTACAGGTATTGGCGTGGGTTCTGCATTCTATGGTTTGAAGCCTATTGTGGAATTTATGACTTTCAACTTTGCTATGCAGGTACTTTTGATGGCTTTCTAGCTCTATTACACATCTATGTACTTCATTAATCTGGAAAAACAGGAAGTGTATTAATTACAATTGGTGAATTGAGGAGAATTACAGGGAAATAATGAGCTGAGAATATCACTTCACTAGTTGAAATCAATTTGCTTTATATTGATGCGCATGAATTTCTTGTTTAGGCATGAATTATATATTTTCAGATATTGGTAATGGATTCATCATTATTCTATATTGACTTAGTAGTTGGAACTTGGGATTGCACTTCTCCTAAGCTCTATCCTTTCCATATGTAAAAATTATCTCAATAGCTAAAAGGCTTCTACCATGAATGTGATAGGTTAGGCACCAAATATGAAAAATTGACGTAGATCATCACAAAATTTTACTACAAAAGTTTGTGTAATCTCCAAAATCAGCACGGTGAAAGAAAGCATGAGACCTTGAAATTTGAAATAAGTCTTCAAAATAATTTTCAAAACTTGAGTTGAAGTTGCAGAGGAAGCTCCATACGAGCTCTCAAGCTTGTTTCACCCTCCTATGAGCTGAATATGTGCATAGCTAAGGTGTCTGCGTGTTCTTTTGATCCATTAAGTGATTTACTTACTCAACCTGTAAGTAAGATGTAGTGTCCATCTTTTTTATCCTTGACTACACACTAGTTTTCATTATAGGTCACATTTAGGTATTGTCTCAATGAAGTTGAAATAGAAATCTAATTCATAGCGATATTCGACACATAAAGAGTAAAAAGTATGTATGTATGACCACTTTTGGTAGTGGTAGATGCCGTTTAGTTTAAGAGTTTGATTATTGGCATAAATAATTGTATTGTTTGTTTTTGATGGAGGTAATCCAAAAATAAATCTTTCTCAGCATTGAAGATGAAATAACCAAACATTAGACAGAGAAGTAGTAGATGAACAAATAGTTGTGTATTCTACTTGTTCCTCTCCTCCTATCTCTTTGAGTGATAGGAAGGCAGTCTAAATCCTCTCTTATTATGTATGAATCCCATTTTTATTTTTATCATCTCTTTTATCATCTTCATCAAGTGTTTCATATGACCAAGTTTCTCTTTTTACATTGACTATTAAATGACCAAGTTTTTTACAACAATAACATGAGCCAAGTTTCTTAGATGGACTACTACTTGAACTAATATCGAAATTCTTTGAATTTTATGATTCTTAAGAATATTATGATTTGTTTTCTTATATTTAGAGGTAGAGTGGATTTTTTTCATTGATTGCTTTACCTTTGGCTTCAGCTTCACCTTTGCTTTTGGTGATCATGACAACACGAGGATTTAAATTTTAACCCCTATGCTAAGTTGACTTTAGTTTGTTTTTCTTATAGCAATAACTTTATTTTTCTTATTAATAAATTTGTTCTTTGTTTGTAGCAATAACTCTTGTAACTTTTAAGTTTATCCAAGGAACTTCTTTATTAACTAGAAAATATAGTAAGAAAAGATAAAGAGGGAAGAAATATAATAAAATGCTCATGAACTCTTCATCATCGGATGTTACATTTATATCAGTTAATTGCTCACAAAGATTTTGAATTTTATTGATGTATTCTTGCACGTTTTATCCTTCATCCACTTGAAGTTTATTCAACTACCACATTTCATGAGGTATTATTGGCTTTTTGATTGAGAGAAAGATCAATGCGACATCTTTGGCATTCCATCTCTTTTGCTTTGCAGCGGGTCAATCAACATGTTTTTGACCATCTCTTTGTGGAATTTTTATTTTTTTTTTAATTTATTTATTTTTTTTTCTCTCTTTTATCTTTTTGGAAGAATTGGAGGGAGAGGAGAAGCCTCTTTTACTCCTCTTCGGCCACTAAGATGAGATAAATTACTTGAAACATGATCCCACATTTTTTTTTTTGCAACCAATTATTTTGCACCATTTAAATCCAATGTGGGCAATCGGATGGTCCTTCGAATTTATCATCACTAGAGACTCGAGAGCACACCCAAAATATTAGTTTGGTCAACCATGACCGGGCAAATTTAGGACTTGCTAATCAAAACAGTAGGGGTTTCAAAGAAGGGGCAAAGAGTGATGAAAGAGGCAATTTTGAATAGATTAGAATGCTAAACTCAAATATGAACAAATTAATCGACTAGATTAGAATGTTAAACTCAAATATTAACAAATTAATTGATTGTGTTATATTTTCTTCGCACTTGAATTCATATTTGACTAGATTTAACCTAATGTATTATAAGTTTGACTATGTTGATCAAAGCTGACAAAAAATGTGGAAGTTTGATCAGAGATTGATTGACTTGTAAGAAGCTAGCTCATTAGTGCCATCCAAAGAAAGGTGCATTGAATCAATATCCTCGATTGAACACACATGATTTCCCAAAGGTAGAAATTTTCATAATTTCTTGCATGAAATGTGGAGAAACACTCCTTGATTGGAGTCACATGAAATGATGCACTTGAATAGTAATCCATGTTTGAGAAAATCCATCACTCATAGCAAGCAAGACATCAATTAATTCACTCTTAGTGATCTGCAGATCTTGTGCATATGAGAAGGATCATGTGCATATGAATCATGAGTTGTCATAGTGGCATATATCTTGTGCAATGAATTTGCCCAAAAGGGCTTTTCCATGCAAGCATTAAAGAGCGCACTTTTTAGTGCCCTTTACAATCAACATAGAGCCTTTGTTGACCTTCCATTATCGTCTTTCACAGAGTAGTGTATCTATGCATATGTATATCCCCTTTAGGGAGAACTCTCTTTTGGATGCTTGGTACATATCTCACATCATGCGAAACGTGCTCATTAGTGCCATCCAAAGAACGATGCATTGAACCAATACCTTCAATTGAACATGCATGGTTGCCCATAAGGTGTACATTTTCATGATTTCTTGCATGACATGTTGAGAAACACTCCTTGATTTGAATCACATGGAATGATGCACTTGAACCAATAATCCATGTTTGAGAGACTCCATCACTCACATTAAGCAAGGGGACGAGGGCTAGTTAGCCAAGGTCCTAAGCTCGGGGGTATATCCTAAGGTATTTGATGGTTAGTGGGGATGAGTGTTGCATGCTGGCCACATGGCGACGCTAGAACATTCCAGATCACTGCTATTTTAGATACAAGAGGATATAAATGGATGGGAGGAGAGTGGCACACACATCATTCGCAAGTTTCTTGAGGAAAGCCTCACACTTGGTATCAGAGCTAGTTCTTGTTGAGCTAAATTTAGAAGATTTTTCGTGGAGAAGAGGAGCTTGTGTGCATGTCCTCGTTGTTTTTTTTCGCGAGCGTTTTTCTGGAGTTTGGGTCTTCTTCGTCATCTTGGAGAGCGCCGTCGAAGCTCTTCTGCAAGAAGATTCAGAGAATCCCGTAGGATCCCCTCTGAGTGCTCCGTGTGACCCTCCTCTCTTAGGCGGCTGTCTTTTCGGAGAGAGAGGCCCGTGAGCGCGCAGGAGAGGAGTGCAGATTTCAGCATAAAGCTAACTCACGCGCAAATTGTCAGCAGATTTCACGCGGAAGCTTTTCTTTTTGGAGTGTGTGTGGAGGCCTGCCATGATTTCAGCATAAAGCTAACTCCTGAAGCTGGCTATCCAGAGTCTTCTCACGTTGCTCGCGTGATCAGAGAGCCCACGTTGGCCGACTTCGCAGAGATTTGTCTTAGCAGAACTATTTATATTATTCTTCTGATTATACGCTGCATGTGGGATTATTTAAGCTTGTGCGTACGTCCGCTCCAGGGGAACCATTTCTTGGTAGATGCGCGCGCGTCCACAGAGAAGAGGAAATCGAATTTTTTTTGTGAAGAACAATATATTTGAAGCAACATTCTCAGATTTTGAGTATCAAACCTCATCAAATTGGCCATAACTTGGCCAAATCTTGTCCAAATTTAGAGTTCTTGGGCTTGTTAGAAAGCTCTCTCAGAGATCTTTCCAGAGAGTGGCTATAAGCCATATTTTGGGTTCAGATATTTCCTGCAACAGAGGTTAGAAGTGGATTGTTCTTCATCGAATATCGTCAACAAAGCACTTTTTGAAGATTTGTGCGATCTACGAGCAAAAGGGAGTCGATACTCTACCCGTAGCTCTTCAATTGGACG
Organism: Ceratopteris richardii; assembly: GCA_020310875.1. Taxonomy (NCBI): domain Eukaryota; kingdom Viridiplantae; phylum Streptophyta; class Polypodiopsida; order Polypodiales; family Pteridaceae; genus Ceratopteris; species Ceratopteris richardii. The sequence goes on along the minus strand of CM035427.1, from coordinate 136,063,485 downwards.
TTTCAACAATATCAAAGAAAATCGGAGATAAGTATTTAGTCAATATTTTCTTAATTATTCTGTTGACTGTGCATTACGTGTAGGACGACGTAATTAGAACGTAAATAGAGACGTATGTTCGATGCTTGAGCTTTTCTTACAGGTGGTAAGTATCGGCAGGTATCGACTAGAGAAATATTTTGATTGAGGGCCTGTAGTGCCCAACAACATATTTGGAAAAGTTTTCTATTGCAGGTGCTCGACGAGAATTAAAAAAAAAAAAAAAAGAATAGATCGTGCCTGACGGCACATGATTTATGCTTGACGGTTGTTATTTTCTTCGAAATTATTTCGGATTTCATAGTGAAGCCGTTAGGTTGCCGAAATTTCTAAAAATTAGCATGCATGTGCATTAAAGTTTAGAAAGTATATTAAAGTTTCTTTCTATTGTCTTTTTCTATTTAGCAAAGGCTTTGACTGGTTTTTTTTTCCCGCTTGCCAGTAGTATTTACGTTTATTTAGTTAAAAAAAAAAAAAAAGAGAAAAGAAAACCAAAAGAAAAAAGAAAAAAAAAGAAAATTTCTTGCCCGGAACCCGAACCTTCTTCACCTGTTAGGACAGAATCCATTATGCCTGAACCTCCAGTTGATCCCATTCAAGCTATGAACAATAGAATTTTATCCTTAGAAAATTCTCTTCATGATATCTTGGAACACGTGCGTGGTTCTAACTTCTAAGAAAGATGAAGAGCCGCTTGATTTTGATTTGCCAGAGATGGAGGTAGATGCTCCAGATGAGCATCAAACTTCAAAAATCCTTAAAGATAGCGTTTTAGTTAAAGAAGCCCGATGGAAGCTTAAAGATCTTAAGCCGCCAAGATATCATGGCTCAACTAGCGCTAGGACTGCTGACGCGGTTGAGCAGTGGCTCAACAAGTGGGAACAGTGTTTCCGTCTGTGTCATATCACCGATGATAGGCACAAGATTCAGCAGGCCACTTATAATCTTATGGATGTCGCACATAGGTGGTGGCGAAAGATAGAACAGGATAAGAAGGAGCCCACGACATGGGATCAATTCAAAATCGTGTTTTATAATAATTTTGTACCACCTGATGAGAGGTCTAGAGCACTAGACACCTGGTTCTTCATCCGTCAGAAGAATCAGTCAGTTCAAGGATACGCAGATCGGTATAGAGAGGTACTTCTTAAAGTACCTGATACCATTCCAGAGTTTCTTCAAGTCCACAAGTTTATCTTGGGACTCAGAGAAACTATCCAACCTTTAGTGAGAAAGGAGCGGTGTCAGTCTTTGGCACAGGCCACAGAGATGGCCTTGGTTTATGAGGATGGCCACAGGAGCACAGGTTCCAGAGATCACCATGTACTAGGGTTAGCCGACCTTTCCATACTCCGACTCCTGGTTCGGTCAGTGCACAGCCTTCTAGGGAGGCTAAGAAGGTGCACATGATCCAGACAGTCTCAGGAGGAAAGAGAAAAGTGTCTGCTCTGGCTGAGAGGGCATATAACCGATCTATTCTTACCCCTCAGTAGAAAGAGAAGGCAATGAAAGAGGGTTTGTGCTATGGATGCTTAGGACAACACTTATATAAGGATTGTCCTAAAAAGAAAAAGATAGCAGCCACCATACTCATAAATCCGACTCAGGCAGGGGGTGGGAGTGACGATGAATTTGGGGATCCCCCATCTCCATTATCATCTCCCATAGTAGACATGACAGTCACTAAGAAGGTTCCGACTCTGCCAGATGCTGTGCTTTCGCCAGTGGCACAGAAAGGATACCGATTCCCAGATACTGAGCTTATTGTTATGAGAGGAGTCGTGGCAGGACAACCTGTCAAGGTACTCTTTGACACAGGTTCGACTCATAATGTTATTAGTTCCCGATTAGTAAAGAGATTATGCTTAGATATGGTACAGTCAGATTATACTTATACCGTAGAGCTAGCTGACGGAAAGGGAACTGAAACTTGGGATAGATGAGTAGTTGATCTTCCTATTTAGATCCAGTCCTATGAGGACAGATTGGATTTTGAGATAGCGAGATTAGCTCGAGTCGACATAGTTCTTAGTAAGAAGTGGCATGCGAGGAAGAAACCAGTCATTGATTTTGCTTCGCATGTGTATGAGTTTGAGCATGAGGGAAGGAGATTATTGATCCGTGGAGAACCAAATCTCCAAGAGATGCGATTGGTGACTGCTACCAAGTTGCTCAAAATTGATTGTAAGTATATCTATTTTCTTTATTTCATGTATTTGTCGTATGTTGAGATGGATTCATGCAGTCATGGAGACTCAAGTTGGAATGCTCCAGCACTTTTAGCTAAAGTGAGAGCAGAATTCCAAGAGTTATTTTTAAAGGAATTACCTTCAGGTTTGCCTCCTTGCAGGAATATTGAGCATAGAATCGAATTGGTACCAGGAGCGAGTCCGACCTCTCGACCACCATTTCGAATGAGTTTGCAAGAGGAAAATGAAGTCCGCAAGGTCGTGGACGAGTATCTTCAAAAAAGGGCTGATTAGACCCAACTATTCACCCTTTGCCGCTCCAGATCTTCTTGTGAAGAAGAAGGATGGATCTTATAGGATGTGTGTTGATTATCGAGCACTCAATAAGATCACTATTAGACACAGATATCCTATGCCCCGGATTGATGATCTTTTAGATGCTCTAGGTGCAGCCATTGTATTTAGTAAGATAGATTTAAAGAGTGGCTATCATCAAATTAGAGTGAAAGATCATGATGTACATAAGACAGCTTTCAGAACCCGTTTTGGTCATTATGAGTATTTGGTCATGCCCTTTGGTTTGACAAATGCTCCAGCTACATTTATGATGCTAATGAATGATATCTTAAGACCTTTCATAGGAAAGTGTGTTGTTGATTTCGTGGATGATTTGCTAGTGTATAGTAGAACTGCGCATGAGCATGAAAATCATTTAAGGTTTGTATTGAATATTTTAAAAGAAAATAAGCTGTATGTAAATCCAGAGAAGACACAGTTGTTTCTTCCGAGGATAGACTATCTAGGGCATGTGATTTCAGCCGATGGGGTTCAGATGGATCCCAAGAAGGTATGAGTTATTTTAGCATGGCCTACTCCTCAGGATGAGGGGCAGTTACGGTCATTCTTAGGACTTTTCGGTTTCTATTGGAAATTCATCTCTTCATATTCGTCGATAGCAGCACCTATGACGAACTTGTTTCAAGGCAAAATTCCATTTGCATGGAAGCAAGAGCAGCAAGAGAGTTTTGATACTCTGAAACAAGCTGTTTCAGAGGCTCCTATACTCAAAGTGGTAGATCCTCAGAAACCATTTGAGTTAGAGACGGATGCTAGCGACATAGCCATAGACGCAGTCTAGAGTCAAGATGGCAGGCCAATAGCTTTTGAAAGTAATAAGTTAAGTAGTGCACAACGCAATTGGCCGGTGCATGAACAAGAGTTGTATGCGGTGGTGCATGCACTTAAAGTTTGGAGACACTATTTTTATGGTGCAGACTTTAAGGTATTCACAGATCACCATATACTCAAGTATTTTTGTAGTCAGCTAGATCTTCGAGGCCGGCAAGCCCGTTGGGTTGAGCTCATGCAAGAATTTCACATGGAAATCTTGTATAGAAGAGGCAAAGAAAATATAGTAGTTGATGCATTATCTCGTATAATGTATCAAATGAGCTTTACAGTTTTAGAAAGCTCATTGCTTCAAGAAATTAAGGAAGCACAGGTGGAAGATCCACATTTGTTACAGATAGTTAGAGCCATTAGTGATGACTCTATTTTAGGAGACGGAACAGTTCCAACTGTTTCTTCTTCTACTAAAGCAAACAAGTCCATTCCGTATTCTAATTTCTCACAGGAGAATGGAATAGTAAAGCGGAAAGGAAAGGTTTGTGTGCCAGATTCCCGGGATTTGAGAAAGAAAGTCATGCATGATAACCATGATGTTCCTTGCGCAGGACATCATGGTGTTGACAAGACAATACAACTTGTTAGAAGAACATTTTGGTGGTCTGGATTAGCTAGAGATATCCATACTTATGTTCAACAATGCTTTATGTGTCAAGTCAACAAAGCAGAAAGGGTAAAGACACCAGGTCTTTTACATCCTTTACAAGTTCCAGATCATAATTGGGATAGTATATCCATGGACTTCATAGTGGGGTTACCGCGGACCCAAAGGAAGAGGGATACAATCCTAGTTGTGGTAGATAGACTGAGCAAGATGGCTCATTTCATACCCACGCAGGAGACAATAGAAGCTCCACAGTTAGCGGAGTTGTATGTCTTCAGATTGCATGGGTTACCTACATCCATAGTCTCAGATAGGGATGTCAGATTTACAGGACACTTCTGGAAGTTTGTATTCGACAAACTGAAAGTGTCACTAAAAATGAGTATTGGTGATCATCCACAGACATATGGTCAGACTGAGAGGGTCAACCAAATTCTAGAGGATATGTTAAGGGCATATGTTTCTGAGAGACAGACAGATTGGGATAGGTATTTGCCATTAGTAGAGTTTGCTTATAACAATAGGCCTCACAAGGTGACTGGGATGTCTCCTTTTGAGATGAACTCTGGCATCAATCCCACTGCTCCCAGTACCATAGGAATGCCTCAGAAATGTCCTAGTGCTTCCGAGTTCTTAGCGAATCTCCAAGCAAACCTTGAAATAGCTAAATTCAAGATGCAGCAAGCAAGCAGCTGATAGAGCCAAAGAGTATGCTGATAGGAAAAGATCTCCTAGATCCTTTGAGGAAGGAGACCGAGTCTTCCTTCAGGTACCGGCTAGATCTACTTCATTGTCCACAGGGAAGTGTAGTAAGCTATCACCAAGGTATTGTGGACCTTGGAAGATAGTCAAGAAGTTGAGTGTTGTTGCATACCGATTAGAGCTTCCTTCAGATTGCAGAGTCCATCGAGTGTTTCATGTCAGTAAACTAAGAAAGTATATATCTAGGGAGGATATTCTAATAGAGGGTATTGTTTCTTTGAAGGAAACCGATAGAGCAGATCATTCTCTAGACAGAATACTAGATAGGAGACAGAAACGGTTAAGGAATCGTGTCATCCAAGAGTATCTGGTAGCCTGGAGAGGATTACCACTTACTGACTCTACTTGGGAATCAACCGCTCTGGTTCTCAAGTACTTTCCCTCATTGATCATTGAGGACAATGATCTTTAGAAGGGGGAGAGAGTGTCAAACATTGGTCTACAGAGACCATTCCATGTGTGTGTGGGACGAGGGCTAGTTAGCCAAGGTCCTAAGCTCGGGGGTATATCCTAAGGTATTTGATGGTTAGTGGGGATGAGTGTTGCATGCTCGCCACATGGCGACGCTAGAACATTCCAGATCATTGCTATTTTAGATACAAGAGGATATAAATGGATGGGAGGAGAGTGGCACACACATCATTCGCAAGTTTCTTGAGGAAAGCCTCACACGTGCATGGACAATGTGAAAAGGGACATGTGCACATGAATCATTAGCTGTCATAGTGGCACATAACTCCATATTAGAGAACATCACTATATTGAACATCACATTCGCCTTTTCCTTTTCCTTTTCCTTTTCCTTGAAGCTATCTCATGTATTTGTCTTGTTGTCTTTCTTTCTTTTATTATCCGTGTTCTTCCTCTCAAGCTCGAGTTTGCTTGTATTAGTTGCAATCAGGATTCTTGTGATCTTTCTCCTATCACATTGGTAGCATGTAAGATCACTTTTACTTTTTCTTTTACTTTTATTCTTGTGTGCATTCCCACTCTTTTCTATTCTTCCTATCACTATATTGGTTGAACCACTTTCCCCTCCACTTGTAGTCTTCTTGATTTCTTCGTTGAGAATTGAGCTCCGAACACCATCAAACACAAGCTTGGGATACGAGAAAGTGAGACTACTAAAGTTTCACTTCCTAGTAATCCCATGAATCATGTAGAGTTATAGGCTAGAAGATAGCTTTCAACTTATCATTTAATGCAAGCAAACTTGAATCTTGCAACTGTGACAGGGTACTTGTGAACAAACATAATTGCTTTGCTGCAGTTTTTGACTCGTCAAGCTTCATGGTGTGTGCATTCCCACTCTTTTTTCTCTGTCCTTCCTATGACTATATTGGTTGAACCACTTTCCCCTCCACTTGTAGTCTTCTTGATTTCTTCGGTGAGAATTGAGCTCCTAACACCATCAAACACAAGCTTGGGATTACTAGGAAGTGAGACTACCAAAGTCTCACTTTCTAGTAATCCCATGGATCATGTAGAGTTATAGGCAAGATGATAACTTTCAACTTATCATCAAATGCAAGCAAACTTGAATCTTGCAACCGTGAGAGGGTATTTGTGAACAAACATAATTGCTTTGCTTCAGTTTTTGACTCATCAAGCTTCATGGTGACAAACTTACCCATCAAGAAAATGCACTTGGTTCATAAGTGTAGTGCTCTTGTAAGTAGCCTTCAATTTCTCTTATACCTGATATCTAGTGGTCAATGCCTTCAATGCCACGAAAATCTCATCTTGCAGAAACATCTGTGTATTTTTTCTCTTCGAGAGCTTTCCAGGTTTGTTTTTATTGTAATTTTTGGTCTCCAGATCAGGGAGAAATAGACATTTATGATGACTTATGGTCACCTTAACTTGGTCAATTTGGCCAAAGGACTGAACTTCTCGGTTTACTAAAACTAAGGTCCTAACTCATATTTTGAGAGGAGGACTTTTAAGTTTTATCAAACTTTTACGTACTTCTTTATCTCCTTCATTTTCTTTTACAAAGAGCTCTCTCTTAAGGCCTCTTTCAACTAGTATGTAAGCCTTGAGCTATTTCATCACAACAAACATATACGTACATGTACACATATACATACACACGTACATGTACATGTACACATACACGAATGTGTGCATACACACACTCTCTCACTCTCACTCTCACTCTCACTCTCACTCTCACTCTCACTCTCACTCTCACTCTCACTCTCACGCTGACGCGCACGCGCACACTCACTCGTATACACACATATACACACACACATACACACACATGTACACACATGCACACACACATACAAATGCATACATGTATGCGCACACATGCACACGTACACACACCCATAGTCACAATGCACCTTACATACATTTCACCATAATCTGTTCTATGCCCACTTCTTATGCACACTGAACTGGATGCACCAGACTGCCATGGTCTATTATGAAATAGTGATTTCTTGCGTCGATAACTAAAACAAGCCTTAAAGATGATTATAGGTAGAACTTTTTCTTGCTTATGTATCGTATTTTTCTCCCTTGTTCGTTTTTTTCCTTACCTGCTTGAATCTAGTGGAAGGCATTTTATCTTCTTGATTTGCTGGTGGAACAATGTGTTGTAGTGTTTATGATGGAGATATTTTTGCTCAGTTCTGTGTCATTAACTGAAGATGTCAACTTTCTATTTTTCCTTCCCACTGAGTAATGACAAAAGTTTATATTTTTTTAGGCAATTGATCACATAATCAATTCTGCCGCAAAGACCAACTACATGTCTGCAGGACAGATTTCTGTTCCTATTGTCTTTAGAGGGCCAAATGGTGCTGCTGCTGGAGTTGCTGCACAACATTCACAGGTTCTCCCTTTTTGATATAATCTATTTAAATATGAGGACACGGCATGTGAAGTGTAACTTATATATGGGTCTATGCAGTGTTTTGCTGCATGGTACGGATCATGTCCAGGACTCAAGGTTTTGAGTCCCTATTCAGCAGAGGATGCTCGTGGTTTGTTGAAAGCAGCTATCCGAGATCCTGATCCAGTAGTTTTTCTAGAAAATGAGATATTGTATGCTTCAATTTGCTTTTCTGCTGGACCATCTCACATTGACTTGTAAAGATCGCGTTTTTAGTCGCGAATTCGGTTTTCCAATTCGCAATAGATCAAGCTTGATTCATGACTGTGCAAGATGCAATGGATGTTGGCTTCTATACTATTTATGCATTACACATCTTTCAGGGATGCTGATTTTTAGTTTGGTGGCATGCTACACCTAAGTAGAATTGTAAAACATGATGAAAGCATTGATAAGCATCGATCATACCTCAGATTTGAGCATATGCAGTATATGTTTTATAAAATCATTCTGCTTTGCACATTGTTCAGTCTGCATTATATGTATGACATGAGCACAACATGTATATTATATACGTATAATATTATGGTGTTTGTATGTCTGCTTGCTCAAACATTTGTATGCGCACATGAAGGAGACATGCACATATGAGCATACACAGGTACGTACATATGCACAGATGCAGACTGGTAGGTATGCTGGAGCACAGATGTATATGTTTATCTACACAAGGT